>JASPKZ010007564.1:0-600000 GCA_030220185.1 Diploptera punctata
TGCTCTCTATTTCTCTCTCGCTTTTCTATATCTTGTTCTCGTTCTCTCTCTTTTCTCCCTCTTCTCTCTACTCCCGGGCTGGGCCGCCAGCCATTCAATAATTGATTATTTCACTTAGAAGCGTTAATCGCTCAAGTTTTTCAGCGCATAAATGGCAGACAGACTCACTCATTTTCATACCCCTAAAATGGGGGGGGGGAAATTCTCTTGTCAGTTTTTTAAATGTTACAGACCGCAATTAAAACGAAATGAAGTAAAACTCAAGTTATTATTGTACAGTATTATGTAATTTGACACAAATTTAAGCAATTTCTACTTGTTTGTTTTTCTTCTTTTTCTTAAACATAATTTGTAGGATTTTCATTCTGTTTATTTCCAAAATCACTCCTCGGAGGAAGACGTATTGGATGTTTGTTTTTCTATTGTTTTGTAAACAATGTTAAATAAATGAAATCAATGTATCTTATAGGATACTACATTGCCAATTTAAGGGATATACAAAGGTAACAATTTTGGAGCTGTGGTTGTGGTTTAAGTCCCGCGCCGTAGCCGAGCGGTTAAGGTAGGAAGCCTTGGCGCAGAGCTACGGGACTTGCGCTGGTTCGAGTCTCCATGGGGGAAGAAATTTTCTCATGGTATTTCGGCCAGTATGGGACCGGTGCCCACCCAGCATCGTGAGGCAATTGGGTAGCTACAATAAGTAGCGGCTCCAGGTTGAGGAACCAGCTATAACGGGTGGGGGACTCGACATGCTAACCACATGTCACCCCTACACTGGCTGTTGATCATCTACCTCTGTGATTGACACATGTGGATGTGAAGGGACAGCAGCCGGCTGGTAAAAGGGCAACCGCTGAAAAGTGGAAAGACCCTCAATCGGTTGTGGTTTAAACTTTATTTCTTCGAATGATTGATTGCGTTTACATTTTCGTTAGCTGTGATCATAGTTAAAATGAATTGGTCCCAAAATATGGCCATGACTTCTAAATATGGCCACATCAATGAAGGGAACACGTGTTATTTGGGTCCCATTATCTCCCTAGATGGCGGGTGTGATGTTGTCAAAATAATAATCACGAATGTAACATTATAATAATGTCCAGGTCTGTTTAGGCTCAGAAAATATTACAAGTAATGTTTTGTCCAATTTCGGCTCATTCATACGTGACATTGGTCACGGCTTAACAATGTCCATCAAATTTTGTATCGTGAATGGTCTACTACAGCTACAGTGATCACTAATTAGGAAAGGAAGTCGGGTCTAACCAATTGCTACGCCCACTTCCGCGAACTATAGCGTTCCTTCTATAGATAACGATGAAATACTATAAGTAGCTATCGGAACAGTAATTTTTATGATATGAGTTTCTATGAAAAAGATCATGGCAAAGCAATTTCAATCTCTGATATATTATTATGTTTAATACTGGATAATTAATTAAACCAGGGAGTAAGACAAGGGTGTCTATTGTCACCAGTATTATTTAATTTATGAGTGGCAAGAACAAATTAATATAAATAGTGTATTGACAACTCTGCTTTTTGCAGACGATCAAGTAATAATGACAGCATCAGAAAATGCTTTACAACAATTCCTTTATACTTTAAATAATATCTCTCTAAAATACAATTTAAGAATATCTACATCTAAAACAAAAATATTAGCTCTGAAAGGAATGGGTGCAATAGGAACAAAAATAATGATAATGTAATTATAGACCAAGTTCAGAATTTTAATTATTTGGGATGTCATTTAGGCAATGACAGAAATCTAGATAAACACACTAAAATACGATTCAATTATCTATGTGACGCAATTAAACGCACTTTATAGAATAAGACTAGAAAATAAACTATTTTGAGGTTTTACAAAGTATTGGCAATTCCATCTCTTATATATGGATGTGAAACCTGGACATTAACAAAGGCAGATAATAAACAAATAGAGACTGCTGAAATGAAGATGTTGAGAGCAATAGCAGGATACCAAAGGACCGATAAAAAGAAAAACGAAGATATAAGAACAGAACTTAATATATTTAATCTCTGTGAAAGAATAAAATATTATCAACATGCTTATCTTCAGCACGTATTACGAATGAATGAACAGCACATACCAGGAAGAATGTATAATTATAAACCAAAAGGGAGAAGAATGTTGGGAAGACCATTGAAGAGATGGAAGGACCAATTCGACCTATAATGAGATTGGAACAGGCCATTGGGCTTAATCCTTGTTGTTGTTGTTGTTGATGATGATAATTAATTTTTCGTTGTATCAGTAGCAGTTTTATTAAAATAAATATCTTCAACTCGTGTCCAACTCAGGGTCGGGTCGAGGAATGAGGTGAAATGAAGCCCATATGTTTATAGAGGTCCTAGAACAACAATGGGTGCCGACTGACCACTCCTGACTCACCATCACAGGGGCGGACGAACGAAATGAAACGAAATGGATGAGTATGGAGAAATGGTGGAAATAAATTTTTGGCTGGTTAAAACGGGAGAAATCTCGAGAGAAACCTGCCAAATATCCGTTTCGCTCACCATGAAACCCACATTGACTGACCAAGACTCGATCTCGGGACCCCAGTGGTGAGAGACGAGAGTTTAACCGTTTGCCCCACGGAGCCGCCTATTTACGATAAAATAAGATGTGCGAAAGAACTACTGAGTAATCCATAAACTCAGTCATGTATGTGATTTCAGTCATTCAGTGTTTATAAATATAACAGAATCAAAAGATAAAGTGATCCCCGACTGAAGCGTGTTGCCTTAGTGAATTGCGCTACGGGGTGCTTCCTATTTTACTTCTTACCTTCAAAGAAATAGGCCTACATAGTTCTGTGTACTTGTCCTTTAGAAAATAGGCACTAGTTTCAAATATTTGGGCTGTGATGTTGGCTACAATGTGGAAAGAGATATTGACTCCAAAATAAATAAATTTCAGAAGGTGTGTGGAACAATACAGAGAACATTCAAAAATAAAATTAGAAAAGAAACCAAGATAAAAATGTATAATGTTATGGCGGTTCCCACAATATTGTATGGATGTGAAACTTGGGCTCCAGTGAAAAGACAGAAGGATAGAATACAGACGGCAGAGATGCGGTTCCTAAGACAAGTAAAAGGATGTACAAGACTTGATAGAATAAGAAATGAGGATATAAGAGAAGAATTAAAAGTACAGCCTTTATTGGATAAAGTCACGAATTACAGACAGAAATGGATTGATCATATGGATGGAATGAGTAAGGAGAGATATCCATTGTTAGCAAGAAATTATCAAGCAAGAGGAAGGCGTGATGTTGGAAGACCTAGAAGACGTTGGGCTGATGCATTATGAAGTCGGAACGGGCAATTGCCTAATCCCTGGAGTGATGATGATGAGAAAATAGGCATAAAACTAAAATTCGAAGTCTAATGATTAGTAATATAGAATATACTCTATATAATTAGGGGCACGCCGTAGCGTAGTGGTTAAGGCACTGAGTTACAAGCCGGAGGATTGAGGGTTCAAGTCCCGTTGGGGTCAGGATTTTTAAACTGACCCAAACCCTCTGGCGGCATTATGGCCCTGGGGTCGACTCAGCCTCTAACAGAAATGAGTATCAGACGTTTGTTCTGGGGGTAAAGGCGGCCGTTACGCAGGGCTGACAACCCGGCTGACATAAAGTGCCGATTGTCTAGAAAAAGTGGGAGCCTTAACCTCGTACCACCCCAAGGGCATAATAAAACATTGTGGTATTTATTAAAGAAATTCGATCTGAATCCCACGCGAGCGCCATCCATGACAATATCTATTGTTGAGAAAACCCCTATTTTTGTTTATCAAATTTATTATCATAAGTAATGTCACGAGTGAAATTATCTAGAGGATTTGGAAATCAAGAGTGGCATTTGTTAGAACTATTTAACGAATAAAATTAAGCTGTTTACTAAAAAAATCATTATTTAATTATAGTTATCGGTATATTAAAATATTTGTATTTTTAATGTAAACCATGATGTTTGAAAACAAATTAGAAATCTGTGGTTATGCTTCATTTGTTTATTCACTGCAACATTGATCATATTATTTATTGCCAAATAGGATCGCAATATTGTAAGAATATACCCTAGTGGAGGAAAAATGAAACACATCGAACTGTATGTTATAACCAACATTATAGGTTACTAATTTATTTTTTTACTAAACAACTCAGTAAAATTTAAAACCACAATAATTGAACACACAATTATCAAATGTGTAGTTCGAAGGAATCTGTTCATTATTTGCTACATTCAGTGTATTTGTTAGAGAATCAGTCACTGCAAAATAATGCTCTGACCTGTTCAGAATATTAAAAAGGGGAGCTTTCTTTATCACAAAAGCAGGAGCTGGTAAAGAGAATTCGATAAAGAGCGAGCTGAAACAACTGTCATTGGTTGTAAAATAAAATTCATTGAAAAGTGATGTCATTAACTCCCATTTGAGGCATGAGTTAAATAGTCGAGGTGATTTATTCTAAAGAAATGCATTTATTGTTATTTCTTTTTTTAGTTTTGCTTAGTGGTCAAGTTAAATGATGGATAGAAATCTCATTGTGTTCCATTTCACCGTTAATCACGATTTCACAATTCATTATCAGTTGCATTTACACAAAATCATTTCTCACATTTTTAAAGATATTTAAGTACAACATTTTATCAAATAAAACAGAGCTAAAACTTTACATAACTCTTATAAGACCTACTATAACTTATGGAGCTGAAAATGGATAATCAAAGCAGCCAATCACCATTTTCGAGTCTTTGAAAGTAAAACAATGCATAGGATTTTTGTCCCAGTATTTATTGAAGGAGGATTGGGAAGGTTATTTAATAAGGAAATTGATTAATTATTGGGAAATGAGAATTTTGTCGGATTTATAAAAGCCTCAAGAATAATACGGTTAAAGAATGGGTAATGAAACAATACCTGAAATGGTTCTGGACACCAACATTGAAATTGGACAAAAAAGATGAGATAGGAAATGTTAGCTTTATGATTTAGAGAATGATCTGAGGAATCTGGGTGGAAAGTGGATAGCAGAGATAGATAAATCGATATTTTTTACACTTTATTTTTAATCCTTTCTCGCCCCTCTACTGAAATTGGGGATTAAACTTAGGCTTAAATGACATCTGGCCTGTTACCAATAAGGTTAGTGATCCCCTAAACTATGGATTCGACAATAACCTCGTTCACGATTGTTAATTTTTTCACCCTTCCCATCCTCTCGCCCGTCTTAGGGGCGCTATTAGTTAATTGTGTGCTTAAATGACATCCGGACTGTCAGGAATCAGATTATCAATCCCGAAAACTGTGTATTGGGCATTAATATCGATCATTTTCGATTATTTTTAAATATTACCCCCTCTTATACACCTTCCAGAGATATTATGATTATTTTTTCCCCACAGTCTGTTTCAAATTGAAAATCGTATGTGTATCGAATTAGGTTTTTCCAGGCGTTCCAGAATTACGCCGAATATATATATTTTTCTCTATTTATTTAATTTTATACTATGTCATTAATCTTTTCCTCGTTTTTTATATATATTGTACATATTATATATTTAATTCGTTAAATTTAGAGTAAATCAAAATACATTATAAATATTAATTGTATTGTATTCATAACTTGTAATCGTTTATATATATATATATATATATATATATATATATATATATATATATATATTGTAATTTAGATTTAAGACTATTTTTTTGTTTGTATTTTTTCAAACCTGGTTGAGTGGTAGACAAGGCCTTAACTCTGCCAGGTAAAATAAAGCTATTATTATTATTATTATTATTATTATTATTATTATTATTATTATTATTATTATATCGATCTTTTCAAGCATTATTTCAACTCCCTATGGGTGATAGGTGTCGCTTACCCCTTAGTCACTTTTCTTACATTGTAATTCATATATGTATCAAAATTTGAAATTGCATTAGAGAGTTATGTTGTCACATACATCCATTCATGTATACATACACACACACACACATACACACACACATATATATATATATATATATATATATATATATATAAATTCCGTTTCTCGTGGCAAACTGTTTTCTTGGCGACATTGTATTTAGTGTGGGAATATTAGCCCGTATTTATTAATGTTTTGTATTGTTGAATTCGTCATCTTAGGAGAGTAGAGTATAGTTTAGCATTTTTCCAATGCAGTAGTCGAGTTAATGAAAGTTGCAAAATTTAATTTTGTTCTAACTAAAAATGTTTTTACCAACGACGCGACGGTTGGGTAGAAAAATGCTCTAACATTCACAGAATCTATAAATACTTTGTCTTTTCAAAAATTCGATATGACATATATTGCATAACTGATTGTTACTTCAGTCCTGTATTCACGAAGGCCTTCATCTAGCCCCTCAATTCAATTCTGTTCATACTCATATATCCGATATCCATTTCCATAACGTTCATTTGATTATTTTCCATTCAACTACGACAAGACTTTCCTAATGATATTTTCCCTAAAAATTCCACAATAAAAATAAATATTGACTTTTAAATAATTTCATTCGTTCTGTACACTATTTTATATCCAAAAATAAAACTGGTATTTTCAAAATTGTAATTTAAATATTAACACATTATAAATTCGTTTTTAATTTTCCATGTATTTTCCAGTGATTTCGGATTTGTAAGTATATGAAAATAAGGATGTAAACACATGATATAGGTCATAAAATACAAAGTGGGGTACTGAATTAAAAAGAAGGGCCTAAAAATGTTTACAATGAAAATGAAATTTTACAGCATGTTTTGTTATAATGGAATCAATTAAAAATGGTCTTTTAAATTTATTTCGCCCAACTTTCACCAGTGGGTTCAAGGATAAGTGAACTAGCAGTAAAGTTCCTACCATAAAACTCCGAGGTGTACAGTGTGTTAAAATTAAAGTAAACTTAAATCGAATTTGGAATGTTTCATCCATATGTTGTGAAAAAATGAAAATTTGCTTTCAAAAGACTGAAAAAGTACAATATGAAGAAAAACAAAATATATCTTTTTGATTAATCAGTCAAATAATGAAGAAATTATTTGTAAACACCTTTATAAATGCAAAAATATGCATTGGATATTTTAGAGAAATGGAAAATGCTTCTAAATTATAATTTTTTCAACGAGTTTCTTGTTTCGCTTACCTGAACTGACAAATATGACTGAAAATTTTCTCTTGTTTTTATTATTATTATTGTTATTGTTGTTATTGTTATTGGTGTTGTTGTTAAGACATATGTTGGGATGAAAATGCATTATCAGTACTCACTTTAATCTTAATCAGCATTTCATAATACCACTAAAATTAATTTAATAGAGTTCACTGAAAACACAGGGCAATCATGACGATGTTGTTATCGTGGCTAGAAATTGAAATCCTGTACGAGATTTAATCTTGGGTATTAAAGCTTCTATAAATAAAAATTAAACAAAATGCAGTAGCCTACATTATTAAGGATATCCGTCCATTATTTCGAAAATAGTCGCTTTTTTTTTTGCTATTTCACAGGCATCATTTCTCAAAAAGAAAGAGGGGGGGGGATAAATTATTTATTTTGGGAATTAACATCAACCAGGAAACCTGTCTCGATCGGGGATCAAATCTGGGCCCGCCTCGTCTGACGATGTTACCACTAGACACAGCGGTGGAAAATAATAATAACAAACCGTAATTACAGTAGGACCTCAGGCCCGCGTTATCTTGTGGTTCCATCCATTTGGCCCGGGATACAAAAACGTTTGGGCGTCCCTGACCTATACAATTTGCTGTAAGTCGTTAAAAGTAATGATGTTGCAATATAAACAAAGTAATAATAATGAACTTTAAAACAAAGGATAAGCTGTTATATCGCCTAATGAAGTAGTTTCATAACATTTTGTTATATTAGATCACGTGACACAGCTAATGGTGGCCAAAACAATTATGTCTGGCCCAACCTTGAGGACAGATGAATAGTTCCTGGAGCCAGATACTTAATGACAACAATCGCTCGTTACACAGCTTCTAATTTAAACTCTTAATTCTAGGGCACGAAGGAAGATAATCACAGTTTCCGTCCGTATACAGTATAATAGATAAATCGACTTCATATCATGAAGATTTATGATCTTTATTCAATATGTTTTATATAGGAATCCCCTTATCTATCATTTTTGTGTATGCATATGTAACCCAGACCCTCTTTCTTGTTATTTTTATACAATATTTTTTTTGTTATGTAAATACCCCATTATTCCACAACACATGTTTAGATTCCATGAAACGTGATATAATTTTTCTAATCTGATTTAACAACTTCTCAATTAAAGAAGTGAGATCTTCTGCCTGAAGCTGAATGGAACTAGTCCTAAATGCTAATATATATTGTCATAGTGCAGTCTGGAAACAGCCCCAGGTCCTCTGAGATCCTATTCAAATATGGTAATCGTTATAACGCACATATAATAATAATAATAATATAATAATAATAATAATAATAATAATAATAATAATAATAATAATAATAATAATAATATCGTCGTTATCTTCATATTATTTTGAAAGTCCGTGAAATATATCTTCTTCTTCTTCTTCCGAATGCAGTATTGGGTGATGATGCCCGTTCTGCGACTACAAAAACTGATCTTTCCATCGGTTGAAGGGTCTTCCGAGGTCTCTTTTGCCTTTACGGTTGAGGTGGTAAATCATCTTTGGTAAACGGGCATTTGACATTTTAAATATTCGTTATGTGGTTTACCATAAGTAATGCCACGAGCGATTTCCAATTTATCTAGAGAATTTGGAAATCAAGAGTGGCATTTGTTAGAACTATTTAACGAATAAAATTAAGCTGTTTACTCACAAATCATTATTTAACTATAGTTATTTTAAAATATGTATATATTTAATGTTAACGGCGATGTTTGAAAACAAATGAGAAGCGATAGGTACGCTTCATCTGCTTCTTTTGTTTATCACTGCAACCAGATCATACTATTTATTGCCAAAGGAACGCAATATTGTAAGAATGTTCTCTAGTGGAGAAAAAATGAAACACATCAAACTGTATATTAATTCATTTCTGATGTCGTATGATGTAAATATGACAATTATATTTTTCTGGATTGTTACCTGGGAAAAATACATTTAAGAAAGTGCAAACAGTGGTTTCTTTTTTTGGTGGTATAATCAATTGCTACAAATGTTTTTATATTAACTCCCGCATGCGGCATGTGTTGAGATTCATGCACCATATATACAATCTGGTGGAGCCGTATTTCTCACAGGCTCAGTCACTGCAAAATAATGGTCAGACCTGTTCAGAATATTAAAACGGAGGAGCCTTCTTTAATATGGTAATTATAACACTGATAAATATTTCGTGAAACACGACTCTGATTGGTTGTAAAACATAAATCATTGAAACGTGATTGGCCATTGAGTCCCATTTGGGGCATGAGTTAAATAGTCATTAAAATTGATTATGTCTATTGAATTTAAAAATCTTTGTTTTCTACTTTTTATCAACATTTTGTAGAAAAATGTGATGAATAAAATAAAATTGAAATGTGAAAATAAGAACTTTCGAATGTTAATTTCTAACATCCTTAAGTATATTTTTTTTAGAAATTATGATCTTGAATAAAAAGCTTTAATAATGTATACAATTGAAATATCATACGACAATGGACGAAGTAAAGCAAAGGATGTGGTTGTCGCGTGGCGGAGGAAGTACTGGGGTCACGTCGCCTATTAGTTCCCGTGCGAGCCGTTTGATAGCGCGCCCATACCATTAATTCAGCTCATGGACATATAGAAACAGCCTCTTCTTGGAACTCCATCTCTTCCGGAGGGCTCTTTCTACCTCTCTTAAATTCAAAAAAATTACTATATTCCATAGTTCATTGAATACCTTCCTAAAGCGGTAATATTTATTGTTTCTATGTTTTATTATTCCCTGGAGATTGTATGCTTTACAGTCAGTATTGGGAGTGACCGGCCATATAGCTTATTTGTTATGTTATTTGCTTCTTGTTTCTAAGGTCATTTATTTTATGACAACCTTTAAAAAAAATACGACTCCGTACCGCTCATCTTTGTAACAGGGGAGAATTTAAGAGTTTTCTTTTCTAAAGAAATTACTAATATATGACCACAGTTAAATAATTTTATTACATAATTTATTGTTTCCACGACAGTTATAAACTGAATAACCTCGTTGTAAATTGTAAATTATAACTATTGCTGTTTTTTTTAATTTATGTCAGAACCTTGGACGGAAAGATAAGGGCAGACACAGTTCTAATTTTTTTTTCAGAACGATGGCCATATCAACCCTGGTTTAAGTCAAAAGTCAAATAAAAAAATAAATAAGATGAACAACATAGAATGCGGCTGGTATTGCAGCTACACCGGTTTATGGCTCAAAGTTTTTCTTTTTATATCCAATGCCACCAAATTGTCATGACGACATTTCTGGTATTCTCTCCTGGCATGGCGTACTTGTAACCCACTTCTGAGGTTGGGGCGCTTGGAAGGCGATGTTACGCTCTCCAAATTATATTATAGGTGATGATAATGATAATAATGCGCTACGAGAGGCCTTAATCTAAACCTATTCTAATGAGGCGAATGTGATAGTGATGATGAAGATGGTCAGATGATGTTCGGTGATTGTTTAGGCCTTAAAGTTTCCTGAAATTTGTCTTACAAATGAGGAAAATCTCACCCAGAAAATTTGTCCCGGCCGAAGATGGAACTCGGGCCCGCTGTATGACAAGGCAGCACGTTACCTCGAGACAACAGCGGTGGATTTATGGCTCCTGAACAGAAAGGCAGACAGACATTCGTATATATATATATATATATATATATATATATATATATGTCGTGACGTGAAATATATGGTATCTACTATGTAAAACGCCCATTAGTAAATAAATTAGATATTTGGTACTTTCAAATTAAAATAATAAATATTTTTTAACTTATCCTGTTTAAAGTTACGAGATCTTCATTTTTAATGTTATATCACTGGTTAGTTATTTTTTATTTAATAATAATTTATAAGAAATCGGTTAATATGCGTCACAATTCAAAACGGATCTTAAAGAGCCTATAAAATTTGCTCAGAGAAGAAAGAATCGTTGGACTGCAGTGAATCTCTGAACTTCTTTAAAAAATGTAGAACGCAATTAGAGTTCATGTAATTTATTTCTCTTCACTTTTCAACTTCATCTGTCAGGAGTGAGTCCTCTTAAGAATATTTCATATTATGTAACTTATTAATTGTAATTGTAGATTACCTATTTTTGATTGGTTGCTGCAACCTACACTCCAGTATCCACATCCCATCGAAAACGGAGCAATAACCATCGTGTTATTACCAATGTTTACTATGGTTTTTAACTTATCTTTTCCGAAAGAAAACTCTTACTTACTTACTTACTTACTTACTTACTTACTTACTTACTTACTTACTTACTTACTTACTTACTTACTTACTTACTTACTTACTTACTTACTTACTTACTTACTCACTGGCACTATCGAACCCGTAGGTTCATGGCCGCGCGGACATACGCTCTCCATACATACCTATCCTGAGCTAATACTTTCCAATCATTCCCTGTATAATCTACTTCCCTCAAATCATAGTTAATGTTATTCTCCCACCTCATTCTTGGTCTACCAATTGGGCGTTTTCCCTCTGGCTTTCCTACAAGAAGCTTCCATGCAAGTCTTTCATTCCCCATACGTGCAACATGTCCTGCCCATCGCAGTCTACGAGACTTAACTGTTCTTATTATATCTGGCTTCCATAAAGACCATGTAGTTCATTGTTATGTAGTCTTCTCCATTCACCTGTCTGTTCATCTCTCTTTGGTCCAAAAATTTTCCTAAGTACTTTATTCTCAAATACTTGTAATCTCCCTTCCTCTCTTAAAGTAAGAGTCCATGTTTCGCACCCATATAATATAACTGGTAGAATAATAGTTTTATATATTTTCAGTTTAACGTTTTTTGAAAGGAGTTGGGATATCAAGAGTCTCTGCAATGCATAATAGCACGCATTTCCAGAATTGAGCCTATGTTTAATTTCTTTATGCATCTCATTCCTATTTGTGATTATTGTTCCTAGGTATTTGAATTCAGCCACTTCCTCAAAATTTCCCTCATTTGTCATTAGCTGTCCATTTCCATTATATAATGAATTTCTACATGTGACATCAGCATAAACTAACAGCTTATTAATACCATTCAGTTGTAAGCCTTCCTCATTCTCTAAAGATTTAATGGCATGCTCTAGTACAAAATTAAATAGTAGAGGAGATAGTGCATCTCCTTGCTTCAACCCATTCTGGATTTCAAAAGTGTCCGAAAACTGTTTGCCTACACGCACCCTACTCTTTGTGCCATTTAGACACATTCGTATAAGTCTAACTAACTTTTTAGGAATTCCGAACTCCAGCAGGATACTATATAATTTCTCCCTCTTAATTGAATCATATGCTTTTTTGAAGTCTACATATAGTTGATGTACAGTACCATTATATTCCCATTTCTTTTCTAAAATCTGTCTTATACTAAAAATCTGATCTGTTGTAGACCTGTTTCTTCTAAATGCACATTGATGATCTCCTAGGATGTCATCAATATAGGGAGTTTCCGAAAGAAAACACTTCATATATTCTGAATACTTAAAACTCTAAAGAGGTACTGATCAATATCTTCAATGTTAAACTTTCCAGATCATTAACCGAAGTTAAAAAAACTCTTACCGTAGTTTATTTTGCAAATGTATGCGTTTCCGTTATATATTTTATGCATTATATATATATATATATATATATATAATGTCCACCGCTGTGGTCTCGAGGTAGCGTACTGCCTTGTCACGCAGCGGGCCCGGGTTCGATCCCCGCTCGGGACAGTTTTTCTGGGTGAGGTTTTTATCGGGGTTTTTCCTCACCTGTAAGACAAATGTCAGGAAAACTTTAAGGCCCAAACGGTCCCCGAAATCATATGGTCATCGCAATCATCATCATTCATATTTGTCTTACCATCTTCATCCTTCATCAGCGTGGAAAGCAACGGGAAGCTACCACACCTAAAAAAGCTGCAAAGCATAGCATGAAAATGATTGCAGTGAAAGACCTGCCTTCGGGCAGAATTACTATGGATGGATGGATGTATATGTATATATATATATATATATATATATGGTATGATAAGAAAAATAAATGCCTGGACGGGATTCGAACCCGGATCTCTGAGTCTGTACCTCAGCGTGATATCCATTACACTACCAGGCGAATCCAATTCAAACACTTATTTTTCTTATATATGTACTATACTATATGTATATATATAACAATTTAAGCCTGGTGGACCCTTGGTGCTTTTCGATAGGAGAAGTTTATATGTCTGTACCGCAGTTCTCCTTCAGCCTTCTCTTCATCATCCGTTACACAACAAATGTACACTACGCACAAGAACTTAAACATGCACTCTCCTCTGTTCACGACAGAATAATACACCACCTATGCAAAATGGGTCTGCCGAAGTGGCGCGAAAATTGAAAATATTCCTTATTAACACCATTTATCTTGCAGCGTGGTAGTCGAAACACGAAAAATGAAATGGGTGAAATTGGAACACACACAAATTGTTATTCCTTCTTCATTTTTCCTAGGATTAAATTAAAATTAATGTTTGAATGTTCTTATTACATTCATACATTTTATAACACTTACAGTGCATAAATATATTATTTGTTTCTTAACATCTCTATTCAGTTGGGGGAAAACAAAAAACCCTATTTAGCTTCAGGTTGAGAGAGAGACATGATCTGTTTGTGACGCGAACTTTTAACATCATACTGAATATAAACTTAGATGGTCCTATCTCGTATAAGCTAGCGTATTAACATTTAATTATATAATTTTGCACTTTATATTTTCTGTATTATTTATTTAAGGGAAAATACAGGGTTGGTGGCTTTAAAGATATTTGTAAATAATCATCATCATATTCATTCACGAATTCAGGCCATTTGTTGACCTATTTCGGCCTGAATAGAAACACCATCCAAAAGTCTTTTGAGTGGACGTTCTAGTCTTTCTCCTTCTTGCAGGTTAATAGCTTAACATTTATTTGGGTATACTGTGAGCCTTTACTCGACGAACAGGTTCCATCCATCTTGACTTATAATCAGAAATTTTGTTTTCTAAAGATCCCATTTGTACTTCTTGTAAGTTGTCTTATTTTTTCTATGATCTAGTAATGTCCTAGTCCTTCGAAGATATCCCATTTCA
The DNA here is from genome assembly GCA_030220185.1 of Diploptera punctata. NCBI lineage: Eukaryota > Metazoa > Arthropoda > Insecta > Blattodea > Blaberidae > Diploptera > Diploptera punctata. The sequence continues at coordinate 14,367 of JASPKZ010007564.1, forward strand.
GCAGATCTAAGTCTCTATAGGCCTATCCTTAGGTTTCAATATCCATACTTCGCTAACATACAAAAGAGATGAAAAAGCCAGTACTTTATACACTTTTTATCTTGAATGTTTTTGGACTGTGGCTTGAAAATGAATTTATTAACTCTAAAATCCTTTAAAATTTGACACGTTTGCATTTACATCCAATTCTTTTTCGTAAGTAATGCCACGAGTGATTTCCAATTTATTTAGAGAATTTGGAAATCAAGAGTGGCATTTGTTAGGACTATTTAACGAATAAAATTAAGCTGTATACTCACAAATCATTATTTAACTATAGTTATTTGAAACTATTTATATATTTATTGTAAACGACGATGTTTGAAAACAAATCAGAAACGATTGGTACGCTTCATTTGCTTATTTTGTTCACTGCAACCAGATCATAATATTATTTATTGCCAAAAGATCGCAATGCTGTAAGAATGCACCCTAGTGGAGAAATTTATAACCAACGTTATAGGTATTAATTAATTTCTGATGTCCTATGATGTAAATATGTCAATTATATTTTTTCTGCGTCATTTCCTGGAAAATAATTCGTTTAAGAAAGTGCAAACAGTGGTTTATTTTTATTTTTTTTGTGGTATAATCAATTGTTACAAATGTTTTTATATTATCTCTCGTATGCGTTACGTGTTGATATTCATGCACTGTATATACAATCTGGGGGCACGCCGTAGCGTAGTGGTTAAGGCACTGAGCTACAAGCCGGAAGGTCGAGGGTTGAAGTCCCATTGGGGTCAGGATTTTTAAACTGACCCAAACCCTCTGGCGGCACTATGGCCCTGGGGTCGACTCAGCCCCTAACAGAAATGAGTACCAGACGCTTGTTCTGGGGGTAAAGGCGGCCGTCACGCAGGGCTGACAACCCGGCTGACATAAAGTGCCGATTGTCTAGAAAAAGTGGGAGCCTTAACCTCCTACTACCCCAAGGGCCTCCGGGTCTGTTGTGAGATCACTTTACTTTTTTTATATACAATCTGGTAGCCGTATTTCTTACAGAGTCAGTCACTGCAAAATAATGCTATGACCTATTCAGAATGTTAAAAAGGAGGTGCTTTCTTTATTATGATAAACTTTAGTTGATAAATTTTAGGCGAAACACGACTGTGATTGGTTGTAAATAAAAATCATTGAAATGTGATTGGTCATTGACTCCCATTTGGGGCATGAGTTAAATAGTCATATGAAATATTGCTTCCTAGATATGTTATTATAGATATTCACCTGCTCCAAAATGTTATTGCCAAGTAAAATTTTACATCTGATAGGATCTATATCTTGAAATGCCATTATTTTAGTTTTCTTTGTAGATATCTTCAATTTGTAAATAATAGATCTTGTAAATAAAAAAAAAACTTTATCGTGTATACTTTAGCGCCTGAATGCAGCAATTAAGCAACCCGCTATTCAGAGATGATAAAGCAGTTGCCGCTTCTTGACGGCGTTCTCATTAGAGATAAATTGGAGGTCGCGGGTAGCAATAAAACGAGTATTGCTGTAATAGAAGACCATAACCAGATGTTTACACACCATACACGTGTCAAGGTAAACATATTATGTATTTACTTTACCAAACATAATTCGCAGCTGTCGGACCTTCTCATTACAATTCAAACAAACAAAACTTTTAAGGAACTTCCTGCCTCAGTTCACACGTGTTTTGTGACGTTCTAGATCAGTATTGTTATTATCGTACTTGTATACAGCTTTCATCTTCATCGTCATGTTTGGCGTAACAATCCGGGTCGTGTCACAGCTTTCCTAAGTACTCTGCTGTAGATCTCTCTATCCCTGGCGACTTACTACCAATTTCGAATTTTAAGTATTTCGACATTTTCCAAAACTCCATCCATCCACCTAGCTTTAGGTCTTCCAGTATATCTTCTTCCATCTGGATGGTCCATAATTTTTTTACCGTTTCACTATTATCCACTCTCTGGTTATGTCCTGTCCATCTCAGTTATGAAGAAGTAATTCTCTTCATGCCCTATGTTGTAGTAACATTTTGAAGAAGGATTGGTGGCCTTAAAATAATTACTGGTTCAGGTTAGGTTTAGTTTTCGGTAGAGCCGGATTCCCTTCTTAGGGTCGGAAGTCGGTACACTGGATAGGAAAACACTTCAAAATTATTTAAAAAATGTTTCTTGTAGAAATAATTTCATATTTATTCATTTCTTAAAGTTCCAGCAGATTAAGTAAATGTAGGTGGTATCATTCTTCACCGTCAATTAAAATTATAGTATTTTATTTTCTTGAATCAATTATTCTTTCTGTATTAAATATTATATTTAATCAGGAGATATCTTCTTGCTTCTATCTTTGTTGAAAGTTGTATGCAGAATGACTAGTGTAATTCTTTATAATTTTAAAACCATTATTACATCACATGAAGTTATATTTAAATTCTATTGGTTAACAGTTCTTTAAATATAAGGTTTAAATTGATTTGTTAAATAAGAAAGTTAATTGTTTTAACATTCAATCAGAGTTTAGTTTACTTTCATTTAAGAATATGAAATTAGGCAGGTGTCCTTATTATAGTCATAACAGAAGGCTTTACCATTTTGACAACAATGACTTAAACAATTTTTTAAAAGCATAGTATTACAAAAAAACTGTTATGTAGTGCAATTTATTTAATTGTTACCGAGACATTTTTATTCAACAATAACCAACAATGAATTATTTAGATGTTTTTATTTATTTAGGTTATATTTAAATATTATAAGAATTTTAAAATACCAAATGATTAACTTTAACTTTTATATTCATTATAATATTAAAATTCTGCTTTAGTTATCTATTTTAATATCTGCAACAATGTTTGGTGATTTATCATCATCATCATCATAGTACATTCACGAATTCAGGCCATTCGTTGACCCGTTTCAGCCTCAAGAGAAACACCATCCAGAATCTTTTGAGTGGACGTCCTGGTCTTCTTCTTCCTGCAGGTTGATATCTTAACATTAGTTTGGGTATTCTGTGATCTTCCATTCGATGAACATGTTGTATCCATCTTGACTTATAATCAGAAATTTTGTTTTCTAAAGATTCCATGTGTAATTCTTCTAAGATGTCTTCTTTTTTTTTGTGATCTAGTAGTGTGTATCCTGCAGTCCTCCGAAGATATCTCATTTCAGCAGATCTAAGTCTCTGTATATCCTTCTGTTTCAACGTGCATACTTCGCTACCATACAAAAGAGTTGGAAGAGCCAGTGTTTTATAAACTTTCAGTCTTGAATGCTTTTGGACTAACTGTGGCTTGAAGATAGAATTTATTAACCCTAAAATTCTTACAAGTGATATAATTTTTCATTATATCGTATTCTCCATTCACCTATTTCCTGAATGTGTCCATATATTCTTCTCAGAATTTTCCTTTCAAAAATTTCGAGCTGAGCAATGGTGTGTTGAGTCAAGACGAGTCTCACTTCCTTACGTTAGCACAGGCTTTATTAATGTCTTATATGATCTGATTTTTGTGTTAAAAGAGAGATATTTTGAGCCTATATTTACTTAATTGACATTGTTTATTTTAAAAGAAAATGTTATGCATTCGTAGTACTTTATTTGATTGTTAAAACGTTTGCAATTTGCTGATTGTAGCATGCATGCCATAACTGCTGACTAGCATTATTCAGAGGCGATGGAGTAGTCAATTATGAAATATCAATATTTTCCTTTACTTTCAAGAGAATTTTAAACTTGGAATCTACATACCATACGAAGAAGACATAAGCACGTCGAATAAAAGAAAAAGGAAGAAGAATTTAGCTTAAATGTAAATTGCTTATCATATAATTGTTAAATCATTATGGTGTCCTCATTTGTAGGGAAATTTAATGATTTGATTTGTTGCAGTAATTTATATGTTTCTTCCAGAAGAAAAAAAATCAGTTTCTTTTCGTAAAGGAAGTTTCAATTTTTCAACAAATCTTCAGTTACCTTATTACTCATATTTTCAATACCAATATAATCCATACTTATATTTCAAAATTCAGTATTTGCAGCAAAATGACTGAAACGTTTGTTTACAACATGACGGATTGTTTACTTGATGTGTTGGAGAATTCTGTTTTTATTCACATATTTTATATGCTATCAATCATTAGATATATATACAAGAGAGTCCTTAGTTTCAGGGTCCCCTTTCGAGGGTTAGTTTTTAAAAATAGCAACAATAAATCAAATAACTGAGGAGCTTATTTTTAAAACGGCTCTAGTCCATTTTTATAGATTTGTGGGAAGTAATCTAATATCGCTATTTTGCTGTAAAAAAAGAGTCGGTATGATTATAATAGCCACTTTAATGCAAGTTTATAGTGATTTAAAGGTATTCCGAAGCCAAATGATGGCAGCTGTACATACAGTAATCTAATGAGAATGCAGACCCACGAAAGTCAGTTATAATAGATAGATAAGAGATGTTTTGAAAACGAGATCAACTATATACTTAAAATAAAAAATATACAATTAGCTTTATGAAGAAGAATGTGTTACCATAGAAGTTAAACTCAAAAGATTGCAATGGACCAGACTTGTTTAATGAGGGAAAAATAAGCGCAACTCGAAGAAAAATACGTATTTTGCACTAGTATTGGGGCCAAGAGGCGAGTGGTAAAATGAAATATATGTGGATGGAGAAGTGAGGAATTGTAAAAAAAAAATGGGCAAATAAACTTCGAAAGGATTGACCCAGGAGACCAAAAGAAGAAGAAGAAAGCGAACGAGTTAGCTCAGATTTCAGCGTTTAAACAAAGATTCATTCCAGAGCATCCGAATACAGTCTGGACAAGCTGACGATGGTAAGGAAAGCATATTGAAACATGTCAAATGAAACATAAATACTTGTAAGGTAAGATGTACCATATTTCACCTTATTTATTAAGAAGCCTATTGTAAGTTATCCGAATACAAATTCCGATGCTGATCAACTTGGATTTTTACATAGTTTTTCCTCAGTTTCTGAGACAAGTGATGGATTGGAATGTCATTATCAACTTTCATTTCATCCTTAATAATATTTCATTATTTCATTAAAAATACAAAAGTAATGGCTTTTCAAGGAAAATACCCTGTACGTAGCAACATTTGTATAGATTCTAAAATACTGGAAAGAGTAAATTCATTTACCTACCTTGGATATGCATTTACATATTTGGATTTTAATAAAATCGAGAATAATAAATTCAGTAATGAAACATTCGCTAATCCAGAGAGATACCAGAATACGGTTATACAAAACCTTAGCAAGACCTGCACTTTGCTACGGCAGTGAGGCATGAACTTTGAGGAAAGGAGCAGATAGCAGGATGACTTCTAGTGAAACGAGATTCATGATATATACAGGAGGATATACCAAATGTTATCACAAACGCAATGATGATATCTTGAAGGAACTACGTATAGAACCGGCCATTGAATACATACATAGATATCAGAACAACTGGATGAATCATTTGCGACGAATGTGTTCAGATAAAGTTCCCAAGCCCGTGAATCGTTATTGCCCAACAGGGAAGAGATCTATGGCCCGTCCAAGGAAACGCTGGATACAAAATTCATCAGTGAGATCGTAACAGGTCTATAGGCCTAAGACTTGGTTGGATAAAGAAGAGTATTAAAAATACGTATTATTTATTGAATTTGCACAAGACACACAAATACAGATAACAATAGTTAAAGCCTATACATGGACACACACACTACAATATGCATAGCCTATTTAGCTTACAAAATCTGAACCAAAAATCATAAATGCGATCTGACAAAATATGTTGAAGCGTCTCAAAATAAAATTGAAGTAAAAAAAAATATACATAATTCCGTTGTAATTTTCATTATTATGAGTAGCTCGAATTTTAATTTAAAATTAATAACATATCACGTCAACTAAGGGACCCGATGTGAATATCTTGGTGAAATCACATGTTACCGAAGGTTGCATCCGTTTTTGTAAATATTACAATTTTCCGACCTCTTTTATTTCGTAAAATATCGATGTGGCATAGTATAAAATCAGGAATTTTGTGTTTGCCTGTATGTGTTACATTTTGATGTCATCGTAACATTATCAGAAGTAATGCCGCTATTGATTTCCAAATTATTGGAAATCAATAGTGGCATTTGTTAGGACTATTTAACGAATAAAATTAAGCTGTTTGCTCACAAATCATTATTTAAACATAGTTATTTTAAAATATTTATATATTTAATGTAAACGGCGATGTTTGAAAACAAATGAGAAACGCTATGTTTCATTTGTTCGTCACTGCAATCAGATCATATTTATTGCCAAATAGAATCGCAATAGTAAGAATACACCCTAGTGGAGAAAAATGAAATATATCATTACAGGTTATTAATTAATTTCTGATGTCCTATGATGTAAATATGTCGATTATATTTTTCTGTAATGTTAATTCCTGGGAAATAATAGGTTTAAGATAGTGCAAACAGTGGTTTCTTTTTTTTTATGGTATAATCAATTGCTACTAATGTTTTTCTATTATATCTCGCAACCACGATAAGGTTACATTCGTGCTCTATATATACAATCTGGTAACCGCATTTCTTGGAGTGTCAGTCGCTGCAAAATAATGCTCTGGCCTATTCAGAATGTTGAAAAGGAGGAGCTTTCTTTAATATGATAAGCTTTCTTTGATAAATTCCAGGCGAAACATGACTGTGATTGGTTGTAAATCAAAATTCATTGAAACGCGGTTGGTCATTGACTACCATTTGGTGCATGAATTAATAGTCATAATCAACTTCGTTTACTTTCTTAATTACAATATGTATTATTATTTTCCAAAAGTACTGTAGTAAAACTATAAAGCTATCTTAACTACCTCATTTATTATTACAGAAGCATTCATCAGGTGTGACTTGTATGGCTGATTTCCCTACAACTTTTTACCAGACATTTACTTGCCACATGAAATGGAGGAAACCACTTGGAGGAAGTAGAAAAAAAAACAAGAATGTAGCATACTGGTTATGTAATATACATATCTACCCGTAGCTTGATTTATGCGCTCCTTAAAACTTCACGTGCTGTAGTTACCTCATTTTAAAAATTCAAACTATTTGTATTTTGAAATTAATATCTGCTGTTGATTCAGAATGCTAAATTTCTCTTTTTTATATTGTATTAAAATTTTATGTATTCGTTTTTCAAATTTGCATTTTTATAACTCTTGGCCGAAGTTGAGTTTATGTCAAGGCGACTGCGTATCTCTGACCTCCTTAACCTTTTCATTCCCATATTATGAATTCATATAGGAAACAAATTGTGAATATTTTCTATATTTTGTTCATTTTTGTCAATTTGTTTATATGGATTCAACGCAAATATATGTATTTTTTATTTTTGATGTGTTTGTGTGTGTGTGTGTGTCTCTCTCTCCCTCTCCCTCTCTCTCTCTCTCTCACCCTCTCTCTCTCTCTCACCCTTCCTCTCTCTCTCTCTCTCTCTCCTCTCTCTCTCTCTCTCTCTGTCTCTCTCTCTCTCTCTTCCTAGGAATGCTAGAGATCTCTTACCCCTTACAATATATTTTCCAGATTGTAGTTGATATGTATGCTAAGTTAGGATGTATGGTGAATTTTCATCAGATGTTCCATACGCACATATAAATATCTACACACACACACACACATATATATATATATATATATATATATATATATATTATATATATATATAAAGTAAAATATTGTCATTAAGAAGATTTCTTGTTATAGAAACCGCAATATTGCATTCCGAGAGTTGTCACGCTGCCCCTTATGATAGATAATTGTTTATAAGGAAAGAAAAACTAATGTTTACACTGGGAGCCTAGATAGCGAAGACGGTATCGCACTAACGTATATAGTAAGAGTTTCCGAGTTCGAATCCCGTTCAGGCGTTTATTTTTCTTTTCATGTTATATGTATAAAACATGTTTTATTTTCTTGAAAATATTAAAAGGTATCACTTTTATAATAATACATCTTCATAATATTTCTTTTTAATATACTTTCACAGTATACCCTGCAATTCCCTCGCTCAAGATAGACCTAACAGTGGTTGCCGTACACTTCACACCTTTAAGTCAAACTATGAAATATATTCTGCTGTCAATAGTAGTTTTATTTTAATTAATATTTTTTATCTTGCACTTTTTATATTTTATTCGTTAAATTTAGAGTATATCAACCCATACATTTTATATAATTATTATATTATTAGTTAGACTATGGTATAATTTAATATTATTGAAACTCAGCTATAAGAATGGACATTCCCGCCTACAATCTTGGTTGCTATGAAAACAAAAGAAATCTCATTACTTTAAAAATGATCAAAAACACTAGTGCGGTGCGGTAAGTAAAAACATTTATTTAGAAATAGTGATAGTGCAATTTGTATTAATTTCGGTATTAATTCATCGCATCCAGCTTTCAACGCCTCTTCTATTTCATCATCACTGCATACATCGTCTACAACTTTCTTCATAATCAGAAATAAATCCCAAATCAAATTGGTTTTACAATTTTAACAAATATAAGATGGCGTCATGGCCAGCAATACTTAATATTTCTCCATAGCAACACATATAGCCGATTCACCTCCTGGAATCTAACACTTATCTTCAATTATATTTATTAATATTTTAGCTAATACCTTAATTACTAAAATAAATATACATAATCAAAATAAATATATATAATATATATATATATATATATATATATATATTATGCAGTACTCATGTGGTAAACACATAACGGAATCTTGAAAATTAAAAAAAAAACTCGGCGCAAGCGCCTGCTTTTTTTAAACTTTTCCTCGGTCCGTATCAAGTGTTTACCACACTCGTATCGCAAAATGCTATAAACTCAGTTTGGTGGAGCAAAAATATTACAAAGAAATAGAAAATTACAAATATATCAAACCATAGTTCATAGCATTTTAACATATGGTGCTCAAGTTTGGCAAATTCCTACCAGGGAAATGAAAATAATTTTAAGTACAGAAATGGGTGTTTTAAGGAGATCAGCTGGAAAATATAGAATGCATAGAATACGAAATAAAGAAATAAAGGACATTCTGGTTGTGCAGGAGAATCTGAACATCATAGACATTATAGAAAAGAAAATATTACAATGGTATGGTCATGTCAAAAGAATGCCAGAGCAAAGATTGCAAAAACTTATTATGGAATGGATCCCAATGGAAAGGAAGAAGAAAGGAAGACCATAGAAAACCTGGATAGAGGGCGTGCAAGCGCCTATGGTTGTCAGAGAATTGGAGGAAGATCAATGGATGGACAGAGAGAAATGGCGTTTGGTTTCCGGAAGACAATAGCAGCTGTCATGATACCGGATTATTATTATTATTATTATTATTATTATTATTATTATTATTATTATTATTGCGATTTTCAGCATAGTTCATTTCTTCCATAAGACGGGGAGCTGGCCAATCGTTATAACCCCCAACCTGGAGGACCAGGTGATTTTTGTTCGTTTTCTTCTTCTAGAACAAAACTAAAAAAACTTATTTATAGTTAATTAGTGGATAGTATACTATTGTATGGTGCGGAAACGAGGACATTAAACAGAGAGCAAGCACATAAATTATTGACAGAGATAGAATTTTAGAGGAGGGTTTCTAGAAATTCGAGAAAAGACGAAATTAGAAATACTAAAATCAGAGAAATAATAGAGGTACAAGTTATTGAAGAAAGAAGACTGAAATGGTTAGGCCACGTAAAGAGGGTGTCAGATGATAGGATACCTAAGATGAAATTGCATTTTGAAGCGGAGGACAACAGAAAAAAGGGCAGACCGAAAGAACAGTGGATTCAAGGAGTGCATAGGAGCATGGTGTCGAGAGGATTAACAGAGAGTGATTCAGAGGATAGGGATGTATGGAGTAGTAAAATTTACAATGGGCTGGAGGAAAACTGTCCCGCGCCGTAGCTGAGTGGTTAAGGCAGGAAGCCTTGGCGGAGAGCTATTGGACTTGCTCTGGTTAGAGTCTCCATGGGGGAAAATTTTTTCTCATGGTATTTCGGCCAGTATGGGACCGGTGCCCACCCAGTATCGTGAGACATTTGGGTAGCTACAATAAGTAGCGGCTCCAGGTTGAGAAAACCAGCTATAACGGCTGGGGAACTCGATATGATGACCACATGTCACTCCGACACTGGCTAGATGATCATCTACCTCTATGATCGACACATGTGGATGTGAGGCCAGCAGCCGGCTGTTAGGCTAAGGGCCTTCTAGGCCTGTCGCACCAGGAGTTTTGGAGGAAAACTACTGTACTGTAGAGAAATTCCTTAGAAGCATTATTATTATTATTATTATTATTATTATTATTATTATTATTATTATTATTATTATTATTATTATTATTATTATTATTATTATTATTGTTATTGTTATTGTTATTATTATTATTAATAATAATAATAATCATCATCATCATCTAATATTTATCTCCACTCTTGTGAGTTTAAATGACTGAATTATAAGGAGTTTGCCACAGAACCCATTAAGTGCAATTAAAGCTGTATTTAACAGGAGTAATGTGGGATGTGACACAATGTCATTATAACAAACAAATGTCCTCACGTTCTGGAACAAGACTGCCCAACCTTAATATCTGTTCCTGTTGGTGCTACAAGAGTCCGTTACACACGTTGCCACAACAATTCCCATTCATATTCATTATGGCACCGTGCCTGGCACATAATAACTAAGCGTGTTTATTTGTAAACTCATTCCTGATAGATATAATAAACTGTTCCAGTTAAGAAAAAATGAGAAAGCTGCTACAACTTGAGATAAAGGTTAATAGAGTTATGCAATGAATGTATAGACTTAAATATTTTGGAAACATTGGAAAAAGTAAAAATATAATCTTAAGTATCTTGTACATATTTAGAATTTTTCAGATCATTAGCGTTCATTGCATAAACTATTAAAGTTTGTTTTAAACACGAATTCAAGGCGTTTTGTAAACGTATTTTACCCGAATCCTGGAGAGTTTTATTATTAAATGAATAATTAAATTATTTAGTGCTTCATTTGATATTATACGTCAACTTGTTTTACAAAACACATCACCACCACTAAAACTATTATTACTACTATTACTACTAGTAGTTGTATAATATGTACAGACATTGAGGGATGTATAGGCCTACATGTTAATTCGTAAAAATTATAGGCTAGCATTTTATTTGATAGTCAATAGTAAAATAAATAATACTAATGCCATTACTGCTGCTGCTGCCGCCAATGCAATATAATATAATATAATAATAATATAATATCCATCCATAGTAATTCTGCCCGAAGGCAGGTCCTTCACTGCATTTTCATGCTATGCTTGCAGCTTTACTAGGGAATTGTAGGTGTGGTAGCTTCCCGTTGCTTTCCACACCGGTGAAGGATGATGATGATGATAAGGATGATGATGGTGATGGCCATATGATTTCGGGGACCGTTTGGGCCTTAAAGTTTTCTTGACATTTGTTTTACAGGTGAGGAAAAACCCCGATAAAAACCTCACCCAGGAAAACTGCCCCGACCGGGGATCGAACCCGGGCCCGCTGCGTGACAAGGCAGCACGCTACCTCGAGACCACAGCGGTGGACTAATATAATATAATAATATTATAATATTTTTTAATTAGGAATATTCTACAATACGGTGTTTCTCCTTCAACCCAAAGTGATTTGTCGCCAGAGGTTCATAACCTTTTACTGCTAGTTCGTTGTAGGTAATTCCGTCCGGCATTCTTCTTTTTAGGTTTTTTTAGCATTGTACATTTTTCAGTAGAATGAGCAGCTGACCCATTGCTACAACCCCCAACCTGGAGCACCAGGTAATTTGTAATCAAGGCTGTCTTCCTCTAGACTTTAGAGAATCAACACTGAACTACAAGGCAGTAGCTGTTAGTTTTGGTTCGCCTCGGGTATTTAATTTCCCCGATATCACCCATATCTGGGAATCATTCCCCTTTCCACCACCTGGGGAGACGCCCTATGGGGACTAACAACCCCACACACGGGATGATGATGATGATAATGATAATAATAATAATAATAATAATAATAATAATAATAATAATAATAATAATAATAATAATAATTAATAATAATAATAGTAATAATAACAATAATAGTAATAATGGTAATAATAATAATAATAATAATCATAATAAAAATCATGAAGATCCTATGTTCAGCATGATCTTCGATAATAAAACAATAAGAAATACGGTAACATACACACACACACAAACACACACACACACTCACATATATATATATATATTAATTTATTTATTTGTATATTTATATATATTGTCCCATGTCGTTCCTGTGCAATCTAAGGCATCATGCCTTGGCGCAGGCTACGGAACATACTGTGGTTTACGTCATCATGGGGGAAAGAATTTTGATCGTAGAATGTTGGCAGTTTTGGACCGGTACACATTCTGCGTAACGATTAATATGAATAGCTTATCTGTAATAAGTAACGACTCCATGTTGAGAAAATAATCTAATTTATAAGGGCAGGGGGACTCAACATACTGACCACATGCCACCCCCACACTGGCTGGATGATATCCACTTTAGTAAATTACACGTGTGGTTGTGAAGTCAACAGTCTGTGGAAGACCTAGAGCATTTTTTGCCGTGACGCGACATGGAGTAGATATATTCTAAAACATTTTTGTAATGCTTCGATTTTGTTTAGTTCGCATTTATGAACATTTAATGATGAAATTCGAGGCGATCAGTTAAATAATATAGATTGAATAATCATTCATTTTGGGAGGAACCCTAGAAAAGGAGGCAATCCCCCTAAAGAGAGAAGGGAAAGGAATAATAAAATTTTTATCATTTTTTTTCATACCGGGTCCAAAATTTGTGGTTATTTTTGTAGACTCTATTGTCTATTGTTACATTTGTCTTGGTTTAAAAGTTTAATGATATAATAATATGATACTATTATCAAAATGTTATGATAGAATGGATCCTAGTAATGGAATTCTAACCCAAAATTTGTTCAAACGACTCAGAAAATCCAGGAGAAACCTTCAGTTGAACCTAAAAAACCTCGAATATGAATTTTAAAACATACCGTCTAAGGTTCCAAGCCAATATTAATTTATTTTATTGTCCAGCGCCGTAGCCGAGTGGTTAAGGCAAGATGCCTTGGCGCAGAGCTGGACTTGCGCTGGTTCGAGTCTCCATGGGGGAAGAAATTGTCTCATAGAATTTCGGCCAGTATAGGGTCGGTGCCCACCCAGCACCGTGAGGAATTTGAGTAGCTACAATAAGTACAGGTTCTAGGGTGAGAAAACCAGCTATGACGGCAGGGGGACCCGATGTGCTGATCACATTAGTACATGTAAATGTAAGGCCAGCAGCTGGCTGGTAGGCCAATGGCCTTCTAGGCCTGTCGCCCCATGGAGTTTAGTTTAGTTGTGTTTTGTCACAATTCTCGCAGTACCTAACAGCAAACATGAAACAATTCATATAATTGTGAGAAATATTAATAAATTAGAGTTGCTTTTGTCTGTAGTAAATGTGTGAAGTAATTAAAGCCTATTTGTAAAGTCTAGACAGAGCTAACCCTACTTGAGAGTGGGAGGTCCCTTGCTCTTATGGTTAGATGAGGTTTGTCTATTGTCTCTATGTAAAGTTTACTGTAATGATGTAATGTAATGTTCTGTAAATGGTCCTCAGCTGATGACTGATTAAATGTTTCCTAGAAATATTCTACAATTACAGTTATCAAGCAGAATTTATTATTATTGTCACTTACCACATATGCCACAAACTTTCTGAATCATCACAACAAAGTCTTGTCTAGAATATTGTGCCAATTAGTCTTTAAGTCCATCACTTAAGGAGAGTCGTTTGTAAAAGACGGTAAAAATGTAACTCGTAATAAATATATCTTCATGTAGATATAGATATAATATATATATTATATATACTTATTCTTCTACACGTGTGTTTGTCACTGAACTCCTCCTAAACGACTGGACCGCCGATTTTGATTAAATTGTTTGTGTGTGTGTGTGTGTGTGTGTGTGTGTGTGTGTGTGTGTGTGTGTGTGTGTGTGTGTGTGTGTCTTTGAGTCCCTCGATTGTATAGATTCACAGTTGGTTCCTCTAACACCATTAAGTGTAGGAGTTCACCTGAAGTGAAAATTTTAAAATCGCTCTAGCGGTCACATTTGTCGATGTTTCACAACGAAACTCAGTATATCCGATTAAAATAAACCGAGCTAGGTATTGTCCAAAAATTAGTGAAATCAGACAATTAGAAGTAGGGGTTTACTTGAAATCCGTAATTAAAAAATGCTTATACGATTGGTTCGATTTTGATGAAATTTTATGTGTGTGTGTTTAAATGGGTCCCTGGATGGTTTAGATTCACAATTGGACCCGGTAGGTGGTGCTGCGATCGGGTTATAGGAACATGTTTTTTTATGTCAGATGTGTAGTCATCTGCGTTACCGACATATTCTGCGCGACAACGTGACATCATAATGCATGCTTCATGAGCCACATAGATGGCTGTGAGGAGTTTTCTTGAGAACTTATTAATTAATGAGTTTTATGGTGAAAAAGCAACTTACATTTTTATCGTCCGGCCATGACACAAGAATTGAACGTTTGAGCAGGACAACGTCTGCCGGGTCCGCTAGTATGTGTGTGTATGTATGTATATAATCTGACTCTAATGCCGGAGATTATTTGTGTTAATTAGGAGTAAGTTTCTCTACCGGGTATCGAACCCGAGTTGAGAGAGGTAGATCTCCTATACCCCGTGTGCCAGCCCTGTTTGCAGAATTAATCAGGAAATGAAATAGCTCAAAAATCAAACCGTCTCTTTTGAGATGATCTTTTAATATTACATAATGAAACCTTGATCTCCACACCTCGTTATCATAAGTAATGCCACGAATGATTTCCAAATTTATCTAGAGGATCTGTAATTCAAGAGTGGCATTTGTTAGGACTATTTAACGAATAAAATTAAGCTGTTAACTCACAAATCATTATTTAAATATAGTTATTTTAAAATATTTATATATTTAAAGTAAACGGCGATGTTTGAAAACAAATGATAAATGTTTGGTTATGTTTCATTTGTTCATCACTGAAACTTGATTATATTATTTATTGTCAAATAGGATCACAGTATTGTAAGAATGCACCCTAGCGGAGAAATAATGACACACATCAAACAGTATATTTTAATCAATATTATAGGTTATTAATTTATTTTTTTAGTAAACAACTCAATAAAATCAAGGAATCTGTTCAATATTTGCTATATTCAATGCATTTGTTGGAGAAAAATAATGCTCTGAGCTGTTCAGAAAAAAAATAAAACTGTAAAGAGAAATCGATAAACAGCGAGGTGTAACACGACTGTCTCATTGATTGTAAAACAAAATTCATTGAAACGTGATTGGTCATCGACTACCATTTGGGGCATGAGTTAAATAGTATATAGATAAGCTATAGCTTATAATGTTACGACAGTGGAGTGGAAACATAAAAAGTACAATATACCGTTTGCTTATTTAAACATATTTCTCGCGTGCAACAGTGCTGCCAGACTCCAGGTCAACGCTTCGCTTGGCCAGGCTATACGCTTATTGCTTCCGTTTTATTATAATTGCAGTCTGCATGACATTTGTCACGTACTAAAATTCTGGGAGAGAGGAATGTGAAATTGAATCGCTTCCTTTAAAAATTGAGATGAGATTCTGCAATTCTTATTCCCCGCATAAATCTATCGATTTCAAAACAATAGTCTCGACTCTAACGGTAATAATTGACAGCATCCTGTGGTAATTTTTACCGTCTCGAGAGTCGATACATGAATTATTTATCTGCATCCTTTGTTTTAGCTGTAATTTAGTTGTCAGTAACATGCATAAAACACAAATCGCTGTTTTCTTTCCGCAAATTATTAGGTATCTCCTTCATCAATTCTCTCCAGTTTGAAAATGCGCCTTTTTGTGATATTAACTATAAGCACTTAAACAAGATTAACGGTAAATTTGACGTCAAACTGAGACACATTTACAGATTTATGATATAAGATTAAGCAGTACGTCGAAAAAACGTTTCAATTGAGACTTGAATTGAGGAGTGGTATAAGTAATGTTTTTCTTCGTTTTCCACAAAATTAACATAAAATATATAGATGGGGGTTTCTTTGACTGTGACCGCTTTCCTACTCCTATAATCTCCACTTATTTCTTCTCTACTCTCTCTCTCTCTCCCCCCTCTCTCCCTCCTCTCTCCCTCCCTCTCTCCCTCATCTCGCTCCATCTCCCTCTCTCCTCTCTCTCTCTCCCCCTCTCGCCCCTCTCCCTCACTCTCTCTCCCTCTCCCTCACTCTCATCACTCCTCTCTCCCTCACACCCTCTCTCTCCCACACCCCCTCTCTCCCACACCCCCTCTCTCTCACTCCCTCCCCTCTCACTCCCTACCCTCCCCCCTCTCCCTCACTCCTCACTCCCTCTCCCTCCCCCTCTCCCTCCCTCACCTCCCTCCCTCACTAGCCCTCTCCGCTCACTCCCTCCCCTCCCTCCTCTCACTCACCTCTCTCTCCCTCCCCTCCCTCTTCGCTCCGTCCCTCTCCCTCCTCCCTCTCCCCTTCTCCCTTCTCTCTCCTCGTCTCCCTCACTCTCTCTCTCATCTCCCTCCCCCCTCTCTCTCTCCCCTTCCCCCCCCTCCTCCTCTCTCCCTCACCTCCCCCCCCCTCCTCTCTCGCCTCCCCACCTCTCATCTCCCTCCCACCCCTCTCCCCTCTCCTCACTCGGGAATCGCCTCGCTCCCATCATCCCCTCCCGTGCCTCTCTTCTTCCCGCCCCCCTATCCCTCACTCCCTCACTCCCTGGCCCTCACTCCCTCACTACTCCCCTCTCACCTCCCTCCTCAGCTCCCAATCCCTCACGCTCCTCTCTCACGCACCTCCCTCTCTCTCTCCCCCCCCTCCCACCCCCCTCCTCCCCTCCCTCCCATCTCTCTCCCTCCCTCCCCTCCGCCTCTCCCTCCCGCCCCCCTCCCACCCCCCTCGTCTCCCCCCTCCCTTCCCTCCTCTCCCTCCTCTCCTCGTCCTCTTCCCTCCCTCTCCATCCCCCTCTCTCCCTCTCCCTCTTCCTCCTCCCTCTATCTCTCTCCCCTTCCTCTCTAGATCTCTATATCTCTTTCCTCCCCCCTCCACTCTCTCCCTCTACCCCCTCCTCTCCTGTCTAAACCTCTCTCTCACCCCCTCCCTCTCTCTCCCTCTAACTCCCTCCTCACAACAATCCCTCTCCCCTCTCTCTCCCCCCTCTCTCTCCCCCTCCCTCCCCCTCTCTGCCTCTCGTTTCTCTATGCCTCTCTCCTCTCCCCCTCCCCCCCTCCTCCCCCTTGTCTTCCTCTATGCCTCTTCTTTCCCCCTCCTCTCTCTACCTCTCTCCTCGTCTCTCTCTCTCTCTCATCTCCTCTCATCTCCGTCTCTCTCTCTCTCTCTCTTTTCGTTTAGCAACAACACTGTGTTTCCTCCTTCGGTTTTAAACCGTTGTTTTTACACGTTTTTTGTTAACTTCCTTTTTTTATTCTCACATACAAACACAAGGACAGGACATTCACCCAGACCCAAGGTGGAGATTTAAAATCCCCTACCCCGCCGGGAATCGAACTCAGGTCGCAGGAGTGGAAGGTAGGGATTCTACTGGCTACGCCCCGGCGACGTACGTTTGTCCAATGAGTCTTCCAAATTCAATCCCATGATTTCTCATCTGTCTCAGTACGTGTTCCTTCCGCTATAAATCTGGGTCTCCTCTCTTTTCAGTCAGGTTGCTGCCAATTGAAGGTCTTAGGTCATCTCTCTTTATCTTTTCTCGTCACATGTCCCAACCATCATAAAGAGTGTTGTTCAGTTCGTTCGATGATTGTTTCCTCTCCAGCCACCCTGTTTCTTACTTCCCGACATGGGATTTTGTCCATTTTTGACAATCCCGAACTTCTCAAATAGTACAGTTCCAAAAACATTGTTTTAATTTTGTGATTTAGGAGTACCACCTGGATCCAAATTCAACATAGAATCTTGACAGCTAAAGCAGACGTAATCAACTCGTTGCTCTAGTAAGCGAGGTCGAGTTTCTCTGCTCTCCTAGGCGAGAGACATGAGGTAAGAGGAGCAACATACAGGGGACGTGAAGATAGTGGCGGATCCTAGAGTTGCGCAGAAGTAATGCTGCCATACCGATTGATTTCATATTTTATTATTATTGTTGTTGTTGTTGTTATTATTATTATTATTATTATTATTATTATTATTATTATTATTATTATTATTATTATTATTATTATTATTATTATTATTATTATGCACAGGAAATAATGCTTTGCATCCCGGATAAGAAAGCAGAAGTATACATTGAACGTATACTACGTGAAAATATCAGATTCATAAAATTCACTTGATGTAATTATCATCCGGTACACAGAAATGTTTAACAAGTACTTTTAGAGTCTCAGGTGTGGATATCAATAGTTCTTAATCATTCAGAGAGTAAGGAAAAGAGTAGAATTGTATGAGAATATTAAGTTTACAACAATTAGGAAGTTGGCTATTTGGGATTGTTCACTTCTTCGAATATGGTGTTCGTTCATCATGTAGAAATACTTTATTAATTTGAATGGGCATTTAACAACAAATGGGGGGAAATTTGAAGAGTGGCGGAATTCAAATATTAGGAACAGTAATTATATTCAGGAATGAGGTGCAGGAAAATATTCAACATAGGCTCAATTTTGAATGTATGTTGTTATGCATTATATGGACTCTTATCCCAACTTCTCTTAAAAAATGTTAAGCAAAAATAAATAAAACGGTTAACATTCCAGTTATGCTATATGGAGTGGAACATGATCTCTTACTTTAACAGAGCAGAATATATTATTAATATTTGGAAATAACGTTATGATTTTTTTTTTGATCCGAGAGCGACGAATGGACGGGAAATGGAGAAAACTTTATAACAGTGAGCTACATGATCTTCATGGGAAAGTAGATATAATAAGAATAGTTATGTCTCTTAGACTGCGATGAACAGGACGTATGGCACAAATTGGGGAATTAAAAAGGGGCATGGAAACTGCTGGTTGGGAAACCAGATGGAAAGCTCTTATTGAGTAGGCTAAGAAAGAGTTGTGATAATGAATGGAGAATGAAAGAGGAACATAGAAACTTCTTGTAGGAAAGCCAGAGGGAAGTCATCCACTAGGTAGGCCAAGAATCAGATGATATAATAAAATTAATCACAATTTTTAAGGAGGTTAATATATACAAGGAAATCCCAACTCCTTTCAAAAAACGTAAACTGAAAATATATAAAACTATTATTCTACCAGTTATATTATATGGGTGCGAAACACGGACTCTTACTTTAAGGGAGGAAAGAAGATTAGGCCTACGAGTATTTGAGAATAAAGTTCTTAGGAAAATTTTTTGGGCCAAAAAGATATGAACAGACAGGTGAATGGAGAAAACTACATAAGTGAGCTACATGATATGTATTGAAAGCCAGATATAATAAGAACAGTTAAGTCTCGTAGACTGTGATGGGCAGGACATGTGGCACATATGGGGGATGAAAGAGGTACGTTGGACGTAGACCAAGAATAAGGTGAGAGAATGACATTATCCATGATTTGAGGGAAGTAGATTAAATAGGGGATGATTGGAAAAACATTCGCTCAGGATAGGGTTGTATGGAGAGATTATGTCCGCGCAACCATGAACCTACGCGTTCTATAGATCCTGTGAGTTAGTAGTTATGATAATAAGATAAAAACTTAAAATGTGTACCTCTTGGCAGGTGCCGTCGTCCTCAACTGTGTTAAAATATTATATTTAAAATGTTATCTGGAGGCCTTTTGGAAGTTAACTTCCATCATCAACAGAGCGAGTATCTGCTACTAGTTGTTGTTGTTGCTGTTTACGACTATGTAATAGCAGATAGTAGTAACTAGTAAAAGATACTGGTCCTGCTGTTGATGGAAGTTAACATCCGAAATGCCTCCAGATAACATTTTAAATATAATATTTCAACATAGTTGAGGACGACGGCACCTGCCAAAAGGTACATATTTTAAGTTTTTGTCTTATAAGTATTCACATCAACGGGATTTGATATTAGTTTTATTAGTATAGTTATGATTGGTGGAAAATGGATATGGTTGTATGGTCAGTGCTGCCAAAAACTTCCGGGTTCAATAACGTCAGTGAGAATCCAAAATTATCGTACGTTGCGGAACAAAAAAGGCTAAGAGATATAAAACCGTGAGGTTTTGGTCTCTGCTGTTTCTTGTGAAGTACAGTAGGTTATCTCAAGGATGGCATCAGCAAACGTGTCCAAACTTATCGTTATTTCCTTTTATGTACTGATCCGAAACTCACATGAGAGCGCGGTCCTGTACAAACAGAAAAGTTATCAGAGAGACTCCAGCATTTCAGATCCGCTCTCCGGTCTCCCCAACACGTTCGCTAAATCCGCTTATGTTTCATGATTAGAATTCGTATGAAGAATGAATATGACCGAACAGTTGACTCATATGATAGTGAAAACACGGAACTTTATGAGGTGAGATGTAAAAAAAATGTATGCAACTGTAATGTATAATATTGATTTGCATAAAATGTTTTTACATCTCACCTAATAAAGTTCCGTGTTTTCACGATACCGGTACCGGTACCGGTTTCAAATGCAAAGTTCCCGCTAGATGAATACAAACACCTATGAAATAAATTACAGGCACATTATTTAATAAAATATAAACTTATCTAGTGCACACTAATTTGTCCGTCGGAACCTAACAAAATGAAATTAATTTCTTGAAATATGGCGTGTAATTAATTGCGAATGTCGTTAACACCGATTTTACTGACAACTTGTGGATGTTACATTAAGCATTCCTGCATGTGCACTGCGGTTCTATAGAACACTGTAGAAATCATTGCGTACTTAGATATTTTTTTTTTCAAATGCCCCAGGTATGTCTTTCGACATTCCTGGTTTCTCTCCTGGCATGGCGTACTTGTAACCCACTTCTGAGGTTGGGGCGCCTGGAAGGCGGGGTTACGTTGCCCCGATGATATGATGGGTGATTGATGATAATGGTGCGCCAGGAGAGTCCCTAATCCTAAGCTTAACCTAAGATGAATGTGAATGATGATGATTGCGATGGCCATATGATTTCGGGGACCGTTTGGGCCTTAAAGTTTTCCTGACATTTGTCTTACAGGTGAGGAAAAACCCCGATAAAAACCTCACCCAGAAAAACTGTCCCGACCGGGGATCGAACCCGGGCCCGCTGCGTGACAAGGTAGCACGCTACCCCGAGACCACAGCGGTGGACAGATAAATATTTAATAATTGTAAAAAGAAAGTTATAAGTATCGTTGTAAAACGTTTAAAATAGTACGAAATGTTAGTAAAGACAGCGTGCGCGTCGCCAGGATTACTTTCAGGAAGGTGCATCTGCATCTACACACTATACTATTAACTAATAAAATATATTATAATTATATATTTATGTTATGTAAATTAAGTTAATGTCAAATTCAAATAGCGCGACAACACAACCAGTGTTCACAGAAAACAGTAGAGGATGACACTAAATTCATTAACAAGGTGATGAACAAATTTGGAAAGCAACCTAGACGCCTTAAATTTTTATTCAAACAGTGACTTGATAAAAAAAAGTCTCTTAATTTTGTTTCTGTGTATTTTCTTTCCCGACAGGGGGAGGGTGTGAATCTTTATTCAAACAGTAACTTAATAAGAAAGTATTTCTCAACTTTTTTTCTGTGTATTTTCTCTCCAGACTTGAGGGTAAATTTTTATTCAAACGGTGACTTAACAAACATTTTTTAAATATTTTTTTTAGTATTTCTTAATTTTTTCTGTGCATTTTTTTCCCGACAGGGGGGTTGAAAGTGCACCCCCTTGCACCCTGCTCCCGGCGCCCATGAAAGAAAAAGTGCATAGATCAGTAGAATTACAAGAATATAGTATGGAAAATCAAGTGGAAATGAATCTAAAATCGAGCCGGGATCTACATCTTAACACTTATATTCCCAATGTTAAACATATTTATATTCTTAGCCTAATATTCTACTGCATCGATTCTGGTGGACTAGGTACCATTCACACCTCTGCCTCCAAGGTCATCGGGTTCAAACCCGGCCGAGATCGATGGATTTTCGGCGCATAAAAATCCTATCGGGTCCTTAGAAAGGGAACCAAAGCCGTGGGTCTCATCTCTACATAAATAAAAGAACCTCAGGCCTAAAAGAAACGATGTATCTATGCAAAATGTGTCGTCCCTTCACGGCCAGATTTGAATTGAGACGTTAATGACGTTAGCTGTTAAAGAGAAATGTTAAATAGATTACACACACACGCACACGCACACATTGCCGTACTGGCGTTGAAGTCGGAACTGCTTTACCTCTTCAAGAATACGCAGGGCTCTGGTTGTAGGCCTGAAAGAGCCAACAAAAACTCGAAAACGTTGCCACATCTCAATACTATGTCTTTTTTTATTTAACTTTTATAGGAATTAATCACTATGAGATTTAATTTATGGTGAAATTAAATGTTTCTTACCTCTCCTCATATAAATCTTCTAAGTAGATCCGGATTTCGAGCCCATAAACGGTTTTTCATCATCATCTTTGCGTCGGCCACGAAGTACTGAAGAAAAATTAGACCGTTATGGTCTCGAAATCGCGATCTACTTAGAAGATTTATATGAGGAGAGGTAAGAAAACATTTAATTTCACCAACTATTAGATATACCTATTAACTTGAAGTCGTAGTATGACGGTCGTTAAAACTTTAGATCAAAATAAATTAAAATTTAATACAGCTTTCCAATCATTAGTTATGAATACGTCATTTTATGTTTCACGTAATGCTTTCTAATTGGTCTATATGTCCATAACACTTTTAAATTTGTTATTTCCGATAACGGTAATTGTCGCCTAAGTTCTGTAATAAGTGATAACTTTCTCTAATGATTCTTCTTTACAAACGTAAACAGTTAAACACCGATTTTTCCTATAGTTATTTATTATAGATATTGTAAAGTGAGTTCATATAAGTTCAAACCTACGACCTTAAAGATGTTTTCCGTGAAGTTAATTTTTCCTATAAATGCCTATTTCAGCTTACAATGCCTAAAATTGCCTATTTGCCATTTTTTCTCGAAATTAACTTACTATTTCCATGAAATCGATTGAAATGGACAGACTTCATGACACATACGTATCATTGCATAGAAATTTTCAAGTGTTCTTTATATAAATTCTCTCTTAGAATATTTTAGGATAAGGGTGGCAATAAGGCAATAACCTAGCAGGTAGATGGTTTCCGCCTCAATGCGCACCCATTAGGCGAAATAACAAGTAGGCCTACTGGCTATTTTATTTTAACTTAAGGCTGTAAAAATGTACCTTGCAGTCCATTTTTGTAAGAGCTTATTTTTAATTTTAGTGCCTATATTAATGATTTTAGTGCCTATTTTGAATTTTTTAAGTGTCTAACATCCGGACTCTAGTAATTACACATATCTTTACGTACGAAAATTAATTTGTTAATTGAAATGTGATAAGATAATGATTAATGTTAGTGCTGAAGACACGTTGGGAAAAGGACAAGATGATGGAATT
This sequence comes from Diploptera punctata, assembly GCA_030220185.1. Lineage (NCBI taxonomy): Eukaryota > Metazoa > Arthropoda > Insecta > Blattodea > Blaberidae > Diploptera > Diploptera punctata. The sequence goes on from JASPKZ010007564.1 coordinate 38,181, forward strand.
TACATGCATAAGCAGCACTCGAACAATTTCATATAAGGAATAAGGGTTGTTCGTGCTCTTTGTAATATTCGCCCGTTTGGGTTGAAGGAACCAAATTGGAAGATAGGTTTACGTGCTTCTAGTAAAGTAAACCCTAGAGTTAGGTGAACAACCCATGTGGGAGCTGGAGCGCCGAACATTAAATTGCCGATCACGTTGGAGGGTCCTCTTCTCTCTCACCTTGAAGAAACGGAAGTGACGTTGTAGACACATCTCCCTTTTACTACGCACACATGCGTTTTGTTTAATCACGACTCATCTGTCTCAGTTTGCAATGTAGACAACCCACAAACGTATCTGCACCCTCAACTTTTAACCCTTCTTCGCGCATACAATTGTATCTGAATTCCATTCCTATGTTAGCAGCAGACATACTTTATTAATTCTCGTTAACGTTTTACTGGATGTTCGAATAAAATTAATTCTACAATAATTATTATTAATACATAACAAATATCCACCGTTGTGGTCTCTAGATAGCGTGCTCCCTTGTCACGCAGCGGGCCCGGGTTCGATCCCCGGTCGGGAGAGTTTTTCTGGGTGTAGTTTTTATCGGGGTTTTTCCTCACTTGTAAGACAAATGTCAGGAAAACTTTAAGGCCCAAACGGTCCCCGAAATCATATGGCCACCATCATCATCATCCTTATTATCATATCATCATCATCATCCTTCACCGGTGTGGAAAGCAAGGGGAAGCTACCACACCTACAATTCCCTAGTAAAGCTGCAAAGCATAGCATGAAAATGCTATGATTGCAGTGAAAGACCTGCCCTTGGGTAGAATTACTATGGATGGATGGACATAACAAATGTACTAAAATGTAGGGAAAGTTATTCCACTACAGACCTTATGTTACCGGTATGTAGAAACTATCGGAAAATAAAATAATGTAAAATAATAGAAAGTAAAGAAGAAGATGTGTGCTAGTATTATATTTAATTAAGCTCTCCGACAGTTAAGTCATTATCATAAGTGATGCCACGAGTGATTTCCAAATTATCGATAAATTCACGACTCACGAATTGAGGAGTGAATTTATCTAGGGAACTTGGAAATCAAGAGTGGCAATTGTTAGGACTATTTAACGAATAAAATTAAGCTGTTTACTCACAAATAATTATTTAAATATAGTTATTTTAAAATATTTATACATTTAATGTAAACAGCTATGTTTGAAAACAAATGAGAAACGTTATGTTTCACTTGTTCATCGCTGCAACCAGATGATATTATTTATTGCCAAATGATCGAAATATTGTAGGAATGCAGCCTAGTGGAGAAAAAATTTAATACATCAAACTGTATATTAATTAATTTCTGATGTGCTATGATGCAAATAAGTCAATTATATTTTTCTGGAACGTCATTACCTGGGAAAAAATACGTTTAAGAAAGTGCTAACAGTGGTTTTTTTTTTTGTGATATAATCCATTGCTATAAATATATGTATATTATTTCCCGCAACCACGATAAGGTTACATTCGTGCACTATATATACAATCTGGTAGCCACATGTAGTCATTGCAAAATAATGCTATGACCTATTCAGAATGTTAAAAAGGAGGAGCTTGATTTTACAGAGATAAAATTAAACTGATTAAATAGAGGTGAAAAACTACTATGATTGGTTGTAAATAAAGATCATTGAAATGTGATTGGTCATTGACTCCCATTTGGGGCATAAGTTAAATAGTCATTGTAATGCAAATCTGAGCATAGAAGTCACGACAATTTTCAGACGTGTAATAAATCAGAGACTAATTGCTTTAGTTTTCTTCTGAAAGAAGCTATATTAAGAAATTTTATTCCCTTAGAAAATCTGTCGATTCAGGTAGGGACTGAACTGGGAAAATTGGACCAGAACAGACTATTGTAATAATTAATCCACCGGAGTTAGAAATAGTTTGAATCTCCAAGGTAAAGGAATTTTCTCATGGAATTTTGGATAGTGTATACCATCATAATGACTTTTGCTAGCTACAATAAAAAAAGTGGCTCATTTTGAATAAACCAACTATAACGGCTAGAAGATCCTACTTTCTGATCAGTTGTCATATTTATGCTAGTGGATAATCAGACACCCCTGTGAGTGGCAGGATGATACTAGCAGCTGGCTAGTTAACCAAGGGCCTTCTAGGCTTGTCGCGTCATAGAGGTGTATAATGTATTCTAGTGTTTTTAAGGAGTATTTTCCACATTAGCTTAATTTTTGTACAGTTAGATTTACTGTTAGTAATTTATGGCTAAAGTTTTTTTACATTAGTGAACTTAATAATAATACACATACCGTATCTTAAGTAATGCCCCTTTATTAACATAATTTTATTTGGAATGTTTTCTGACAAGAAACTAATTATTGTTTAAATAAGAGTTAATCAGATTCCATGGTTTTGAGCCCTCTTTGAGAGAATTTGTTAAGATCCACTTCCACATATTCAATTATTGTATTGTAAGCCCATGTTCTCCCCCCTACAGGGAAGAATTTGAACCATACGAATTTAGTTATACTTGTTTTCGTATAGATGTCATTTTGAGTGGTCCATAGTCAGCGTTCCGCCCTCATACTAACATCTAGGAAACCAAGGTAGTACTAGGACGGGAAAATTCGGTAAATTTTGCTTAGAGGCCTTTTCATTCAGGATCATTATCATCATCTGCATTCATGGATTAGGTCTGTTGACCCGTTCCGACTTCAGCCCATCTCTTTCTAGGTCTGCCCACATCTCGGGTGCCTTTAGGTTTGTTATTTGTTTCGGATATCTATCTTCATTCATTCTGTCTATGTGTTGCTTCCATTTTTGTCTATATGTATCCATTTTATCAGTTATTGCAAATATTTCAAGTTCCTGTCTTATTTCTGTAATTCATTCAGGGTTAAGGATATTTTACGAACCTGAAAATTTTCATAATCGAGCTTAAAGTCCCTCCCGGAGGACTTGCTCCTTGGATTTTTCCGTCCTAAAAATCCACGACCATCGGGACCAGAGGCAAGGAGAATAACCACTAGTCCACCGCGGCCGATATACATATTCAATGTTTTTTAAATTTCACACAAGAAACGAGCCAGAGGGGGTAATATGAAGGGTAAGATTAGGACTATATGCTGGGTGAGTTAGCAGTTCGAATCCTCTTCAATTCCTGAATTTTTGCCATGTTTGATCGTGTAGTATGGGGTTAGGTGGGGTTTAATCCTTGCTACCCTCAAAATTGCATGAACTCGTTCCAATTGCTGAAAATTGAAGATCCGCATTAACTGCACATCCGTTTGGAACGAACTCCCAGTGAATTATAATTTCAAACAACACTAATAACCGACATTATTTATGAGACAACCAAATACTTTCTTATAGGCCTACTCTGCATTGTATGATTTGCATGTTACAACATATTGGTAAATGCGACATTTAATCGGCAAAGAAATACAAACCAAGTGAAATACCGAATTTTCTCTCTCTCAATCTTGGCAAGTAATTTTCAAAGGAGTGTCGCGGCATATTATAATGTGGCGCGAAATTACTTGACTGGCCACAAAAAATTGCATTACGAAAAAAATATATACAGATAAAAAGAAAAACGAAGATATAAGAACAGAACTTAATTTATTTAATCTCTGTGAAAGAATAAAATATTATCAAAATGCTTATCTTCAGCACGTATTACCAATGAATGAACAGCGCATACCTAGAAGAATGTATAATTATAAACCAAAAGGGAGAAGAATGTTGGGAAGACCATTGAAGAGATGGAAGGACCAATTCGACATATAATGAGATCGTAACAGGCCATTGGGCTTAATCCTTGTTGTTGTTGTTGTTGTTGATGATGATGATGATGATAAAAACTGGCTTGTGCATTAAATATTTTTCTAACGTTATTTATTTATTTTACATGATGGAGTTAAGACCATAAGGTCTTCTCTTCCACTTCATCAGGGTTAAATTATAGGCTACAATATAATAATTGTGGGGCACGCCGTAGCGTAGTGGTTAAGGCACTGAGCTACAAGCTGGAGGGTCGAGGGTTCAAGTCCCGTTGGGGTCAGGATTTTTAAACTGACCCAAACCCTCTGGCGGCACTATGGCCCTGGGGTCGACTCAGCCTCTAACGGAAATGAGTACCGGACGCTTGTTCTGGGGGTAAAGGCGGCCGTCACGCAGGGCTGACAACCCGGCTGACATAAAGTGCCGATTGTCTAGAACAAGTGGGAGCCTTAACCTCCTACTACCCCAAGGGTCTCCGGGCCCGTTGTGGGATCACTTTACTTTTATATAATAATTGTGGATTATCTACATGTTGATTAACGATACATAATAGGTATAGGCTGTACAACATAGAGTTGACAAGGAAAAGAAAGAAAATAGTAGTAATAATAATCTATAATTTTGTCATGTAATTGGCTTGATGGAGAAAGTTTAAAATATAAAGGAATACATGGAACACCTGTATACATGGAACACCTGTTATTTACTATATTGTCTAAGGAAGTATGTAGCATTTTTTAATAGTTTTTGGGTCGCGCAATCCTTGATATACGAGGGAGGAAATTTCCAGAGTCGGGTGGCTGAAACAAAGAAGGGTGAGAAATAGTGAGATGTTCGATGTAGAGGAACAGCTGGAGTTAAATTTTCTCTCGATCGTGTGTTTAAGTTACGCTGGGAAGATAGCGAATAGATATTATTCCTTTATATGTGTTTTTTAATGCCCCAGTATGTCCTTTTTTGGACATTTCTGGTGTTCTCTCCCCCGGCATTGGCGTAATTGTAACCCACTTCTGAGGTTGGGGGTGCCTGGAAGGCGGGGTTACGTTACCCCGATGATATGATGGGTGATGATGATGATACTGGTGTGCCAGGAGAGTTCTTAATCCTATGCTTAATCTAAAATGAATATGAATAATGATGATTGCGATGGCCATATGATGTTCGAGGACAGTTTGGGCCTTAAAGTTTCCTGACATTTGTTTTACAGGCGAGGAACCCGATAAAAACCTCACCCAGGAAACTGTCCCGACCGGGGATCGAACCCGGGCCCGCTGCGTGACAAGCCAGCACGCTAACTCGAGACCACAGCGGTGGACCCTTTATATTTATTATAAGACATAATACCTATAGTAATAATATATTTATAATTAAAATATCAGAAAACTGCAAACATGTAACTAATTCACTGGCACTATCAAACCCGTAGTTGCATGGCTACGTGAACATAAGCTCTCCATACATCCCAATCCTAGCTAATGTTTTCCAATCATCCCTGCAAAATCTACTTCCGCAAATCATGGTTAATGCTTTTCTCCCACTTCATTCTTGGCCTACCAACGGCCTTTTCCCTTTGTTTCTTCTACAAGAAGCTTCCACGCCCCTATTTCATTCCCCACTCGTGCCACATGTCCTGCCCATCGCAGTATACGAGACTTAACTGTTCTTATTATATCTGGTTTCCTATAAAGACAATGCAGCTCACTGTTATGTAGTCTTCTCCATTCGCCTGTCTGTTCATATCTCTGTGGTCTAAAAATGTTTCTAAGAACGCAGACATGTAAAACAAACTCTAAATTGAGAATAAAACTAATACTGTACTTATCGTCGTTGCTATTCAACAGAAAATGTTGACTCATTACTTCTGCACAGGTTTTTCCTTTAGAAATTAGCGTTCAGAATTTCTTCTACGTAAGTGACGTGCCGCGAAAAAGAAAGGAAAAAAAAAACCTGAGAAACCTTTCTCTATGCTGTTGTTCTTGTTCAAAAGCTTGCATTTAACTCAATACGAGTATAAAATACGCTGACAAGGAAATATAAGATAACCACACAGGTACTCTTTGTAAGTAGTTATATAACCTATGATTTAGTCCGCTCGTAAAATTTATTAGTCATGCACAACCGTTAAATAACTATTTATTCTGATTTACTATTGAATGTGTGCTTTGCATAATCGCTTAAGGACGTAAAGAAACAAAGTAATACATTTTATGGATCTGTGATTTGATATACTCCATAGAATTTTACTCCATTGGGAGATATGTCCGCATTTCTTGCCGATTATTATTTTTTTATTATTACATTGTGGAAGAGGGTATACAGTGCAATGGCGCCTGTACTGTGTGGTCTGATTTAAAATGTTCGGTACGTACGGGTGTGAAACGGTGCCAAAGATACGGTACGACATGGTTATGGCAGATTAAGTAAGCGGATCCTGTTTGCATACAAAAATACTCTTTAAAGGTGATTGTACTGTATGAATGCTGTCCAGCACATTAAATGAACTGTAACATTTGCATAATTTAACATTAATAAGAAAAGAGTCACACAGAAGTCAAATGAAAGTTTATGTTCAAATATTGTTCCAGTTATTTACGAGTTCCCCACATTTCATTATTAAACTAATTGCATTGAAACTATATTACATACAACATAGATTAATTATTAATTATTATTTTATTTAACGTCGCTCTCTTAAAGGTCGGGTCATTAGCATCGCAATTCAAAGCCTGGGCCTGAGAGTGCTTGACAAACTTTGCTCAGATGATTTTTATTTTAGACTTGCGCCGTAGCCGAGTGGTTAAGGCAAGAAGCCTTGGCACAGGGCGCAGAGCTACAAGACTTGCGCAGGTTCAAGTCCCCATGGAGGAAGACATTTTCTCATAGAATTTCGACCAGTATGGGACCGGTGTCCACTCAGCATCGCGAGGCATTTGGGTAGCTACAATAAGTAGCGACTCCAGGTTGAGAAGGCCAGTTATAATGGCTGGGGGATCCGAAATTCTCACACATGTTACCCCCACACTGGCTGTAAAAAACCACTTCACAACCTCGCATCGTAATGTAGACCTACTATTACAATCAATCCACCTGTTCCATATCTCACTTCAGTCGGAGTTCTTCGAAGATGTGTAAAAATATTGTACGAATCAGTATACCAATTTTCGCAAAGTAGAATATAAGAAAATTTTGAATTGAAAAAATACAGTAAAAAGAAACCTCCCAATGTAACAACTCCTAAGAAAATTAATTATATATTATTACAATAATAGAAAATACGTCAACCTATGAATGAAAATAAATGTTTTATTTCCATAAATGAAACTCTGGATTCTGTCGGAAAGTTTGTTGCAAATATAATTCTGGGAGGACTTTCACGAGTACATCACTTAAGTTAACTTCTGAAGTTAGTGAGAAAGTTAACACACAGAAGTATTGTCGAAATTATTTCAAAATTAAGCAAAGCGTTACTTGGCACATTATACTGTTAGCTTCTTACACAACCCTGTTACTTTTGCTTACATTTTCAACCTGAACTATTCTCGTGACCAGGTCATCTACCATTCATGATGAAAATCTATACCAGGAACCTCGCATACATTCTCAGCAATGGGATATTTGTCCTCTAGTTATTATCAATCAACCGGTTCATTATTCCCCTTTTACTTTTTATATTTATACACAGATTTTCAATTTTTACACATCTTTCTGTGCCCAAAGTTCTATTTTCCTTCTCCATTCGTCTCTATCCATCCACTCCATGTCCTCTTGTTCTCATCCCATATCTTATTTCTTGCACCCACGAGTTTCGAAGTCTTCTTTTCTTTCTTCTCCTTTTTTTGTGGTTGCTATAAACTGTTAATAATTTCATCGCGAATTTTAATAACGTGGCCATCGATTTTATGACCGTTGTAGGAGAATGTTGCTTTTTGTACATTTTTTAACTTATAATTCACTAATCTGGGGCTTTATTCTGTGTTTAATTCAAACCATTAGTAATGAGCAATGATGTTATGTCTTGCATTATAAAAAAGTTTCATTCAAAATGAGTGAATGAAATGCTACAAATATAAAGCACAATTACGATGAGCAGGGATATCCTAGAATTGAGCACGCTGAAGAGGAATTGTAGGGTCTATTAAGTTTAATTTGCTAGCACGTGACCAAAGTTTGGTTTGTAACTGGACTTAATGAACGTTTATGACGGTTTTAGTTACGTAACACTGGAAAGGGAGACGGGAGTCTGCAGCTGGCACGGCCACTTGGATCACCTTAACTACTAGACCATGAAGTACGGTACACTTTTTAACATTCCCTACTGATTATAAAAATTAAAAAAAAATTAAATTAAAACTTTCTGCTTTCCAGTAAAGTATTTCCTTATAGAGAGTGCCAAGGATATTTCTTAGTGTTCAAATGGAAATAATAATAATAATAATAATAATAATAATAATAATAATAATAATAATAATAATAATAATAATAATAATAATAATAATAATAATGGCTTCGCAGCGCAAGTGGTTAGACGCTCGCCTCTCACTGCTGAGGTTCCGAGATCGAGTCCCGGCCACTCCATATGGGTTTCGTGGTGGACGAAACGGAGCTTGGGCAGTTTTTATCTCGCGGTTTCTCCCGATTTCCCTTGCCACTATTTCATTCCACCATCTTTCCATATTCGTCTCATACTTTTCATTTCATTTCGTTCATCTGCCCCCGTGATGGTGCGTCAGGCGTGGTCGGCCGGCATCCTTGTCATTCATATATATATATATATATATATATATATATGGGGGTTCATCTCATCTCATCCCTCGACCCGACTCTGAGTTGGAGGATATTTATAATAGTTTTATTTTACCTGGCAGAGTTAAAGCCTGAAGTCCTTGTCTACCACTCGACCAGGTCAGGAAAAAATACAAAAATTACTCTTACATCTAAATTACAATGAACAAAATTATTACATGGTATCGGCCGCGGTGGATAGTACTTAAACTTCTTGTCTCTGATCCCAAGGGTTCAGTGTTCAAACCCGGCCGAGGTTTATGGGCATCTTAGGATGTAAAAATCCAAGGAGCAAGTCCTCCGGGAGGGACTTAAAACAGTTTGTCCCGAGTCTGAAGATTTTCAGGCTCGTAATACATCCTTAAGCCTGAATAAAAAAAAAGCTTCTAAGCAAAATTTACCGACCTCAATGCCCTAGTAATAGTTTAGTTGCCTACTAGATATCTCAATGAGTCGGTATGTTGACCGCATGCCATTCATGACATCTGTGGGCAAATAAGGTAACTAAATTAACTTGATCTAGTAAACTCCTAACAAATGAGAGGCTATTGTTGAACATTGGGATACGTCATTATATATATATCTACAATACAATTATTTTTGCACGATAGTGCGTTTTGTGGTGTTCCGCGCCGTAGTCGTGTGGTCAAGTTAAGAAGCCTTGGCGTAGAGCTACCTATGGGACTTGCGCTGGTTCCAGTTCGATAATGCCAGTGAGTTAGTTAAGATATTAATTATATTGTTATGGCAGTTCCATACACACACACACACACACACACACACATACACACATTATATATATATATATATATATATATATATATATATATACACACATCCATAGTAATTCTGCCCAAGAGCAGGCCTTTCACTGCAATCATAGCATTTTCATGCTTTGTTTTGCAACTTTACTAGGCAATTATAGGTGTGGTAGCTTCCCGTTGCTTTCCACAACAGTGAAGGATGATGATGATAATGATAAGGATGATGATAATGATAAGGATGATGATGATGGCCGGATGATTTTTGGGGACCGTTGGGCCCTAAGCTTCCTGACATTTCTCTTATAGGCGAGGAAAAACCCCGAAAAAGAACCTCACCCAGGAGCCAGTCCCGACCGGGAATCTAACCGGGGCCCGCTGCGTGACAAGACAGCACGCTACCTCGTGACCACAGCGGTGGACACACACGCGCGCGCGCGCGCATATATATGTGAACGCTGACCACGAACCACTCAAAATGACATCTATACGAAAACAAGTGCAACTAAATTAGTATGGTTCAAATTCTTGCCTGTAGGGGGATAGCGCCTAAATCTCTGTAAAGGGAAAACATGGACTTACAATGCAATATATACACACACTAAAAATTAAACTCCATGGCACGACAGGTCTTGAAGACGCTTAGCCTACCAGCCGCCTGCTTGTCTCACATCCACATGCGTTTATCAGAGATGTAGACAATCGTACAACCAGTGTAGGGGTGACATGTGGTCAACATGTCGGGACCCCAGCCGTTATAGCTGGTTTTTCTCAACCTCGTGCCGCTACTTAATGTCCATCCATAGTAATTCTGCCCGAGGACAGGTCTTTCACTACAATCATAGCATTTCCATGCTATGCTTTTCAGCTTTACTAGGGAATTATAGGTGAGGTAGCTTCCCGTTGCTTTCCACTACCCAAATTCCTCACGATACCGGGTGGGCACCGATCCCGTACTTGCCGAAATTTAATGATAAAATCTCTTTCCAATGGAAACTCTGACCAGCCAAAATCCAGTAGTTCTGTGCCATGGCATCTTGCCTTAACCACTCGGCTACGATGCATGACTCATATCTATAGACCCGTTAATATTTAATGAAAAGTGATCATGGACTTGAAATCAGAGCTAAAAAACTGATCCAGAAACAATTAAAATATCGAGAAAAACATTTTCTTCTTCTTCTTCCTCTTCGGCTTTCCCCCACTTATAGGTTTACCGTCTTCAGTTTCCATTTATTTCTATCGTTCCAATATCCTTCTTCCAAATTCCTATCATCAAATATAGTTCTGACGTAGGATTTCCATTTCCATCTTGGTCTGTCACGTTTATTTCTTCCAGGGGGTGACTATTGGTATATATATTTTCCCCATCTTTCATTGTCCATTTTTTGTACATGGCCATACCATTTAAGCGTTTGATTTTCAATCCTCTTAACAACAGATGTGGTGACATTTATTTCTGTCCAAAGGAATTAATTTCTTATTTTATCCTGTCTTGTTTTTATTTTCTTACTAATATGTTAAATATTAGGCCTGCCTGAAAGTGTTAAGCATATCCACTAATTAGGTTGTAAATAGAATCCGGATGTTAGGCACTTAAAAAATCAAAATAGGCAGGCAAAAAGGCACTAAACCATTAATATAGGCACTAAAAGATACAAAATAGTCTCTTACAATAATGGACTACAACGCAAATTTTTACAGTCTTACATTAAGAATATAAATATTCGTTATTAACAGCATACGAAGATATAAGAAATGCTTTTGGAATTTGTTTTGCCTTTTTACAAACAGCAGATTTATGTTTTGCAGAGTATACGTGCTGCAAAATGTGGCACTTCGCAGAACAATATTAAACCGTCACTTGAGAATATTTCCGCAGCAAATTCTTTCACGAAATTGGTCAGTTTGTCTTTTACTGTTGTCCACTCTTTAGGCACCGTAAAAAAACTGTTCTGAAGCTAAAAAAAAAAGCCACATACACTTGTCGAACCACTTTGTCGTTGAAGCATCTGTATGTGAATGAGGACTTCAGACTGAATGCAATGTTACCAACATCAAAAATAATAATGCCAGTCATTTAGGGCGGAATTCATGAAACCATATTTACCCAAAGAGTGACTCTTTCCCTCTCCAATGACTAATGCTGTGGTTTATCTACGACGCAACGCGCCAGCGCAAAAATTGCTCCCCATGTATTTAAATGGAAGTGGTTTATCTACAACGCAAATTGCTGGCGCAAAAAAATTTGCGCTGACATGTCGCGTCGTGTTTTGGAATCTCTTGAATCCAGGACGCAATTTGCCAGCGCAAACAAAGAATATAGAAGATATTACCCGTACTCATTGGTGTAATTGCTAAAAACAAACTAAGATTTTATAACAAAATGTCGGAAATACAGTACTTGTTTTATAACTTTCCAATTTTAACGACGAAAGTTAGATAGTTTTGTTGCAAATCATCGAGTTCTATACATGTTTTATACCATAGAGAACCGTTTTATACAATATGAGCATGAAGGAGTACAGAGATGTACAGAAAAAAGTTATTGTGGCTTGAACTTAGTCAAGAGATAAATAAAAGCTGTAAATATTGTATCTCGGGGATATTATGGATGTGCATAAATTTCGTCTTCTATTAAATTCAAAACCTGATAAAACTGCTCAGGCGAAAATCTGAAGTATTCTAAAATTTGGTATATTCATCAACCATATGTTTATTTAAGAACTAAATAATCATTTATTCTATAATTTTCCATACAACATTCATATGATGCTGTTGCTCTAGGTACTTTTTCTGTCTTTACTAATATTTCGAACTATTTTAATCGTTTTGCAACGACACGTGAAACTTTTTTTTATGAAGAATTTTAATATGTTTATCTATGTAGACAAATTATGACTTTTCCTCTCAATTTATTTTCAAAGTTCTTTATTAGAATTGAAGTTGGCATACGTGAACGCTCATAAAATTAAATCCACCAGATGGCAGGACATATGTGTGAATGACCAACATTTGCATTTAATTCCAAACCATATTTTAAGAAATAAATGTTCAATCACTTCATTTTGTTAGATTCCGATGGGTCAGTTTAGTGTACATCAGATTAGTTTATAGTTTACTAAATAGTATGTATGTAATTTATTTTATTAGGTTATGCAGGGACAGGTTTGTATACATTAGTTTTTGTAAACACATTTGGAAATTTATTATGAACGTTGGTCATTTTGATTTTCCATATATGTGGTGCCATCTGGCGACAATTCCATAAACATATGCGCTGTAGCGTATGCGCTCCATGCGAAACCAGCATCACGCCGAGCGAAACGCGAATTCGCGTCACGTCGGGCGCGACACGCTGTATAATAAACCGTAGCATTAGAGAGTATTCATAAAACCAGTTTTATGAATACTCTCTACGTCATAGAGAGGGGGAAAGAGTCGCTCTTTGCGTAAAGATTGGTTTCTGACTACCGGCTTTAGAGCCAGAACATAATAAAATGGAACATACCCTAGGATCATTTCGCTTAACGGGAATGCAATAGGCATTTATAGGCATTATAAGCTGAAATAGGCATTTATAGGCAAAATGAACATCATGAAAAACAACTCTAGGGTCGTTGGTATGAACTTATATGAAGTCACTTTTACAATATCTATAATAAATACTATAGGCATTTTCCCTAACATCCGGTCTCTAGTTATAAGAAAACATTCAGAATTTTAACGTGAGTAATATGGGCCATTCCAGATCCCCTTGAAGTAAACGTTAGATACTGTCTGCTGTTTGAAAGTGATGTGGAAACTATGATTTACTAAAACCACAATAAGCATGTCATAACAGTTCGCAGCCTTGTGTTACCACAATAAATGATCAAATAACACGATAAATGTTGTAATAACACGCTATAATGAACCGTTATAGTCATTATTTGAATGTGACAAGACTACTATTTTCAACGGTAAGGTACTACTCTGTTGGCGACAGCATGGCAGCTTCGTTGTTGCAAATGTGAAAATAGCCGGTGGTAATGCACCGTGACAGGCAGATAATTTCACTGAACATGAAATGCTTTTGTGGCATTTGTACGGTTTGTGACAAGCGTAAAGTAGAAACTTTTGTACTGCCAGCGAATTCCCAAGGAATAGGCCTATAGCTATTGTAGTTGTTCCCACGAAAATATATATTTTTTTCAAATCTTCATTAATCTTATTTACTTGACACTAGAAATAACAATGAAAAAAGTTCATAACACAATCTTCTTCTTCTTCTTCTTCTTCATCCAACCACGTCTTCAGCCTATAGGCCTGTTACGATCTCACTGATGAATTATGTATCCAGCGTTTCCTTGGACGGCCCAGAGATATCTTCCCTGTTGGACAATAACGAAGCATGGCTTTGGGATCTCTATCTGAACTCATTCGTCGCAAATGATTCATCCAGTTGTTCTAGTATTTACGTATGTATTTAATGATTAGTTCATTGCGTTTATGATCCCATTTGGTATATCCTGCTGTGTATCTCATGAATCTCATTTATATTGCTCTCTTCTCCTTTCCTCAAAGTCCACGTCTCACTGCCGTAGCAAAGTGCAGGTCTTGCTAAGGTTTTGTATAACCGTACTCTTGTATCTCTTTGGACTAGCTACGGTTTAATTACTGAATTTATTATTCCGATGGTTTTATTAAAATTCATAATTTTATTTAATATGTCTACTTCATCCAAATATGTTAATGTATATCCAAAATAAGTAAATGAATTTACTCTTTCCAGTATTTTTGAAACTATACAATTTTTTTTTTTTTTTTTCGTACAGGGTATCATCACACAATTACTGCGTAATCTAAGCGATTTCTTCAACAAGTCGAATTTATGGTCAGATTTTGCTGGTTTAAGGAATATATATATATATATATATATATATATGGTATAATAAGAAAAATAAATGCCTGGACGGGATTCGAACCCGGATCTCTGAGTCTGTACCTCAGCGTGATATCCATTACACTACCAGGCGAATCCAATTCAAACACTTATTTGAATTGGATTCGCCTGGTAGTGTAATGGATATCACGCTGAGGTACAGACTCAGAGATCCGGGTTCGAATCCCGTCCAGGCATTTATTTTTCTTATTATACCATATTAAGCTTGCATTGCTCAATGTTAAAGATTTAATTATAACATATATATATATATATATATATATATATATATAAACTCACTGACATTATCAGGACGTCCATGGCTGAGCATGACATTAACCTTCCATGCATTTCTAACCTGAGATAAAATTTTCCAATCATTTCCTATATAATGTACACTTAGCAACAAAATAATGAGCCGCTTCAAAAAGCTGAGTCCCTGTTATGACCCACTGCTCATACTCGAAGAGCTAAAACTGTGGTTCACGAGGTAACGCATTTGTTAAATGTTTTAAATACGCTGTATTTGGTTTTAATCGTCCTAAATAGTAAAGAGCAGTGAAGGAGACATGTTTCTAAATATTTACGAGCGTTCGACAAATGCAATATTACTCAAATTGCAACATAAAGTTAAACTCTAGTTTATAATGTAACAGTAAAGAAGACAAACAGGATTAGGCAACTAGTATCCGATGTTTGAGTAGCGTAAATCGTCAAATGAAGTAGAGAAAGATAAAATATATATGAGAGCCAGGGTTCGAATCCCTCGACATTTTTTTTTATTTGTATTTTCGCAAACTACATCCAATGACATTTAATTCCTGCCACGTATTCTACGTCCACTTTACTCTATATTAAGTAATATTCCTGCCTTTGTAGACTCTATAACACTATTTAGCTACCGGTATAAATTTAATTGTGCTCGCAGTACCACGTTTTAATAATAATGCTATAAATTTATGTAATAAAAGATAATACAGCTTCAAGTATTTATGTGTTTATTTATTTATCATGTTTTAGTGTGGAAAAGGTTCACCCTTCAATTAAAATATTTAGTTTACACAGTAAAACTTGTTTAATCCGGAACGTGAATAATGCGGAAATCTGTCCAATGTGAACAAATTTATTGGTCCCGGCAAAATAATAGTAATTTTACATGTATTTATTTTGCATAAAACAGAATCTGTCCAACGAGGAAACGGAAGGCTATTTCTACACAATTCATGAAAAAAGCTTATAAAGCGGAAAACAGATATAAATTAGTTTCCACTTCATTAATTCCGATAGGCCAAAAAACAATAAAATCATGCCGCCGCGGGTGAAGTAGAGATTCTATCTGTACCTGAAATTTTATTTCGGCCTCACTGCACGAACTTTACGCGAAATACAGATATGTCTTAACAATAACCATTGCAACTATAAAATCCTTAATAGTTTCGGAGACCGATCTTTCACAGGTAGCGTTCAAATTTTAACGGAATAAAAAGATGGCTGAAACCGTAATTACTATCCCATTGTCATTAAACGAAAAAGTGAAAGTGGTTGAAGATAGATCTCCAAATTTCCGGACCGAGGCGCCAAAGTCCAGCTCTAGCTGCGGCTAAAAAATCCCTAGGGAATAACGATTTTCCAAGGAATCTTCAGGTTGGCTGAAATAGTGTTTTTAAAATATGACACAATGTATTGTGGAATGAAATTTGCGGGAATCAAAGGATGTGGACGAAAGTGTAGTTAGTGAGAGGGAACCTAATCTGGCTACTTTAATATCAGGATACGCGCCTAAGAGACTTTTTAACGCTGATGAAACGGGACTGTTCTTTCGCGCGTTAACCGACGAAGTCGCTCATACATACTATACTTCACTTTTCAAAGGCAGCGGAACTACAATTAACTCAAGGTACGTAAAAAGACATACACGGTACTCTATATTCTAAGATTATTAATAAGTTTGTTTTTTTATAAGCGAAATTTTGTCTAATGTGGAAAAAAAATTGGTCCCATCCGATTCCGCTTTGAACAAATTTTACTGTATATGTAAAGTCCAACATAATAATAGGCCATAGATGATGGACAATAATAATAATAATAATAATAATAATAATAATAATAATGGGATGTATCGACGGATGTGAAGAATGTAATTACTTGGAGATCAAAATTAACTCAAATTGTACCCAAGAAAATACATAAAATATAGAATTCAAAAAGGCAGATCGGTAATAACAATGTTAAACGGAGTTTTGGGGGATAATAATAGATACCAAATTATACATTTATAAATCCATAATTCCGGGCTAGCTAACATACGGTGCATAAACTTGGCAGTTGAATAAAAATTTGAGTTTAATGCTTATGTCTACTAAAATGGATTGTTTTAGACGCTCAACTAGACATTCTAAATTGAAAAAAAAAATAAATAAATAATACAATCATCAGACAACAAATGAAAGTCCAAAATTCAATATTAGATTTTGTGAGATACAGACAACTAGAATGGTATGGTCATACACGTAGGATGCCAGAGAAAAGATTACCCAGACAAACTTGGGAATGGATTCCACCTGGGAAAGGAAAGAGAGATTCACCTAGATTTAAATGGATGGATGATGTAAGAAGAGGTATGGGGGAGCTAGGTCTGGAAGAATTGGAATGTGAAAATAGATAAGAATGGAGGAAGAAGATAAAAAATGTAAAAGCTTACGGCGCAGGAAGATATTTTATTGCATTCTAAACATGTTATAAATAAATAAATAATAATAATAATAATAATAATAATAATAATAATAATAATAATAATAATAATAATAATAGTAATACTTTCAAATAGTTGGTAATTTTTTCTTTAAGAATGGTCAGACAAAATAAAATAGAAAGCATTTTAACAATTAAAAAATTTAACCTCATCGGAAATCGAACCTGTGACTCTTGCATACGAATTAAGCCACTAAGCACTCAGCTAAGCGTTCGCTGGATAATTGTGCTTGAAAGAATGTTCTTCAAAGGAAGAAGGGAAACGTATTGTAGCTCTACTGTGGAATTATTATACTCGTGAATCGCGCGTTAGAACCAAATATTCGAGAACAAGTGTCGGCCCATTCTTTTTGTTGCTAAGTGTACCTCCCACAAATAATTAATATTGTTCTCCCACTTCATACTTGTCCTATCTGATGGACGCTTTCCCTCTGGATTTCCTACAAGAATTTTCCACGCCCCTCTTTCATTTCCCATTCGTGTCACATGTCCTGCCCATCGCAGTCTACGAGAATTAACTATTCTTATTATGTTTGATTTTCAATAAATATAATGTAGCTCATTGTTAGGTAGTTTTTTTTTTTATTCACATGGCTGTTCGTCTCCCTTTGGTCCAAAACTTTTCGCAAGAATATTTTCAAATGTTATTAGTCTTTTCTCCTCTCTTAACATAAGATACCATGTCTCGGATCCATATAGTATAACTAGAATAATTCCTTTGCTAATTAAATAGTAATGATGTGTATGTAATTAAATCCGTGTATTCTACAGGAAGGCACGATAAACACAAAACAAGAAATTCTCAAACTACTACATGCAAACAAATCTTTATATTTAAAAATGAGTGAGAGTCTCTCTTGTCTGTCAGTCCTTTACGGACTTAAAAACTCCTTAACCGATTTGAATATGGGTCTTACCACCATTTAGATAATTTTTCTGGGACAATTAATGTATATAACATATCGTATTTGCTCGCGTAATTTGCGCATTCCTATTTGTAGGGGATTATTTTTAACTTTATTTTGCTCCGTGTGTTTTGAGCACATGTGTTAATTTGGGCCTTCATTTTCTTTTCAGTGCAGTAAGGATTTTCCTTCCCTGAATTCTATTGTCAGTTCTTACATTTCATCATTAGTTATTTACTAGCAACTCAACTACCTGCTTCACAAATAAACTCAAAGTCCCGCTATTTTAACAATGCTTGCCCTTGGTAGAGGCAAGTTTTAGAAAAGTAAATTCCGGTATTTTAGTTGACTTTCAACACTGCTAATGTGCACTTGAATTGATACTGTATTTCAAAATGGGGAAGAAAAATACCGATTAAACAGAATCATTCTTCTTCTTCCTTCCAAGTATTAGGCCAAGGCCTGTTACGATCCTATAGAAAATTTTCCCTCCAGCGTTTCATAGGACGGCCCAGTGATCTTCCGTCCTCTTGGTATATAATTTTAAAACAGCTTGGTTGGATCCGATTTGAACTCATTCTTTCAAGATGGTGTTTTCCAATTTAGTTTTGTTATCTGTTTAATATATTCCAAATATGGTGTTAGCTTCCAATTCTTTTAAGATATCGGGTTCTTTTCCGATCCCATCTGGTGTTGAACCGCTGTTCTGCGCATGAATCTCATTCACAGCACGTTATTCTGCTTTCGTGTTGTTTTTTTTAGTGTCCCATGCTTCACTACCATAGGTCAACACTGGTCTAGCCAAAGTGTTATATAAACCCTCAGGGGTCCTCATCTAGGGGATATGTGGATGGCGACCACAAGGTGCCCAAGCTAAGCAAAACATTTCTTCCGCTACTTGTGTTTTGCACTCTTTTAACTTTACTATCTAACCTCTCTTGGTTAACTCTGTTTTTTTTTCGACCCCGACGCTATTAGGGCATCCGAGGGCTAGGGAGTCTTTCCTTTCTTCCATTTCTTCTTTCCTTTATTTTCTTTTCTTCTCCAGAAAAGCCTGACCAGAGGCTATAAGACGGCAGCCCCATCACTGGTCTTGCCTTCCTTTGGCCAGCAACCAATCGAAGGGACTATTATTATGCTTTCAAGTCTTATACGAGAATTTCCCGGAAGGATTAAACAGAATCATATAAATTGAAAATTATGTTTCGTGGAACATTTGGTAATCGTGCAGCAGAAAGAAAATTCGAATTTCTCGAATCTAATGTATGTTATTGGAGGAAACAAAAATACGTGTTACATAATGTAAGAAGTGACAGTAGGGCATTTCGTTGCCCGAAAACTGGTAAATATCCCGCCGTAGAAGATGAACTTTCAATTTATTTTGACTATTTAACTCATGTCGCAAATGACCAATCACGTTTCAGTGAATTCTGTTTTATACCAATGACAGTCGTGTTTCACCTCGCTCTTTATCGATTTCTCTTTATCAGCTCCTGCTTTTGTGATAAAGGAAGCTCTTCCTTTTTTAATATTCTGAACAGGTTAGACCATTATTTTTCTCCAACAAATACATTGAATATAGCAAAGAATGAATAGATTCAGTGATTTTACTGAGTGTTTATTCAAAATATAAATGATTAACCTATAATGTTGATTATAATAGTTTGATGTGTTTTCATTATTTCTCCACTAGAGTGCATTCTACAATATTGCGATCCTATTTGGCAATAAATAATATGATCAAGTTGCAGTGAATATACATAACCTCACATTTCTAATTTGTTTTCAAACATCGCCGTTTACATTAACTATATAAATATTTTGAAACGCCGGTAACTATATTCAAATAATTAATTTTTAGTAAAGAGCTTAATTTTATTCGTTAAATAGTCCTAACAAATGCCATTCTTGATTTCCAAATTCTCTAGATAAATGCACTCCTCACTTCATGAGTCGTGAATTTATCGATAATTTGTAAATCACTCGTGGCATTACTTATGAACAATTGCGGAACGACGGTATCACAGTTACACATAACATGCTATAACTAAGTGCACGTGAAATTTCTAATTCTCACAACATAGACGATTTACGGTATTTGTATTGTTTCGTTTGTAAAATAATTATTGTTTATAGATTTTTAATGATTGGCATGAATTATTATTTGTAATAATTTCCAAGATTACCTTACAGTAATTGTGCCATAAATGTATACGAGATAACAATATCTACGACTAACTGCATTCTTAAATTTACTCTACTTTAAACCTCATCATAATTTGAGGTAACCTCAGAACAGGACCTCTAATGTTTAAAAATCCGCGGATTTTTATGTTTCCCGATTGTTTCGGTTGGTAAAAAGTAAATTAAAAAGTGCACAAATTACGCGGAGCAGATACTGTATTACCGTGCGTACTTTATGGCCGGATCTAAAAATGTAATCGATACACTAAAAAAAACAAGTCGCTTTTGGACCTCTTAAATGGCTTACGCTACCTAAACTATAACAAATACGCCAAATTAATGTATACAGAATTGAATATCTCAAAAAAATCTACAAAAAAACATGAAAGCGTATGTCTACCTTTTACGGATAACTCACAATAACCATTTTTGTCTTTCAGTTCATTGCTGGCCGACAAGATTGGGGAGTAATTAGATTTCCCGAGCAACGCCAGATAATCACGGGGTATCTACAAAAGAATACAATATCAATTTATAATAAATTTGGTCCCTTGTACTTATCCAACTAAACAAAAACCCATTTTATTATTCCGAGTCGAAGCAGCGCACGCCGGGTATTAGCTAGTAGTAAATAAACAATATTGAAAAAAAAGTTATTATTAAGTTTAAAGATTAAGGAAGTCATGAGATAAGAGATTAATTAGCTTTGCAATTAATACAATAGCGTGTAGATGTTAATAAGTGGTCAAACAAATATGTTGAAGATGCTGTCAACGTTGAAGAAAAACAAAAGAAGACTGATGCCGGATGCGATCGATCTGTGAAACACGACGTTGTGTTTCTTTTGTCTCCCCCAAACAATTAAACTTCATGTCTGCTACTGGCTAATGTCTTTTGTTTT
Organism: Diploptera punctata; assembly: GCA_030220185.1. Taxonomy (NCBI): domain Eukaryota; kingdom Metazoa; phylum Arthropoda; class Insecta; order Blattodea; family Blaberidae; genus Diploptera; species Diploptera punctata. The sequence goes on from JASPKZ010007564.1 coordinate 59,191, forward strand.
GCTTGTAACGGCCAACAACATGTCGTCTTGTATACCAACAATAATTACAAAGAATAGCTCCTCTATATTAGAGCAACACGTTCATTCCTCGAACCAACTTAATTGTCTCTCAGTGACACAAGATAATTCACAACTTCTTTCAACATACTGTTAAAACGTAAAGTGGTCCCATTGCAAGCCTTCTTGTGGTAATAGGACGACAATCGGCATTCTTACTTCTGTGTGACGGCCCCCAAAATATAGGCCTGGTATTAATTTGAGTTAAATGGTCATGACTTCAAAATTATAGTATCGCCAGAATACTTAGGTCAGTTTAAAAAATCCTGATACTGTCGGGAATCGAACCCGCGACTATCCGGCTTGTAGCTTATTGCTTTAACCAACTACATTTTAGCGTACTCCAAAGTGTTGTATTCAAAGGACAAAATTATATTTTTCTTATCTTGTACTATATATATCATTCACACCAATAATGGACGCTGTTATAATTTCAATTTGTTTTAAGAATAGCTATATAATATTATATATATATATATATATATATATATACTAGCTAATACCACCGCGTGCGCTGCTACTCCTAAATAAATGTTTATGTGTTTTTACCACCAGCCTTGAGCTGCTATGTTTGCCCGGAAATCAGCTTATCTCGATCTTCTTGGAATCAATGAAAGACAAAAATGGTTATTGTGAGTTATCCGTAAAAGATAAACATATGCTGTCGCGGACTTTTTTGTAGAGTTTTTTGAGATATTCAATTCCGTGTACAATAATTTGGGGGTATTTGTTATGGTTTAGGCGGCCGTGCGTAAGATAATTTAAGCGTCAAAATAGGGACTTTATTTCACGTTTCTCACTACAAAGGGTGATTTTGAGGGGTGAAGGGGTTCAGTATTTCAACTCTCTTATAGCCTATGTTCATCACCGGAATCTACTGAACATTTTTCAAAAAGCCCCATCACAATCGGATGAACGGTATGGCAGAGTACGCTTGCCCGGGAATCTACTTATTCCGATCTTCTTGGCATCAGTGAAAGACAAAAATGGTTATTGTGAGTTATCCGTAAAAGATAAACATATGCTGTCGCAGACTTTTTTTTGTAGAGTTTCTTGTGATATTCAATTCTGTGTACATTAATTAGGTGTATTTGTTATGGTTTAGGCATTGTAAGCCATTTAAGCGTCAACTTCTTACCCTTATCACAAACATGTAAAATTTCAAAATTTGGGTCGAAACAATGATTAAATTGGAATAGGTGGTTAGCATATTTTGAATATTCTAAATTTCTGTTATATGCTCTCATGTGTTCCTTTATCCGAGAGATAAAAGGTATACCAGTTTGTCATATGTGCCATACTTCAATTTATATACACCTGATAATTTTATTTTTTTTTATTTTGGTTTTATTGTTTTTTATTATATTTTGTAAAGTTTTATTAGTTTTAAATGCCACATTAATGTTCAACTTTTTTAAATTAATTTATATTTTTTAATAAAAATATAGGAACGTTTATTCAAATATATAAAGGGCATTCGTATCCTTCATATTTATTTATTTAAGCGAAGAAAGAGAAGAATGAAGCTATTGAGGTTGTTCTAATATTTTATCATGAGAAAGATTTATATACACCTACGCTCTAACGACAGCAAATTTTATTTTTTTCGGACTGAACTCGGTATATATTAATCAGTGAGAAAAATTATGGTAGAGTTCATTAACCAGCTAATTTTGACCTTTAGGAGTGGAGATAACATGAAGCGAAAATTTGAAAACCGTACTAGCGGCAGAAATTTGTTTATTTTTCGCAATAAAACTTAGTGTGTATGATATTAAAATAAACTGTGTAAGATATTACCCAAAATCATAGAAATGGGGGTTTATGTGAAACCCGAAATTTATAAATCGCTCCTACAACCGACATTGTTTGGTTTCTAGCAACGTTACTGTATACAATACAATTTATCTAACTAAAATCTAAATTCCACTTGAATTCGCTTAGTTTACGCAGTTCATGCACGACAGATTTTTTTTTTTTTTCTAATTGCGAATGAGTCCATGTAGGACTAAACAAAGTGCATAGAGGCGTTTTCTTTGACTCCACATTTCCCTCATTTTTTTGGCTATAGGCTTTCTTTCTCTCTTTTGTCCATGTTCCAGGTTTTTATGGGGTTTGTCCTCTTCGTCAACCTGCCACCGGTACACCTTAATTTTAAAAATTCTGTTTATGATATCTTCTTGACTAATTCCTGCCAATTTTAAGCCCTTTTTCACTTCATCATTATCATCATCTTATTATTATTATTATTATTATTATTATTATTATTATTTTATTATTATTATTATTATTATTATTATTATTATTATTATTATCATTCTATTAAGTGGATATGTGAAAGAATGATTGGAAACATAAAATAAAAAAATGCCAGCGATCAAATTAATGGTAACAAGAAAATGTATTGGAAGAACGAATAATTTATTTATTTAATTACTTTGTTCATTGTAAGATAATACTGTGGGTTCTTGGAGAATGTTTATATATTTGTTCGAACACTGTTCAAGGTAATTAAAAAAGGGTTTGCTATATAATAAAACATTTCTTACTGATTGAAGTTTCCATATTAGTCGGTAGGCTGCAAGCTCCTGAACTTGCTGAATTTGTTTTATTCTCTAGAACTCTTGAATTCCAGAAGAAGAAAAAAAACTGGTCATAGCCATAGTGTCTGCAGCATAAGTTATGAACCGGTCTGCTCTGAGCTGGCTATGATCAGGCGAACGTCCAAGTAGAAAGATATTGCTCAGACCAGTCACGACTCTTTCTCTCTCATGATATCCTTGTCCTGATTCCAAAACCTGGATATAAACTTAATCTTACGAAATTATGACTACTTTATATCATAATTATTATTCATGTGAATGCCATATGAATAAAATATTAATATTTTGTTATATCTTTTTAGAATGTTGAGCAGTAGTGTATCGCAGTATTAATCCTTAAATTGGCGAAACAATAATTATTGTTCGTGCCAGTTATTTAAATGTTTCGGACGCAATGAAAACAAAATCATAGAAACTAAGTTATTTTTTGCGCGATAGTGCGTTTTTGTCATACTTACAGCAATGGTGACCATGATTGAAAGTTTAAACTTCCTACATTTCGGGGTTGCCAACCTAAATAACTATACTATAAATAAATGAATATACTGTAATATTACATATTACAAACACGCGTGTGGGAAGTAAAACCACTGCCCTCTATGTATACTGCATACAATGTATATACAAAAAATATCCAAAAGGTAGTGTTAATAAATACTATACGAAACAAATCACTGCATTTTAAATGAACTGAACTTTATTTGAAACAATATAAAACAATAAATACGCACTTTCTGTCATTTTATCACTAAATGGTCTCACGGCCTCCTGTTATTTTATCACTAATTGGTCTCACGGCCTCTTGTTGTTTCAACTGATAAACACTGCCCACACTGTTAACGCTAATTAATTGTCTATAATGAATGCAAATATTTCCAACGAAGATATCATTTTACTATTTATTATTTTGAAAAACACCATCGCGCAAAAAAATAACGTACAACGCACATTTGTGAAGTGTTTTACAGAATCTAGAAAATTAAAAACCTCGCTATCCTTCGATTTTTAAAGATTTTCCTCGGTTCTGTAAAAACCACTTCCAACCTCGCATCCTAATATATACTATTTGTATATTACTGTGTAATTTGACACACATTTAAGAAATGTCTACTCAATTGTTTTTCTGTTGTTTTATAAACTTGATTAAATAAATTAAATCAATGTATCTTATTGGATACATTTCCAATTTAAGGGTTAAATATGTTTAAATTTACCTTTAAATTAAATATCTGTATAGTAGATTAAGTCATTTATTATGTAGTATTTTTCACTGTTTAGAAAGGAAATAGTATACAAACTAACTCTAACTCACTGGCTCTATCGAACCCGCAGGTTCATGGACATGCAGACATAAGCTCTCCATACATCTTTATCTTGATCTAATATTTTCCAATCATTCCCCTATAATCTACTTCCCTCAAATCATACTTACTTACTTACTTACTTACTTACTCATTGGCATTATCGAACCCGTAGGTTCATGGTCGCGCGGACATAAGTTCCCCATACATCCCTATCCTGAGATAATGCTTTCCAATGATTCCCTGTATATTCTACTTCCCTCAAATCATAGTTAATATTATTCTCCCACCTCATTCTTGGTCTACCAACTGGGTGTTTTCCCTCTGGTTTTCCTACAAGAAGCTTCCATGCATGCCTTTCATTCCCCATAAGCGCAACATGTCCTGCCCATCGCAGTCTATGAGACTTAACTGTTCTTATTATATCTGGCTTCCTATAAAGACCATGAAGTTCATTGTTATGTAGTATTCTCCATTCACCTGTCTATTCATCTCTCTTTGGTCCAAAAATGTTACTAAGTCCCTCAAATCGTGGTTAATATTATTCTCCCACCTCATTCTTGGTTTACCTACGAGGCTTTTAATAGTATCCTACATAGAAATACTTTTTATTTCATTCTCATTTGTAGATGCTTTAACATCTAATGTCATATATCATATCTATAATATTTAGGTTCATTGGGCTGTTTGCTTCCATAACTGTCATTTTTTTTGTAATGAAATCATTTATTTTCGATTTTAATGATAAACCTCCTATGCGACTGCGGTTATGATTAAATGAGTCCTGCCTGTAATTAAATTCCATTCCAGCATTCGCATTGATGGCTATGGAGCACTTGGATTTGAACACGAAATATCATAAATACGAGTATCAAACGTTACAAGCCTGAGCTAATGTTTAATCATGGGCTGTAAAATTGAATGTTGTAAGATATGAGCTAAATCGAAAAGATTGTATTGGCAAAATTATTAACTTTGGAAGTTACATTCTCGTCAAGTGATCTGAAAGGGAGGAAGATACTCTCCATACAGTGAATTCAAATATTAGCATTGTGTCTTTGGCAGTTAACAACGAAACAGCTATTTCGTATTTCATTTTCCACTACAATGATTCATTGCAAAAACGAATCCAATCTCCTGTATTATATTTAGTATTGCTTATCGTATTCAATTGTACAGTGGTTGCCAATTTACATCTATCTATATTTGTGTTTCCGTCCACCGCTGTGGTCTCGAGGTAGCGTGATGCCTTGTCACGCAGCGGGCCCGGGTTCGATCCCCGGTCGGGACAGTTTATCTGGGTGAGGTTTTTATCGGGGTTTTTCCTCACCTGTAAGACAAATGTCAGGAAAACTTTAAGCCCCAAACGGTCCCCGAAATCATATGGCCATCGCAATCATCATCATTCATATTCATCTTAAGTTAAGCTTAGGATTAGGGACTCTCCTGGCGCACCATTATCATCACCCATCATATCATCGGGGCAACGTAATCCCGCCTTCCAGGCGCCCCAACCTCAGAAGTGGGTTACAAGTACGCCATACCAGGAGAGAAACCAGGAATGTCGAAAGACAAACCTGGGGCATTTAATATATATATATATATATATATATATATATATATATATATATTTGTGTCTCCAACTAAAGAATCGAATATTGTAGAAATTTGCACATATAATAGTATATTGCGATGCGAGATTGGGAAGTGGTTTTTTACAGAATCGAGGAAAATGTTTAAAAACCGAGGGATAGCGAGATTTTTAATTTCTCAGGTTCTGTAAAACACTTGACAAACGTGTATTGTTTTCAAAATAATAAAAAATAGTTAAATAATAACATCTCTGGAAATATTTGCGTTCGTTATAAACAATTAACTGACGTTAACAGTGTGGGCAATGTTTATTAGTTGAAACAGGAGGCCGTGAGACCAATTTAGCTATAAATGGCGGCAAGTATGTATTGATTGTTTTATATCGTTTCCAGTAAAGTTCAGTTAATTTAAAATGCAGTGATTTGTTCGTATAATGTATATTAACGCTACCTTTTGGATATTTTTTTGTATATACATTGTACATAGTACCCATAGAGTGCAGTAGTTTTACTTCCCACACGCGTGTTTTGTAATATGTAATATTACAGTATAGTAATTTTATTACAGCATAGTTATTTAGGTTGGCAACCCCGAAATGTAGGAAGTTGAACTTTCAATCATGGTCGCCATTTCTGTAAGTACGACAAAACGCACTATCGCGCAAAAAATAATTGTTTAACCTCCTATAGAGAATCTAGCGGTGGAGTTGGCTTTTCGCGAAATTTCCTTAACTTTGATATATATATATATATATATATATATATATCCATCCATAGTAATTCTGTCCGAAGGCAGGTCCTTTGCTGCAATCATAGCATTTTCATGCTATGCTTGCAGCTTTACTAGGGAATTGTAGGTGTGGTAGCTTCCCGTTGCTTTCCACACCGGCGAAGGATGATGATGATGATGATGATAATGATAAGGATGATGATGATGGTCATATGATTTCGGGGACCGTTTGGGCCTTAAAGTTTTCCTGACATTTGTCTTAGAGGTGAGGAAAAACCCCGATAAAAACCTCACCCAGAAAAACTGCCCCGACCGGGATCGAACCCGGGCCCGCTGTGTGACAAGGCAGCACGCTACCTCGAGACCACAGCGGTGGACTGATATATATATATATATATGTATGTACTTACTTACTGTATAGTTTAATATTGTATAGACGGGATTTTATATTTTGTAATAATATGTTTAATGTTTAACTCCAACTTAAACATGTCTTTGAAAAAGCTGGGATTCAAATAATTGTATATTCAATAATAATATGAGTAGTAATAATGAAATAATAATTATAAAATAATAATAATAATAATAAACAAAGGAGGGTAAACATTTTCTGCATTGTTTTAATTGGATATATTATATCGAAAGTTATATTTCGTAAATTTGAAGTTTAAGTGAAAACATGAAAATGCCAGAGTTATAAAAATAACATAACATTCAAAACCACGAAGTAATTGTTTCTTATGCATAGAGAAAGTTCCGTGAATGCACGTAGGAGCCGATTTTGGCAATGCGTGGGCAACAAACGCGTTCTGGAATGTGATTTACCTACGAAGCTGTTGGAAATATGAATGCGAGAGTAAGACACGAGCTTTGTCTTGGCAAGTTAAAGTTTTCAAACGACTCCACTCTATACGCAGCATACACAGTATGCTTTACTTATCGTTAATATGAATATGAGCAATTATATTAGAGCTAATAGAGGAAATTATAATTGTTCAATTAAAATTAAAACTGTTCAATGTGGTAATAATGACATTGTTATCAGTAAAGGGCGGATTTCTATGACCTAAAAAATGGAAAATATGCATGCATTTATGACCTAAAAAAAGGTTTAAATATGACCTTATGACCTTGAATTGAATGAATTTTTTACCCATACTATATTAATTGTTCATTCATATACATTTTCAATTGTATCATAAGAAAAAGGAAATCTTCTATTGTCCAGTGCAAACGTTTGCTACCTGTTAACAGAAACCTTCAAAACAAGTGAACTGTGAAACTGACGATTTTTATACAGATACAATGTTGGTTATTTCCAATCGCCTGATGACTAGGCTATTAAAAAAACCAAAATATGACAAAAATATGACTTTATCATAGAAATAAGCAGAAGTATGACCAAAGAAGTGAAAAAAGTGAGAAATATGACTTTTAAGACCCAATAAAAAACCACTTAATCTTAATAATAAGACATATATAAATGTTTTTACTTACTTGAAGCTTAGAATATAGGCTTTGGTAAAAATATGACATGTCATAGGAATCCGCCCCTTAGTTATCAGTGTCTAACCATAGTTTAAGACAACCAACATTTTTCATTAAAAAAATTCTCGTAATACTTTTTTTCTTAGGATACTTACCATGAAATGTTTAGTTTGATAGAAACATCAGTTGTGGGTTAGATATTTGGGACACATTGCTTAATTCTCGAGTTAGGCCTATAATTGTATTGTTTTTTCTCTATTAAACCTAAAAATAAATTCAATGGCGTGACAAATCTAAATTGCTTAGGCCTATCAGACGATTGCTGGCTTCAAATCCATTCGTATTATCACAAAGGAAGAAGATCATCCAGCCAGTATATTATGACATATGGTCAGCACTTAGGTTCCCCTAGCCCTAATCTAAAGCTGCTATTTATTGTAGGTACCCATAATGACAAAAATTCCACGAGGAAGTTTCTTTCTTTATGGGAACTCGAACCTGAAAAGTCCCGGGCCCTAGCCGAGTGATTAAGACAAGATGCCTTGGCGCAGATGTACGGGACTTGAGCTGGTTCGGGTCCCCATGGGGGACCATGTTTCTCATGGAAACCGGTGTCCACCCAACATCTAAAGGAATTTGGGTGGTTACAATGAGTAACGGTTGAGAAAACCAGCTATAACGGCTGAGTACCCAACATACTGACCACATGCCACCCCTATACTGGCTGGATGACCTTCTCACCTCCGGGACTAACACATATGGGTGTGAGGCCTGCAGCTGGCTGGTAGGCTAAGGGTTTTTCTAGGCCTATCAGACCATGGAGTTTTGTGTTTGTTACCTGAAAAATATTCAGTTTTTGACTCTGAACTATATCGGTATGATATATTAAGACTGGTAAATTTTATGAAAGTTAATTTCATTTCATATTTTATTTATTAAAGATTTCCTTCAAGTGTCTCCATTTATACATTTCTATTCAATTATGAGTTACGATATTTACATTAATGTTTATCATTTAAGAATAAGTTTTTTGCGCGATAGTGCGTTCTGTCGTACTTACAGCAATGGCGGCCATGATGGAAAGTTAATTTCCTAAATTTCGGGGTTGCCAACCTAAATAACTGTTCTGTAATATTACATATTACCTACCTCGTGCGAGAAGTAAAACCACTGCCCTTTATGTATACTACGTACAATATATATACAAAAATATATCCGAAAGGTAGTGTTAATATACATTATATGAAACAAATCACTGCATTTTAAATGAACTGAACTTTATTTGAAACAATATAAAACAATAAACTCGCACTTGCCGCCATTTTATGACTGGTTGGTGTCACGACCTGCTGTAGACTCAACTAAATTATTTTCGGCGTTTACAGTATAAACATTGGCCACACTTAACATTAGTCAGTTGTTTATAATGAACGCAAATATTTCCAACAAAGATATTATTTTACTATTATTTATTATTTTGAAAACACCATCGTGCAAAAGATAATGTACAACACACGTTTGTGAAGTGTTTTACAGAATCTCGGAAATTAAAAACCTCACTATCGCTCGGTTTTTAATCATATCCTCGCTTCTGTAAACACCACTTCCCAACCTCGCATCGTAATAGGCCTATACTATTCCTGCAGACCTATATGCAACTTTAGCTGTGTATGTGCGTAAAATTCATGCAGGTGTGTTCATTTCACTGAGAAAGTAGATAATAGAGAATTTGATGTTATATTCCTATAAAAGCAGAAACATTAATTCTCTATTTGTTGACAATCAGTAGAATTCTAGCGCCCGCATTTTCGCAACTAAACTTGATATATGTCATTGAAATAAAACTAGAAGAGTATTGACTTACAATTTTTAATTAAATTTTGTTTCAGATGTTGGAGAATTATCCACACGACTGAGTTTATTATTGCCAACCATACAAAGCGAAGAAAGAGATGCGATACCCCCAGATTGCTGTACTAATGGCAGCCAATGCCTTTATCTAGAGAAACTTCTCGGTATGTTTAATAATGATTGTTATATATTTTTAAATCCACTTTGTCTTACAGGCCTCTGTGAGTCATTTGTTGTTTATTGTAAACTTACCGTACATTTTAGGCATATTCTGATTGAAACTATGTTCTCCATTTACCCATCCGTTAGTGAAGAAACCTATAGGCCTACAAATTCATCCTTGACTGAAGCTTAAGATTGTTATTTTTGCTCTTAATTATAGATGCTTTAACATTTTAAGGTCAAATCGCATTAATTGTTTTAATGATGCTGTGAAATTGTGTATGTTAATAAATGTATCCTGGTAATGAAATTCTAACCCAAAATGTTTCTTCAGGACTGAATAAAACTAGGAAAAATGTAAATTTAAGTTGGTCGGCACCGGGGTTTGAACCCGGAACTTTCTGCATACAAGTATCAAACACTAACGCTTGATCTAAGTCTATCAATAAGAAAGTTTTAGGGTTAGTCTTATAACACAAAATAATATAATACATTAGACCTATAGGCATATATATATATATATATATATATAGCTAAACATGAAACGAAAAATAAACGTCTGAACCGGGATTTGAACCCTAGACCTCTAACTTTATACATTAGTAATATAACCACTAGTCCACTTATGCTTCTAGCACAAACATATATTTTTCCTTCCTTATACTATCTCCTCTACTATTTAATTTTGTACTAGAGCATGCCATCAAATATTTAGAGGATGAAGAAGGCCTACAATTCAATGGTATTAATAAGCTGTTAGTTTATGATAATGATGTAGTACTATTGGGCGATAGCGAAGAGATACTAAAGGCCAACACGCACATACTAAGAAATTGGGACTGAAAGTAAATTTCAAAATTAATTATATGGTCATACAAAGAAATACATTATATAGTGGAAAAAGTACATATAATGACAAATGAGGGAAAATTTGAGTAAGTGGCTGAAATCAAATACCTAGGAACAATAATCACAAAGGAATGAGATGCACAAAGAAATTAAACATAAGCTCAATTCTGGAAATGCATGCTGTTATGCATTACAGAGACTCTTGACGTCCCATATTCTTTCAAAAAACGTTGAACTGAAAATATGTAAATTATTATTCTATCAGTTATATTATATGGATGCGAAACATGGACTCTTACTTTAAGGGAAGAAAGGAGATTACGAGTATTTGAGAATAAAATTCTTAGGAAAATGTTTGGACCAAAGAGAGATGAACAGACAGGTGAACTACATAGGCCTTAACAGTGAACTACATGTTCTTTATGGGAAGCCAGATATAATAAGGACTGTTAAGTCTCGTAGACTGCGATGGGCAGGACAAAAATGCCCAGTTGGTAGATCAAGAATGAGGTGGGAGAATGACATTAACTATGATTTGAGGTAGTAGATTATACAGGGAATGATTGGAAAACATTAGCTCAGGATAGTGATGTATGGAGAGCTTATGTCCGCGCGGCCATGAACCTACTGGTTCGATAGTGCCAGTTAGTTAGTTAGTTAGTTCGTTAGAATTAGTTATATATGATTATCAATCATGAGAGGCAATGGGGCATCGTCCTCACTGTCATTTCGCGGCTTCTAGAAGGTAAGCATTTAAAAGAGAGTATTTACATTATAGCAGTAACGCTTCTTTATTTCGATGTTATAATTAAATTTTGACATTTAGCAATGAAGGTCAAATATGGCATGAAAAGAAAAATAAACGCCTTATATATATATATGTGTGTGTGAGTGCGCGCGTGTGTGTGATATTCCTACATCCCTACTTACCTGGCGTCAAGATTTGAGAAGTTATCCTCTTACCACAATATTGACACTAGGTCACAAGATAGTAGTCTGCTAACAATTCCTCTTCATAGCACTTCCTCCTATTCTCTCCTGGCGGCACAAAGACATGTGCTAATACGTGTCACCAAAGCCTATAACATTGTATCGAGAGCATGCCTTCCAGTCATAGCTGGAGTATTCCCAATAGACTTGTACATAGAGAGGAGGATTCAACGACATCGTCTCCGAAGAGGGCTTCCCGTCCACATCGAGGAAACGATCATTACTCCGGACCTATACGCCGAACCAGATGAAAGGGACGCCGTCCGCAGAATAATCGACTCTCACCTCCTCGACAAGTGGCAACTGGAATGGGAACAGGAGCCCCATGGACGTCAGACATTCCAGTTCTTCCCGAGAGTCCAGAAAAGAATGCAGACTACATGGATAACTCCCAGCCACTACACCACACAGATCCTTTCAGGTCATGGATTCTTCCGCTCCAAACTGTCGACTCACCTCTCTGTGATTGTTTCAACCCCGGAGAGGACGACGTAGTCCACGTGCTCTATCAATGTACCAAGTACAATGTCTTCAGGGAGGAGCTGGAGGAAGCAGCCATGATCGGTGAAACACAATGGCCGCCCGCCTTAGAATTCTGGACCGGGAAGGAAGCCTTCAAATCCCTCACCAAGTACACAAGAAGAGTCTTGGGATTAAGAAGAGACGAAGACAAGAGAGGCGTTAAAAACGTCACCAGTCTACTATTACTACTACTACACACACACATACACATATACACAAACAAACAAAACACACTTTATTTTAATTTTATGTAACAACAACACACTATAAATACCCGAATTGTATATTTATTATGTATTTCAATAAAGATAAGATATAGATAGGGACATAGAGCAGACTCGGGGATAAGGGCATTATGCCCGAGGTAACCCGGGGGGTGGTGGTGGGGCTCTAAATAAAAAATAAAAATAAATAAACTTCCTCCTATTCTACTTCCTTCACAGTAGCCTCTGCCCTCTCCTGGAATCTCCTTCCTCAAGATATCAGGGGTTGCCGCACACTTGGTACCTTTAAGTCACGCTTATACAGTTACCTGTTGTCTAATAATTAATTTTTCTCTATTTATTTAATTTTATACTATGTCATTAATCTTTTCCTCGTTTCTTTATATATCTTGTACATATTATATATTTAATTCGTTAAATTTAGAGTAAATCAAAATACATTATAAATATTAATTGTATTGTATTCATAACTTGTAATCGTTTAAATATATATATATATATATATATATATATATATATATATTGTAATTTAGATTTAAGACTATTTTTTTTTGTATTTTTTTATAATCTGGTTGAGTGGTAGACAAGGCCTTAAGGCCTTAACTCTGCCAGGTAAAATAAAGCTATTATTATTATTATATTATTATTATTATTTTATTATTATTATTATTATTATTATTATTATTATATCTAAATGTTTAAGAATTTTAGGGTTAATAAATTCTATCTTCAAGCCACAGTTAGTCCAAAAGCATTCAAGACTGAAAGTGTATAAAACACTGGCTCTTCCAACTCTTTTGTATGGTAGCGAAGTATGGACGTTGAAACAGAAGGATATACAGAGACTTAGATCTGCTGAAATGAGATATCTTCGGAGGACTGCAGGATACACACTACTAGATCACAAAAAAAATGAAGACATCTTAGAAGAATTACACATGGAATCTTTAGAAAACAAAATTTCTGATTATAAGTCAAGATGGATACAACATGTTCATCGAATGGAAGATCACAGAATACCCAAACTAATGTTAAGATATCAACCTGCAGGAAGAAGAAGACCAGGACGTCCACTCAAAAGACTTCTGGATGGTGTTTCTCTTGAGGCCGAAACAGGTCAACAAATGGCCTAAATTCGTGAATGTACTATGATGATGATGATGATGATGATGATTATTATTATTATTATTATTATTATTATTATTATTATTATTATTATTATTATAATAAAGGTAAAGTGATCCCACAACAGGCCTCAGGAGGCCTTTGGGGTAGTAGGAGGTTAAGGCTCCCACTTTTTCTAGACAATCGGCACTTGATGTCAGCCGGGTTGTCAGTCCTGCGTGACGGCCGCCTTTACCCCAGAACAAGCGTCTGGTACTCATTTCCGTTAGAGGCTGAGTCGACCCCAGGGCCATAGTGCCGCCAGAGGGTTTGGGTCAGTTTAAAAATCCTGACCCCAACGGGACTTGAACCCTCGACCCTCCGGCTTGTAGCCCAGTGCCTTAACCACTACGCTACGGCGTGCCCCATTATTATTATTATTATTATTATTATTATTATTATTATTATTATTATTATTATTATATTGGATCACTTTGACCTCAAACAGGAATTTTACCATTTAATCCTCTTCAAATCCCACTATTAAATACTGAAATAGTATAAATTGAATAATCAAAATGGGAAAATGATTGGCAATGACATATATGTCTCGCGGGAAGAATTTTTCTCATGGAATGTCGGCCAGTGCATCGTGAAGAAATTGGGTAGCTACAACAAACAGCGGAGCGACTTTAGGTTGAAAAAACTAAATATAACGACTGGGGGACTGGACATGTTCACCATATGTCATTCCTATACTGACTATTCCACCTCTGTAAATTACAAGTGGATGGAGGCTAGCAACCGGCTTGTAGATAAAGAGCCTTCTAGATTTGTACTGCCATGGAGTTAATTGGTTCAATTACCTATATATGTTCAGCATAACTCTAGAACATCTTGAATAATTTCAACTAAATTCAGTATAAGTATAACTTTTTTTTTTGCAAATGCCCCAGGTTGTCTTTCGACATTCCTGGTGTTCTCTCCTGGCATGGCGTACTTGTAACCCACTTCTGAGGTTGGGGCGCCTGGAAGGCGGGGTTACGTTGCCCCGATGATATGATGGTGATGATGATGATGATGATAGTGGTGCGCCAGGAGAGTCCCTAATCCTAAGCTTAATCTAAGATAAATATGAATTATGATTTCGGGGACCGTTTGGGCCTTAAACTTGTATTACAGGCGAGAAAAAACCCCAATAAAAACCTCACCCAGAAAAACTGTCCCGACTGGGGATCGAACCCGGGCCTGCTGCGCTACCTCGAGATCACAGCGGTGGACGTATGCGTATAACTTACAATCTGGAAAATGTTTCGTGGGGGTTAGAGTTCCCTAACACCCCCATGACCGGGATGAGATGTGGCGACACTAAAAATAATTGAGAACGATCGAATTTTAGTATCAAATTCGTACTACTCGGAGTCGCTACCCATTTATGGGAGCTTCTGTAACATTTATGGGAGCTTCTGTGACATTTAAAGCCAAATTTGACCTCTAGCACCTCTAAGAGGAAAGATGGGGTGATAAAGGGTGAATATTAAAATGATAAAAGGATCGAGATTAGTGTATAATCTGTAGTTATCGAGATCCGTAAGCTGGTTGATAACAATCCATGTTGCATTTAAACCCAAATTTGATCCTAGCATCCCTATGAGGGTGAAGGGGTGAGTAAAGGTGAAGAATAAGATTTCAAAGGTGACCGAGATTAATGCCGAATCCATATTTTTCGGAGTCGCTAAGATCTGTACGATACGATAATTGATTTTTCATTCGCTTGGAAAAGCTTCTTTTCTGCCAAATACTAAGCAACCGGTGAGCATAAACGAACTCACTGGCACTATCGAACCCGTAGATTCATGAGCGCGTGGACATGAGCTCTACATACATCCCTATCCTGAACTAATGTTTTCCAATCATTCCCTGTATAATCTACTTTGTGTGGTTCATAAATTTATTCAATGATTCTGCTGGGATTCCATTTGAACTAAGATCTGAAACCAGTTCTTTATTCACCATAGGCCTAGACATATTAAGAGTTGACGATTTTATTATTAATTTAACACTTCTCATTGAAGGATAAATTATATTTGAAGAGAAAAATTTTCGCCTAGACCGGGACTCGAACCCGGGACCCTTGGCTTTCCGGGCCAAGTGCTCTACCAACTGAGCTACCGAGGCGAGTTACGACGTACATAAGAGAAAAATTTGCGTCTAGATCGTAACTCGCCTCGGTAGCTCAGTTGGTAGAGCACTTGGCCCGGAAAGCCAAGGGTCCCGGGTTCGAGTCCCGGTCTAGGCGAAAAAAAATTTTCTCTTCAAATATATTAAGAGTTATCCATCTTTAATTTTTATTGTCTTTTTCAACCTCTAATTTACTCAGTCTGTGACTGATTTTTCTTTCAGGAGTGAAAATATATTAATGGAAGATTTTATTGTTTTTCTTCTGGGTATAGGCCTACATGCCGTCTGCGAATATTCTGTAATGTAAAAATAAAGATGATGCAGTTAATTTTGAACCTAGGACGCCGTAGTATTAGTAACTGAGACACTCATAATTGTAGTGATTTAAGAATAGGTCGTTAAATCAAAATATGTGGTAAATGCTCGGGTAATGCGTTTGTAACATGCGAAACGGAAGTTAGTAATAGAGGTTCATGAACTCGCAATCTTTTCTCCGTGTTTTGTGCGAGACAATTTTCTCCTGGGAATTGCTTGTTTGTTAACGGTATTGTGTTGCCCGCATGTTACTTCCGCGCTCTTCTCCTGTTTTGCTCTGTGAACTTGACGTCTTATCCATCTGTCAACAGCCGGCAAGCTTTCCGTATAGCCTACCAAAAATTGTAATTTTGTGAGTTTTACTGTCATATAAATAGGGAAAAATAAATGTCTGTAATTAGTTAATAGATTGGCGAATTCTATAAAAATATTGAAAAGAAAAAGGCGAATTCAAATTGTTTTTAACCCTTAAATTGGCAAAACACAAATTTCTTCTGTTAGTTATTTGAATGTGGCGGACCGCAGTGAAGACGGAATCTTGTGCAACTGTTATTATTAGGTATATTGTATAATAAGACACACATGTAAGTGGTTTCTTTTTGTTCGTTTTGTCCTAATTTATTTAAAATATTAAATTAATTAAACGAACTGATGTATCCGAAAGGATACATTACGAATTTAAGGGTTAAAGTGTGCGGTGCATTTCTCTGTAGAAGTGTGAGAACTTTGAAAAAAGATCCTAAAAATATGGCAGTATTAGAGTGTATACTATATTTTAAATATATTTATTTATAACGCAATAGGCCTACGTATATTTGATTCTGCACAAATAAACTTTTATCCACACAACTAAGTACATTATTTATCCTCTCGTTACCAGTATCTATCCTCCAATCATAACTTAAACACAAGATCACAACAGTCTCTTGCTTAATATACCGCAACATAGGACATCACATCACTCCATGTCATATTATCTTCACTTCTCGCAACTCGAATTTCCTACCACAAGAAATAAGGGCTGCCTGCCGGACATTGGCATCTTTTAAAAGAAATCTAAATTTATATTTTCTCTAACCTCGACTTCATCATTACCCAGTGTAAAGTACATATGCTCGTATTAATTGGTGTTTCTCGTATAATTTATCATATTTATACTATAGTTATTATCATTGTTATTATTATTGTTATTGTTATTATTATTATTAAACATTTCTAATTTTGTGAATGAATGAATGAAAAAAATATATAATTGCATGTATTTGAAAAGGTGTAGATGATACATATATAATAAGCTGTTAGTAGGCTATATGCTGATATGTAATATTATTAGGCGATAGCGAAAAGATACTGAGGGCCAACACACACTCTCTGTTAAGTAACACTAAGAAAACTGGAAATAAATATCAGTAAAATTAAATATATGGTCACACGTAGAAATACATTATATATTGGAAATGACAAATGAGGGAAATTTTGAAGAAGTGGTTGAATTCAAATACCTAGGAACAATAATTACAAACAGGCATGAGTTGCATTAAAAAATTCAACACAGGCATTAATTCTGCAAATGCATTACAGGGACTCTTTTCGTCTTAATTTCTCTAAAAAATTAAACTGAAAAATATAAAACTGTTATTCTCGCAATCATATGGATACGAAACCTGGACTTTTACTTTAAGGGAGGAGAAACGACTAGGAGTAATCGAGAATAAAGTTCTTAAAAGTATTTTTTAAGATGAACAGACATGCGAATGGAGAAAACCTGGTAACAGTGAGCTACATGGTTTTTATAGGAAACCTGATATAATAAGATCATACACTGAGATAGGCTGGGACATATGACATGAAAGGGGAACGAAAATGGGGCTTGGAAACTCTATGTAGGACAACCAGAGAGAAAGCATTCAGTAGGTAAGCCAAGAATGAGGCAGGAGAATAGTATTAACCATGATTCGAGGGAAGTATATTATACAGGGGATGATGAGAAAACATTAGCTCAGGGAGGGGATGTATAGAGAGCTTATTTCTGCGCGGTCATGAACCGACGGGCCCGATAGTGCCTGTGAGGTAGTTATGTACTTTTTGTTGACATGCTCTATGTTATTCACTTTTGACAGAGGAGGTATGTTCAGATTTTAGTGGTTGAACGGAGCTCGACAGCAAAATGTTTGAAAACAAATTAACTTTTTATAAATTTTTATCGAAATAACGAAGTAATTTTTTCGTTTTATGAGTGGAATAAAAAGTATATTGCATTTATTATATTAAATTCCTACTTTTAAATAAATATTTGAATTGAAACACTTAGAACACAAGTGGTAAGTAACGAAAGGTCAGTTTTGAATAATGATGTTCAAAGTTGAGACACTCCATATGTGATTGTCTCAGCAGTTTTCATTTCAGCCACTAGCTTTCAGCACCAGACAGATTTTTACTTGTATCCATTGGCCACTCATATCAGTATCTGCTTTAACTACTAAAATGTACAGTTAACTCCAAAATTAGCAATTTATCACTTGGTCCCCTTGTCTTCTAAGGGTCTCAATTTACATAAACTAATTACATTAAAAGATCTAAATCATATTTTCATTAATTGTAATAAATGTAACAATATTTACCATATAGCCTTTATATTAGGGACACATGTATTTTTATTGACATATCACTTTTGGCAGGGGAGTTGCATTCAAATTTTTGAGGTTGAGGGTAACATCATCAGCAAAATGTTTGAAAACTCTTGTATAAATTTATGGGCATCCATTTAATAGACAAAGGAAAAGATCTGCTATAACCTAAATAATTTAAAATAAAATTTTAAAATCATAAAAAAAATAATTTTATTTTCCTCATATAAAAAACCTTATTTTCATTGTTTGCTATTTTTACAAGAGGAAGACCAGCCAAGAGATGCATAGACAGTGAATGCACATCCAATACGTCTTCCTCTGAGGAGTGATTTTGGAAATAAACAGGATTAAATTTAAGAAGAAGAAGCTATTTTTACTTTCTATTTCATTTCAATGTTTTATTGCATTTTTTTCTGTGATTTTATCATTTTTTTATATTCACTTTTCCTTACTCATTCACTTTTCCTTACTCATTTACTTTTTTTAAAATTATTTTCCTATTAATTTTCATATTTCATATGTTGTATTAATTTTCTTCTTATCTGTTTAATTATGATTTTCATTATTTTTTTTTCTTTTCCATTTAGTTTAATTTTTATTATTTCCATTGTATTTTGTCTTCTTCAAATATTAAGCATATTAATTATATATTTTAGTCGATTTTAATTGACTTATTTATTTATAAAATATTACAATAATACTCAAAATTTAATATTCATAGTACTCAATCAATGCAGCACTCATCTTATTTGCAGAAATATTCTACACACATTCATATTTGTGATAATTTTCTTTGTTTATTGATAAAGCATTAATACCAACTTACCTAAGTTTATGAAAATTTAAATGAAAGGAAATAACTTAAAATTAAAATAATTCTGTTATACAGTGAAAGTTGTTAGGAGTCTGATGCATTTTGTTGTTTGTTAAAAGTTCACAGTATTGACAGTATGAACTTATAAAAGAGAGAGGTTTGTGAAAAGTGGTGTATGTTACCGAAGGAGCAGAAAATACAGCTAATAAAAAATTCAGAACACCTGGCAATCTTAGTCTTGGATGAGTTACTTAGTGACATCTCAGAATCATTTATGCTTGATTGATTTACTAAGATTTATCTTCACATTCTCGTGTGAAATATCAAACCATTCCTGTTGTTGTCCTAGAAAAAGTAAATGATTTCAACTTCTTTTTTCTTCTTCTTCTTCTTCCTTCCAAGTATTAGGCCAAGGCCTGTTACGATCCTATAGAAAATTTTCCCTTCAGCGTCTTCCGGAAAATTCTCGTATAAGACTTAAAAGCATAATAATAGTCCCTTCGATTGGCTGCTGGCCAAAGGAAGGCAAGACCAGTGATGGGCCTGCCATCTTATAGCCTCTGGTCAGGCTTTTCTGGAAAAGAAAAGAAAATAAAGGAAAGAAGAAATGGAAGAATTACTCACTGAAATACTATCTTTGAATTTTACATATATTTTTTTTTAAATCAGGTATAGAAAAAACTATCAAACAATGACTTGGAAATCTATCCATCAATAATGGTGCAGCCGAATATTGATCCTTAGCCTCTCCTTTGTTAGGAGTTACTAGATTATATTTGAAGAGAAAAATTTTCGCCGGGACCCTTGGCTTTCCGGGCCAAGTGCTCTACCAACTGAGCTACCGAGGCGAGTTACGATCTAGACGCAAATTTTTCTCTTATGTACGTTGTAATTCCGTCGCGCCAAATGCTTGAAACCATAGCTTCTATCTTTGCAAATGGCGGCTTCTTAGTTAAGAAGACATTTATTGGGAATTTAACACTACTTTATAGCCAGTAGGGCTTCTATTGACGATTTTATTATTAATTTAACACTTCTCATAGAAGGATAAATTATATTTGAATACTAGATTAAGTTAATTTAGTTACCTTATTTGCCCATAGATGTCATGCGGTCAACATACCGACTTAATGAGACATCTAGCAGACAACTAAGGTATTAGATATTAGAAATGGACACATGTAAATGAACAAATTCGTAAAATGAAGAATTTAATATGTTTACATTTTGAACTATTATAGGGGTCCCCCAGCAGGGGTGGCAGCTACATTGGTAATATGAATCTTTTTTTATCATTCTTTGGCCATTTTCAGACATAGAATTAAATAAAGGACCAAATGGTCCAAAGAACTTAGAATAATGAACAAAGTTGAATATTTTAAAATGATTGTTTTCTCTCTCTCTGAATTTTAACACTTTAATATTTTGAATATTTTGACGTTTGACAATGTGGCGATTTCAGCTGATTTTGATAACTGGTTTTATATGTTGTTGATCTAATATTTCTTTATGTTTGGTTTTATTTTAATAAATAATGTTAATTTTTCGTTTACTGTGTTTTTAACATGTTTAAATGTGGAACTCATCCTCCAAAACCAAGGCCAACCGCTCGGGCCAAAGACCACTTAAACAATAGTGAACTTAACGCTATCATTACGTATTACGGCGGGGCTAAACAGACCCCTCGCGTAATAATAGGAAATATTACTATGATGTTTCATTTAAAATTTAAAATAGAATTATTTTTGCTTCACCACATATCCTGTTTTTCTAATTAGACCAGTTTCATAACCTTAGTGGTTACATCTTCAGTAGTTACATGACTGATGTTCTGCTGTGTAACTATTGAAAATTAACCATTAAAGTTATGAAATTGGTGTAATTAGAAGAAAGGATATGAGATGAGGTAAAAAAGATTTAATTTAAAATTTTTAAATGTGTACATTTATTTGAAAACTGGAGCTGAACTTACATGAATAATAATTTCATTAGTGTATTTCAATATCACCCACTGAACTTTTTATGCTTCAAATTCAAAAAGCGGCAGATACAATTTCATTATATATAAGCCTATGCAAGTATATGTTCATATTAAAAACAACAGCTTAAGAACAATTGATAGATTAATATGATACTGAAGTTTATAAATCAGGATACTACATTTTGATTTAAAAAAGGAAAATAGAGAAGTCACTAGGTTATATTTTTGGATGTGACTACATTTCTTTTTGGATTAATTTTCTTGAGTTTTTGGATTTATGTATTAGTAATTCAAGCTAGAAAATCAGTTTTTTAGCTAAATCATCATCATCATCATCATCATCATACATTCACGAATTTAGGTCATTTGTTGACCTGTTTCGGCCTCAAGAGAAACACCATCCAAGAGTCTTTTGAGTGGACGTCCTGGTCTTCTTCTTCCTGCAGGTTGATATCTTAACATTTGTTTGGGTATCCTGTGATCTTCCATTCGATGAACATGTTGCATCCATCTTGACTTATAATCAGAAATTTTGTTTTCTAAAGGTTCCATGTGTAATTCTTCTAAGATGTCTTCATTTTTTTTTTGTGATCTAGTAGTGTGTATCCTGCAGTCCTCCGAAGGTATCTCATTTCAGCAGATCTAAGTCTCTGTATATCCTTCTGTTTCAACGTCCATACTTCGCTACCATACAAAAGAGTTGGAAGAGCCAGTGTTTTACTCACTTTTAGTCTTGAATGTTTTTGGACTAACTGTGGCTTGAAGATAGAATTTATTAACCCTAAAATTCTTAAAAATTGTTATATTTTTGCATTTACATCCTTTTCTTCTTCATATGAGATATTGCATCCTAGATATGTAAAATTATTCACCTGCTCCAAAATTTTATTGTTCAGTACAATTTTACTTCTGACAGGATCTACACCTTGAAATGCCATAATTTTTGTTTTCTCTGTAGATATTTTCAATCCATATTCTTCTGTAATTTTGTTAAGTTCATACAGACCTTTCTGTAGATTATCTTCTGAATTTGCTATTATTATTTGGCCATCTGCAAACAATAGAGTGTTCAATTTTCTATTTTCTGATATGTACATATGTACTACATGATCTGTTAATTTGATATATTTAATGTTATATTTTATTCCGTAGATTTGTATATTCATACATTTTATCTATTAAATTAATTATGAGTTATAATGAATTTTTTAATTATTTAAATATTTTGAGATATGAATGGAAGAACAAATTGTATGAACTGATGCATTGAAATCACATGTACTGTGATAATGAAAATATCGTACAGAAGTTGAATGAGTTTGTAATTCACCCAGTTTCCCCCTCACTACCATCACTCAATTTATCTTGATGAATCCCGGAAGTGCACCAAGATGATATCACCACCAGATGTTTGTAGCAACTGAGTTCACTACAATTACAGTGTCAATTGTTTCTCTTCTTCCTATTAATGGTGTAGTACCAGTTTTTCTTTGTATGTTGTTATTAGTCTGTGGCATTCAGTGAACGAAGGAAATAAAATTAGTATAACTTTCTACCTGCTCTTGCTATCTATTATCTATTCTAGGAATTACAGCCACATGACAATAATTCCTGGTTTTATGGCTAATATATGTTAATGATACATTTTTAAATAGATTTCAGACTAAATAAAGTTAATATTTATACAAATAAAAAATATGCTTAACATGCAACAAAAAATTCCCATATCATTAAACTTAATTTCCTTAAATCCATAAAATAAAAACTGTCCTTTTTTTATATATATTAAACTTAATTTCCTTAAATCCATAAAATAAAAACTGTCCTTTTTTTATATATATTAAACTTAATTTCCTTAAATCCATAAAATAAAAACTGTCCTTTTTTTATATATATTAAACTTAATTTCCTTAAATCCATAAAATAAAAACTGTCCTTTTTTTATATATATTAAACTTAATTTCCTTAAATCCATAAAATAAAAACTGTCCTTTTTTTATATATATTAAACTTAATTTCCTTAAATCCATAAAATAAAAACTGTCCTTTTTATATATATATTAAACTTAATTTCCTTAAATCCATAAAATAAAAACTGTCCTTTTTTTATATATATTAAACTTAATTTCCTTAATCCATAAAATAAAAACTGTCCTTTTTATATATATATATATATATATATATATTATACTTACTCACTTACTCACTGGCATTATCGAACCCGTAGGTTCATGGCCACGCGGACATAAGCTCTCCATACATCCCTATCCTGAGCTAATGCTTTCCAATCATTCCCTGTATAATCTACTTCCCACAAATCATAGTTAATGTTGTTCTCACACCTCATTCTTGATCTGCCAACTGGGTGTTTTCTCTCTGGCCTTCCTACAAGAAGCTTCCATGCAAGTCTTTCATTCCCCATACGCGCAACATGTCCTGTCCATCACAGTCCTACGAGACTTAACTGTTCTTATTATATCTGGCTTCCTATAAAGACCACATAGTTCATTGTTATGTAGTCTTCTCCATTCACCTGTCTGTTCATCTCTCTTTAGTCCAAAAATTTTCCTAAGAATTTTATTCTCAAAAATTCGTAATCTCATATGTATATATATATATATATATATATATATATATATATATATATATATAACCTCCATAATGAAGAATAAATGAACAGTTTAAACCCAAGATTTAAATTACATGTTTTATACTTCACCTCATATCCAGTTTTCTAAGTAAACCGATTTAAAAACCTATGTGGTTTCATCTTCAGTAATATCTCAACCAATGTAATATCGTTCAGGAGAACTGCTTCTTACATCAACCAGATTACAAGTACCATAGCACCAACAAAGAAAAAGAAGCAGCAATTAATATATGTTTAACTTTAAATTAATGAATGAGTCAATTCTTATGTTACCACATATTTCATGCTTTTTTAAAACACAGGAACTGCAGTTTTCAAGAGAAGATCCCTCTCTTCCTCAGCTGATGTTATTTATTTTATTATTATATATATATATATATAATTAATATTGGCTGAGGCCCCTCTTGAAAACTGCAGTTCCCATGTTTTAAAAAAATATGAAATATGAGGTAAGATAAGAATTGACTCATTCATTTATTAGATTAAAAATCTTATAATGTTATTTCCCATATTTAACTATGAATATTTTATTTCATTTTTAATTTCTTGTGTTGGTGTATTTTAATCTCATTAGAAGTTTATTTTTCAACTTAATTTCTGTATGGAATTCAACTATTAAAACTTCTGGTCAGCCTATGATAGTTCAAGTACAATATAGTGACTGTCCTTGTGTTATGGCAATGAGAGGCAGAATTAATTTTGAAAGAATTAAAATTTTGTGAATAAATGATACTGTTTCTACTATGAAAATTTGCTGGTATATAACCAATGATTGTAGGTATGATATCACAAAAAATATTTGGGTGTCTCAAAATAAAATTTAATTTAAAAAAATGTTTTAATGAATAGGCTACAAAATTTATTTCTTTGCAATTTAGCTATCAGTATTTTTTAATATACAGAGAAGTTGTTGCATTTGCTGGCAGTGAAAGTAATGCTGGTCTCCCTTCTCTTGACTCAGTGACTTATTTGCTCCTATTTAATTTAATAACTTATCATGGGCAAAATCCCATGTCCAGAAGTATGAAATAGGATGGATGCAAAGAAAACAATCATCAAACAAATTGAATAAAGATGTTTGGGGACATTTAACCATTAAATTGGCAATGTATCCTATAAGATACACTGATTTCATTTATTTAATATAGTTTATAAAATAATAGAAAAACAAACAAGCAGAAATTACTTAAATTTGTGTCAAATTACTTAATAATATACAATAATAACTTAAAGTTCTACATGATTTTGTTTTCTTTGCAGTCAAAAACATTTAAATAACTGGGATGAGAAATTATTGTTTTGCCAATTTAAGTGTTAATGAGAATGAGGGATGGTAGATGGTCAATGAAGATCTTCATACACTAAAGAGAAAATGTTCTGCCTAAACTGGAACTTGAACCAAATATCTCCAGCTTTACATGCTAGTGTACTAACCAATTGCTTCTTAGGCAATCCAGGAGAAGGCACAAATCTTTCTCTATTTGAAACCTCCATGTACCCCTATTAGTGAACTTCTATTCACATTACAACAGGGTCACTTTTATTAAGATGACATTATTATGGGATATATCCAGTCCTATATTAGCTATTATAAACGTAATATTGAAATTAATATACTCGAGCTTACTGTTCACATGCAATAGTTAATACAACTAAAGAGAAAAATTACTCCCTAAACCAGGACTTGAACCCAAGATTTTCAGTTTTATGTGTTGGAACGCTAACCAATTGTGCTACTTAGGCAATCCAACAGCAGACACAAATCTTTCTCTATTTGAAATCCCCGTGTAGAAAATTTTCAGTTAGTAACATCATGTCAGGACCAATTGAGGAAGCCCAAGATTTAAGTGGAAGGAAAATGTGATGAGAACCAGAGGACTGAATTTGGAAGATGCATAGAATAGAAATAAGTGGAGACTAGGAATGAGATGATTTAAGTGCCAGAAGGATTAGTTCTTACAAAGTTTCTGATTCAAATGAAATCTAAAAGTCCCAAATCTGTAATTGTTTTCAGGTTGTATAGTTCTTCGAAATGTTCAGCATTTAGTTTATAGATGGAATTATTTCCCTTTGTCGACTTGCTTGTTCTAGTAAGTTCTCAAATCATATTGTTGAGTTCAAAATGTAGGGCCAAATTTATTTTTCCTGTCTATAGCCACAATATCAGCTTATCTGGTACTCTTACAACTTGAAACCATAATAACTTCCCTATTTATTAATAAATTACAATAGGAAATAACATTTTGAGATTCTTCTTATTAAATAAGGTGAGTCTGTTAATCTTATCTCTTAAAAAGTTGAGTTCTTTTGGGCACGTTTCAATGCTCCTGAGTATCATCTTCAGCTTGCCCAGACTTGAATTTTACATCCAGGGTCAACAACATAAAATTCAACAGTCTGGGCAAGCTCAGGAGTATTGAAACATGTCCAAAATAACTCAACTTTTTTACGAGGTAAGATGTAACAGACTAACCTTATTTATTAACCTCTCTATTTTCATGTTGCTGTTCACAATAATAATTTTTTAATTTCTTTATTTTCCAGTAAGAAAACAGCAGGAAGAAGAAGGCTGTGAACGTGGTAACGTGTACATTGACCGAGATGTTGCAAATGTTCATCGCACATGAATTCAACATCAGCTTCTATGCAAGATCATCAGTTATTTTTTTACAAAGAATCAGTATACCATAATAGTGATAGAATTTTGATAAATTCTCTATGGAAGAGAAATTGTCTCGATTCAGAAATATATACTGAGAGCCCCAGGTATTGGATGTATTTAAAGAGTTTTATTTCATATTGAACAATTAAAATCAGTGCACCTGATGTAAATTGGTAAACAAACTAGTGTAAGCATTATTAAGACTATAATTTAGATGATAATCTTGTAATCAGTGTCCAGTATGAGTCAGTATTGCCATACCATTTATAAAATAACATACCAGCTGCAAGAAATTTGGTAATTACATTATTTAGAAAGACTGTGGGTTGATTAGGATGGATTAAAGTTCGTAAATTAATGAGTCATTTTTAACATCTTACCTCATATTTTACGTTTCTTTAAACATGTGTTTAACAAATTAAGACAAATTAAACAAATTAAGAACCTCATAATGTTATTTCCCATATTTAACTATGAATGGATTAAAGTTGACAGATTACAGGATAGATTTTAAGATAAATTAAAATGTTTCATACCTCTCTTCATAATTAATCAGCTAAGTAGATCACAATTTCAGGGTCTTGGCAACCCCATCCTCAGTACGCTTATGCCAACTGATGTTATGTTGATCAGAAGAGGGAAGGAGAAGTGGTTCTTCCAAACGACATAACATCTGTCAGCATAAATGGCTGAGGATGGGGTTGCCAAGACCCTAAAATCGCGATCTATTTAATTAATTATGAAGAGAGGTATAAAACATTTTAATTTACCTTAAATTAAACCTCATAGTGATTCATTCCTATAAAAGTTCAAAATAAGGGTAGATTTTGTTTAGAAAAAATTAAGGTGATTTTAGATTAGATCTTGATTAATTTTTAAGTATAGAAAATGATTCAGAATTTCTATTACATGTTTCTGGAGGTTGTAGATGATTTAGTAGATAGATTTTTATGAGGGATCCATATATGAATATGTTGCATATAATTTTTGGTGCTACAATGATTAATATAATAATAATATTTTTTTTTAATAATACTTTATTTATTCTGGCAGAGTTAAGGCCATAAGGCCCTCTCTTCCACTCAACCAGCACAAATACAAATAAATATTCGACAAATATAGATATACACTATACTAATTATAAACAGTTAAAGATACAATAAATGTAGCAATGTAAATGTCATGTACAAACAACATTTGATAGGGTAATAACAATAATGATACGATAATAATAATAATAATAATAATAATATAAATATGATACATTATACGGGAAACACCAATTAATATATATATATATCTTACACTGGATAATAATGAAGTCGAGTTTAGAGCAAATATAAATTTAGATTTCTTTTAAAAGATGCCAATGTCCGGCAGCCCCTTATTTCTTGTGGTAGGGAATTCCAGTTGCGAGAAGTGGAGATGGTATATGACATGGAGTGATGTGATGTCCTATGTTGCGGTATATTAAGTAAGAGACTATGTTGTGATCTTGTGTTTAGGTTATGGTTTGAGGATAGATACTGGAAACGGGATGATAAATAATTGGGAATCGAGGTATGTAGGATCTTAAATAGGAGAATTAGACAGTGCGATTTTCTTCTCTCTTTTAGATGTAGCCATGACAATTCGTGGAATAATGGAGAAATGTGATCGTATTTTCGAACATTAAATATGAATCTGATACACACATTATGGACACGCTGCAGTTTGTCCGACAATCCGTCACTTATGTCAGTTAGTAGAACGTCACAGTAGTCAAAATGCGGCATCACTAAAGTTTGGATTAAAATTCTTTTAAGAGTTGTAGGAAGAAAATGTTTAAGTTGCTTTAGGGAATGCATTATGGAGAAGATCCTTTTAGATGTTTGTTTTACTTGCTCAAACTTTGCCAAGGTCAATCTTGTCCATCTTCACCATTCCACTTTTTCCTCAAATGTCTAATGAAATGTTTGTCATATGGCAAGTAAAAATATGTATTTGAGCAACCGTATTAGCTCAAGAATAGTTTAATGGCACTTCTTCCAAGCACTCCACCACACAACACACCTCCACGAAAATCAAGAATGGGACCCATTAGATGGAACATCAGATTGTAAAAATAATGTATATGTGGGATCAGGTGAATACAGATATTGCCTTTTGTCAATGTGGATTGTCTATAGTGATTTTAAAAAAAAAATTAATCTGGTGGTTGGTTCGATGCTAATGCATGGCATGCTGGAGAATTTCCATTTGCCATCTTGTGTCCCAGTAGCATTGGGTCATGTCTAATGCATTCCCAAGGGCACTGCACTGTAGAAGGTATTTTCTGTTCATCATGGAATTTGGTTCATTGCAGAGCACACAATTTGGGGAGTTGTATATATTCAATTAAAATCTTGGTTCTCATAAAAATGGCAGATTTCCAAATATGGGTTCCACATCAAAATTGTATGTACCCTCTACCACCCCCAAAGGTATCTAATAGGAATTCTAAACCACTCTGTGCTCTGAAATTATTTATAATTAGCTAAGAAAATTATCTAAAATATAACTATACCACAGTCTTTGTAAATAATTGCATTTTAAATTATTTTGTTTTGTAATGAAACTGATATATCTAAAAAAATAGAGGTTTATATATCTTTGTATAATTCTCCCTTTTGCAGATTTATTAACTTATATTCAAAAATTATTTTTAGATACTGGTACTTTATCTTCTTCTTCTTCTTCCTCTTCATCTTTCCTTAGAGGGTCAAACATTGGACAAAATTATTCATCTATAGGCAATTAGTCGTCCATATTTCCCTTTCCATAATTTCTTCCCAATTTATTTCCTCTTCATTTAATATTCTTTTTAACTTGTTCCACCCATCAGTATCTTGGCTCTCTTGTCTCTTCCTTCTTTAAAATAATCTAGTGCCTGTTAATCTTCCTTTGCCAATCCTTTTAATCATACCAATTTATGTTATTATCTTTTATTTCAGCATTTTCAAACTTATCTTAGTCCATTGACCATTTTTTGCTAACCTTTTGAGGCCAAAGGAGGATAGATAATCAAAAAGTACTTATTTTAGGAATTCACACTATGAGGTAAATTCATTTAGGTAAAATTTCATCAATCACCTCATATTATTCGAATAATATGAGGTGAGTGATAAAATTATACCTAAATCAAAGAGTAATTAATACCACCTGAAAAATTATTATATTTACATGAAGAAAATATATTAAAATTAACTCAAATAATGTAACAAAAAAAATATATTTTTATGGGTCTCAGAAAAAAGTTTGTGGGCGGATGCAGCCAATGGGCTATCAATTGGTTAGCACTATTCAATTTAATCCTGAATGCTGTCAAGCTTCAAGGTATTTCTTATTTCTGTGTTCCAAATTTTATCTCTTGTTTTTTTTTTTCAATGATTCTTCTCAAATGTTTAGATACTCTTTTACTTTTAAGAAATTGAAAAACTTGTGTGGTAATGGGTGAAGTCTTTAAATTTGCTTAATTTTATGAATAACACATATATCCTAGCTTGTAGTTCAAATTTTGATGCTAGATTGTGCAAAAAAAAATTAAGATAGATGCTATTCATACTGGCTTAAGTCTTGTTTCCATTACATTCCATTTCATTTCATTTTTAAATTAATGATTAATGAAAATAATGGATGCTTTTTATAGGCATTTGATGCCAATCAATGTTTGAACATTTAAAAATGTTATGAGCATTTAAATTAACAATGAGGAAGGTTGTGGTTATGATTTGTGGATTTGTAGGATTACATTTGATTGGTATGTTTTATGAACAAGGCCACAGG
This sequence comes from Diploptera punctata, assembly GCA_030220185.1. Lineage (NCBI taxonomy): Eukaryota > Metazoa > Arthropoda > Insecta > Blattodea > Blaberidae > Diploptera > Diploptera punctata. Next base: position 89,701 of record JASPKZ010007564.1, read on the forward strand.
AACCTATAAGTTATTGCTGCAACAGAATGATTCTCCAGAATAGGAAGTACAGTCATGATACGCATGAGAATGATGTTGTCTGTTTGAACAAGTTCCTCTTTAACCTTCTAGAATGTTGCTTTGTTGGCTAATATTATGCTATTAAATAATGTTGCCTATGGCCATTTTATGAAAACTTTTTCCTTGCTGTTATTTCTTGATGTGATTTCTTCTTATAACAAAACCATATACAAGAGATTTTTAATGCTCCTATCAATAAACTTTGTTTTTACTTCTTCGATTTTAAGCCCTTCATATGTCATTGAGTAGTAAGATGATAGATCAGTAGAGGTCCTAAATACTTTTTTTATGTCATGAAATTAACAATGAAATCAACCTAGAGTTCATTAATAAATTTTATGTCATATTTCTTGTGGTTTTTGAGCCCAAATTCTTTTGTTTCTTTTGTATGGCCCTAAGAAAAAAAGAGGAAGAGGATCAATGTAAGTCAGAAAGATAATCATAATGATCATGTCATTAAAAATAAGAGGGATGAATTAGCATTTGAATATAGTATACTGGTTACTATTATCAGTAAAATACATTCCATTAGTTAACACTTTGAGTCCTGTGGTGGTACTAGTACCACGGCATTAAATGGCACTGAAGCTGGAGAAAATTAAATCCCTTGGCATGCCTGTGCCAGCAGATTTTCTGGTTCAGAAAAACACCCCTGTAAATCTGCTGGCACAGGCATGCTGGGGGATTTGATTTTCTTGGCTTCAGTGTAATTTAAATGCCGTGGTACTAGTACCACCGTCGGACTCAAAGTGTAAACTACTAAATCTGTATGATATGTAAATATATTTTTTAAATTAAAAAAATAAAAGAAGAATTAATAATAAAGGTTAAGGTATGCTTAGTAATATTTAGATATAAGTAGGCTTATATTTAAGATTTTGAATTGATTGCTATGTGGTATGGTAATGTTTAAGTGAGGATGAATGGATTGAGTGTGTATTACCATTAAAATAATTTAATGTGAATCAAACAAAATTACCCAAGTATGTCAATATTCTATGTAGCACAAAATGTGTATTCCAAAATAAGCAAAGTATGAAGTATAATACTAATTAAATGATCTGATGATAAACATGTTTCAGTAGCAATACGAGGGTGAATCAAATATAAACCAGAATTATTGTTTACAATTTTATTGAATTAACAAAAAAAATACAAAATCACCACCTCATTTTTCTACATAGTCTCCTGCATTTCCAACACACTTTTGCCATTGAGTTGGCAACTTTTTGATGCCGTCCTTGAAGAATGAGAGATGACGTGTAGTCAGCCAGTTGCGCACGAACTCCTCTACCGCTGCATTGTCACCAAACCGCCTTTCTCCCAGGTCTTCTTTCAGTGGAACAAACAAATGGTAGTCACAGGGTGACAAATCTGGACTGTAAGGAGGATGTTCCAGAGGTGTCCAATGCATTTTCGTCAGTTTTTCGTCAAATGTTTTTGTTCCTGGCTGAGAAGTCGAGGAACCCACCTGGCAGACAATTTTTGGAATTTGAGTTCATCACTGATGATGACTTGAATACATCCGAAGCTTATTCCAATATGTGAAGCAATTTCAGAAATTGTTACGCGTCGATCCTCCTCAATAAGGTCCCGTACAGCATGAATGTTGTCTGCAGTGATGCTTGTTTGTTGCCGTCTTTGGTGGGGCTCATTTTCCACTGAATCCCGGCCCGCTAAATTTTTTTGCGCCAATCATACACCTGCGTCTTCGGAAGGGTTGCTTCCCCGAACTACGCATGGAGCCTTCTCAAAATTTCAGAAGGTTTTAGTGCCTTCTTTCGCCAAAAACTTAATAATAATTTGTTGCGCAACAGACGTGTGTACCTCTTGCTCGCTCATGGCATACTGAAGCAAGCGGCCGCTCTTCGGAGTACGATACATTAAGATCCCTACTCCAGACACCCTCACCAACTTCCCCTCCAAACCGCAATCTTTGCAGTTCGCTACCAGAGCCTCCAGATACAAATTCCGGTTTATATTTGATCCACCCTCGTATGTATATAACTCAATTTTATGTGAGAACAATATTAGTACTGGTAATAACCCAAAGCACAAAAAGTGCAGTTGGATGAAACAATAGTAATAATGCTATGTTCTTAAGCACATTCTGGGAAATCATATAATTATACAAGTACTGAGAGTGAGTCATTTTATATACCAGTTCATAAAATATGTATACTTCTTAATACAATAAATGAAGCTAAGTTAAGTGATGCTTTCCAAATTTCATGTTTCAAAATAAACAGTTGGCATAACTTAGTCATTTATTGATAATATTTTAAAGCAATAATATTAAATGACATATTTTAACCCATTCACTTCAGATTTAAATTCCTGACAATTTCTTTATTAAAATAGGAAAAATGTGGAAAACTGAATTTAATCAAAATTACAATGGTTATCCAACTTATTTATAAAAAGGAAAACTGAGTTTTTTTTTATTTTCAAAAGTTTAAACTTAAACAAGGTGATAAGCAAAGCTCACATTTTTATTAGTTATTATAACCAAAGTTATAATTTCTACAAAAATGCACTTTAACAGCTTAGGTCATTAGCATCACAATTCAAATCTGGGTGTGAAAGTGCCAACACATTTTGACCAGAGGCTTCTTATTTCAGTTGAGGTTCTTTTATGCATCATACATCTACAACACAGGGCCCATAGATTTACTTCCCTTCCAAAAAGGAAGTCATACTCATGATTTTTACGCCATTAAAAATCCATTGCCCCCAGTCAGATTTGAACCTGTGTACTGTGAAATTAGATGCAATGTTGGTATCCATTAATCCACCAGGAACAATATGTTAAATAAAGAATATCCTCTCAAGGGATATACAAAATATTGTAGAATTCTTCTTCTTATTATTCTTATTCTTCTGCCCCCGCAGCTGTAGCCAAATTGCCTGTTCAGCAACTACATCAAATTGGTTAGTCCATCTGTTGTAGGGTGTCCCTAGTCTCATCTATCCTATGATTGGTACGTAGTACTTTCAATGGTAATTGGTCTTCTGACGTTCTCAAAAGTGCTGTTTCTATTTAATCTGATAGTTCTATATGTCCCTTATAAGCTCTTCTATCTTCCATTTACTTCATAGATCTTAAACATCATCATAGTACATTCATGAATTTAGGCCATTTGTTGACATGTTTTGGCCTCAAGAGAAACACCATTCAAAAGTCTTTTGAGTGGACGTCCTGGTTTTCTTCTTCCTGCTGGTTGATATCTTAACATTTGTTTGGGTATCCTGTGATCTTCCATTCGATGAAAATGTTGCATCCATCTTGACTTATAATCAGAAATTTTGTTTTCTAAAGGTTCCATGTGTAATTCTTCTAAGATGTCTCCATTTTTTTTTTTTTGTGATCTAGTAGTGTGTATCCTACAGTCTTCCGAAGGTATCTCATTTCACCAGATCTAAATCTTTGTATATCCTTCTGTTTCAACGTCCATATTTCGCTACCATACAAAGAGTTGGAACAGCCAGTGTTTTATTCACTTTTAGTCTTGAATGTTTTTGGACTAATTGTGGCTTGAAGATAGAATTTATTAACCCTAAAATTCTTAAAAATTTATATATTTTTGCATTTACATCCTTTTCTTCTTCATATGAGATATTGTATCCTAGATATGTAAAATTATTCACCTGCTCCAAAATTTTATTGTTCAGTACAATTTTACTTCTGACAGGATTTACACCTTGAAATGCCATAATTTTTGTTTTCTCTGTAGATTCATAGATCTTCACTATGCATTTTGTCTCTTAATGTTACTCTACTTAAAGATCTTGGAAATCTCATTTTAAAACTATTTTTTCTTTATCATGCTGATGTAGGATTCCCCTCACTTCCATACAAATGAGCTTTGAGATTGCATTGTGGAATCTTATTTGAATGTTTACTCATTATTGTATAATTATAATTTGATTAATTTCGCTTTACTCCTGTCCTATATTTTATAGGTACCTTAATATAGATATGATTAGAAAACATTGTCAGAGGTAAATGGGTTAATTTTTTATGAATGGATTAATACATTTTGTTATAATACCTTTTTAATTGATCATATAATAATCACTATCTTTCATTTCTGCAGTAAAAAAAAAAGAATGTTTTCTGTATTATAATGAGTTATTCACTCCTATCAAACTTTAAATCTCTTTTTTGAGGTTAGTAATAGAAGACAGGTATTTTGTAACCAAATAATCTGTTTTAATCATAAAAATGTGTGTTTAGTGTGTGTATTTTTATTCAAAAGACTACAATCTTGCCTCATTATGTTTAAGAATTACAAAAGTTAGTTATATTAAGTTAATAGTATATTTGTACAAATCTTAAACACATTTTATTCTGCACTTTATAAATATTAATTAAATCATTCTATTGATTTAAGTTTTGTTGCAACAATGACACTTCAATAGAATTTCAATTACTAATGAATTAATATTAATGTAACCATTTACTTTCATCAATTTGTCACAGAAATATTAAATGATAAATTACTGTTCAACTATGGCATATTACAATTTTATAAAATAAGTAAAATTGTTATTATGTGTGCTTATGAATTAAGTATAGGGCTGCCACTCTAGTAATAATGAAATCAAGATAAATTTATGTACCATGTTTCAATTATTTCAAAAGTACTGACTTAAAATTTATAAAAGTAGGCTACTAGATTTTACTTCATTCTATTCATTAACCTTGAGCATACCAACTGGGGCTAACTGTAACCCAAATAAAATAGTTTATCTAGTATTTTAAATGAATAAAAAAAACTTTACAACAACATATTAATTTTGTGTATGTGTAGCTAATAAAAGTTATATTTTAATAAGTATATATCTTATCTGGATTATATTGCACTCTATTAAATAGTTTTTATTCTATATTTAACACATATATATTTTTGTTTAAGCCCTGATGGCTCAAACTCAGTTGGAATCAGTGGATTTTTCAGGATGTAAAATTCAGAGTATAGGGCTTCCTTCAGAAGGGAAGTAAAACCATAGTTCCTGTGTTGTAGATTTATTGCATATAAAAGAATCTCAAGCCTCAATTAAGAGGCCTCTGAGAGAAATGTATCAGCCCTTTCAAAATCAGATTTGAATTGTGATGCTAATGACCTGAGATGTTAAATAAAAATATTACATATTTCCACATTATTTGATTATATTAAAAAATTGAATATGCAACTTTGAGCAACATATGCAACATATTGTTTATATGTATGTAAAAAAGTGAATTGTTGAAAGAGCCCATAATATTAGTAATGCATGTTAAACCACCCAGATATATATATATATATATATATATATTTCCTGCTTGGTATGTGAAGGGTTAATGATATAATGTTTGATTACATTTTTAAAAACTTTCATAACTGTCCTGTGATAATCTAATCCCCAATTAAACTATATAAAATGTATAAAAGGAATTAAATATTATATTTTAAAATTCTGATTGTAATTTTTTTCATATAGTTTGCTAATCTTTATACACTGAGCAGTCTAAGATATTCCCTGTTGCATATGGTAGTAAACATTCTGACATTAGCACGTAGTATTATCAGTCAATGGAGTCTGCTACAGACAGCTATTAAAATTACAATATTCATATTGGTTACTAAACTTGAAGGCAAGGTACAGAGTGAGAAAGAGAAAGAACTGTAATGTACATCTGTGGATCCCATTAACTGGGAATGACAAGTGCTATTCCAGCCAGGCCTGCTTGCACCTAGTGCCATAGAAAATGCCATAGAATACTCTATACAATCATTAAACATAAAGGATCATTTTCAAAGAAAGGATTAAAAACAGAAAAATATTCAAGGCCACGTAAATCAATAGCATTTTTTTTTGTAATGTTCGAGTATTAACATATTTATTTAGTGTTAATTCATAAAAAAATAATTAGCTTATTTGTCAAATCATTAATGAGTAAAATATTTGGAATCAGAGATATTTCAAGTGTTGCGTCATTTTATTGAAGGTTATCCCTACACTAGTTGGAAGATCATCCACTTCTACAATTGACACATGTGGATGTAAGTCGCCTGCCAAGAGTATTTTAGACTGTTATATTATGTACATCAAGTTGTTTGGCAGCCCTAATATTTATTAAAACCAAATACATTGCTAGTAACAATGGAAAAACAATTTAAATGTTCTTTGTGATCTGATTAGCATCTTATTCTTGGTAAATACAATGGACAAGCACTCCAGTTTTCGTAAGCCCATAAAAATAAGAGAATTAGAAACTCCATAAAAAGTGACAACACAATTTAAAAGAACTCTTGTAATATTATATACAATCATTCTACCTTGTACCACTCCTTTCAGTGCTTTTTATTATGTAACTATCTATTATAATGTGTTTAATAGCACTAGAACAAAAAATAAACTGAAGGCAGAATGAAGAACTGAACTCAGGCTGAACAACAAAATTTGCTTTTTATATATTTGGTAATTTAATTTTTATCATAAGTAATGCCACGAGTGATTTCCAATTTATCTAGAGAATTTGGAAATCAACAATGGCATTTGTTAGGACTATTTAACGAATAAAATTAAGCTGTTTACTCACAAATCATTATTTAAATACAGTTATTTTAAAATATTTATATATTTAATGTAAACGGTAATGTTTGAAAACAAATGAGAAATGTTATGTTTCATTTGTTCATCACTCAACCAAATCGTATTGCCGAAGGATCGCAATATTGTAAGAATGCACCCTAGTGGAGAAAAACAACAAAAAAGGCTTAAAGAATACACCACTCTACAACCTGATTCAAAAGAAAATAAATATTTTAAGAAAATTAATTACCATCCTGAAACACACAGAAAAATTTCAAAATATGTTTAACAAATTTGATATTACATTAGCATTGATTAACAAATTTAGCTGGATAATCTACTAGTAACCAATAAGAAAGTTAATGTCCCAGATAGTAAAAAATCTGGAATTTACGAAATCAGTTGCAGTGACTGCAATAAAGTATATATAGGAAAAACTAAAAGGAATTTAGAATTCATACAAAAGAACACCTTAGAAATATTAAAAATGGTGAAATTGAAAAATCGGCAATTGCAGCTCATAGTTTGCTAGAAAATCATAAAATCGGAAAAGACACTAAACTTTTGAAACATTTGGAGAAACCTTTAGAATTAACAATTTGGGAAAAGATATACATTCAGAAGAATAAATATAAAGCAATGAATTTCGATATCCCCGACGAGAATAATTTAATTTCCAATTTCATAAAAACTACACCAGATGGCAGTTCAGAAGATGGTGTTAATGATAACATTTCAACAGTTGGAATTTGACTGAAGATGGAAGTAATACTATACTTTTGAAACTGGTATCATGAAGACATGCAACTTTGTGAGGTGAAATGTTAAAACTTTTTCTCCAACTCATTTATTAATGTCAATTATATTTTTATGCAACGTTAATTCCTGGGAAATAATATGTTTAAGAAAGTGCAAACAGTGGTTTCTTTTTTTTTATGGTATAATCAACTGCTACAAATGTTTTTTTATTATATCTCACAAGCAGAATGTGGTTATATTCGTGCACTATATATACAATCTGGAGCCACTTGTTCGGATGAAAGTGATAAAATCGAGGTGAAAATGATTGTGATTAGTTGTAAATCAAAATTCATTGAAATGTGATTGGTCATTGACTGCCATTTGGGGCATGAGTTAAATAGTCATTTATAATACATAATAAAATAGATTGATAAATTGATTTTATTACCCATTGGAAATAAGTATTTGTGGCATTATCAATACAAATAAAATGAATAATGCATAGTTTTAATTGATTAATATTAAAAAATATCAGTTTTGGTCACTTTCTTCAGACCACAAGATATTCAGTTCAGTTTATTTTTGACTTTATTAATACTGTAATAATTTTGTAACCTAATTCTTATTTTGACTTTTTATGTTTCTATATTCAGAGTAAATAAATTCTCCTAATTGTTAATCTTTGTGATTATCTGTAGCTACTTCAAGAATTGATCATACTGCAAATATTAAACATAAATTTCAGTACGGTATACCAATAGTTAACCAGATATTTTATTGATATGGTCTTGATTTTAGAATTAAAAAACAAATTAGAACTTTAAAAAGAAAAACTCGCCAAGACACTGTGCTAAAATTGTACTATGTAATGGCAGTACCTACAGAGTTGTACAGAAATGAAACTTGGACATTAACTAAAAAGGACCACCTACAAATAAAAGCTGCTGAAATGAAATTTCTGAGAGCTTAACGGCTATAAATTAAAAGATTTAAAAAAATAAATGTTGCAATAAGGCAAAAATTATGTAACTTGAATAAAAAAATAGTTGAATATAGGGCAAAATGGACAGACCATTTAAACTGCAACCAATAGACTATATAGCAAAATAGGCACTGTTATACAAAGTCAAAGGCAGAGGAGTCAAGATAGATGGATGAAAACATATATATATATATATATATATATATATATATAGTATTTTTGGGGCAGGAACAACAGAAATGCCTAATCCCTGAAGTATAAGGATGAGAAGAAAAACAAATTAATCAAATGTGGTTCAAATCTCCAAATTTTTTAACAATAGATTACAAATGTATTTTACAAATGTCCTGTCCAAACATATAATTTTATTTCTTTCCTTTCGCATTCACTATTTCTTAAAAGTTTGGAAATGTTTAATAACATGCAAATATGCTACTCATGTTTAATGTTGATATGAACTTAAGATTTTAATCTTTCCAGTGTTGATTAACTTTTTTTTAGTCTAACAATAAAGCAAGTTATCTAGAGTGCATTGAAAGTTTGGAAACTACAATTTGACTTGGCTGTTACATCATGAAGATATCTTAACAATTAATATAACTTTGCAGTTATTTCTCTGTATTTTTAACCTTTATTTAGTGTACCAATGTGCATTTTATTATAATTAGGGATACAAATATTATTAAAATAGTTTATAAGTTTCACATGTTATGTTACAACATTATTCTGTTCCTTTTAATAATAATCCAAGATACAACCATGCATTTGAAGTTCAAAACTTAAATCAAGAGGTACCTGGTAAATGAAGACATTAATTAATGGTAAAGAAAAAGAAGTTCCATTTGTAAAAAAATTGTTTCTATTAAAGTATTAACCATTTAATTAAGAATTTTCTTTACCCAATCATTGATTCCTGGTATCCATTAATATTTAGGGCGATTATATGAGTAGTGATGAGGTAAAATGTCATACCTTAAGATAATAGAAAGTAATAGTAGAAATAGTAGTTGTCTAATGCCCAGAATCTTGAATGTTCTTTATTTTATCTTGGATTTTGATTTAATAAAATTAAATATTCTAGACACACCCCTTTATAAAACTAGGGCAATATGTGTCGTTGATCAGTGGGTACATCGACCCAAGCTGGGAGGTCATTATGATGATCTTGTAGACGATTTCCGGGCTATTGGCCTTAGTCTTGAGGCTTGTAGTTCCCCAACGTTTTGCCAGAGACTGCGTCCGGCATCCTCAAGGGTTGTCTCAAGACAATAACTGAATAAACTAAAAATTATATAGTGAATTTTTTTATTATTATAATTTTTTGTAAAGTAATATGAGATATAGTACTTTTGGAAGATAAATGATAAAAAATATTCTTTATCACGTGTTATTTGTCTCAAGACAACCCTTGCATCTCTGGCGAAACATTGGGGAACTACAAGCCTCAAGACCACGGCCAACAGCCAGACAACCCTTGAGGATGCCAGACGCAGTCTCTGGCAAAACGTTGGGGAACTACAAGCCTCAAGGCCACAGCCAACAGCCAGACAACCCTTGAGGATGCCGGATGCAGTCTCTGGCGAAACGTTGGGGAACTACAAGCCTCAAGACCATGGCCAACAGCCCGGAAATCGTCTACAAGATCATCATAGTAACTCCAGCGGTGAAAGCCTAAGTCAATATATGGGAGGTCATTGATCAACTACTATTCTCACTTCTGCCACCTGTGTGCTATGACAAGTCTATTTCTTTATAGTTAAATATGGGAAATAACATTACAAGGTTCTCAATTCGTAAATTAATGAGTCATTTTTAATGCCTTACCTCATATTTATGTTTCTTTAAACACGGGAACTAGTATTCAAGAGAAGGATCTCTCTCATTTTCAACCGACATTATGACATTATCAGTTGAAAATGAGAGAGATCCTTGTCTTGAAAACTACTTCCCGTGTTTAAAGAAACATAAAATATGAGGTAAGATGTTAAAAATGACTCATTAATTTACGAAGTCTATTTCTGTTGAAAAGATCGAGCAGAAAAAATATTTCATCTCGGATTAAATCTTCAGCCATAGCTTTTGTAAATGTGTATGTGTTATTAACATTGATATGATTTTGTCCATAATTAATACATTTCAAAAAACTTGCAGTTCATTAACTTCTCTGAAATGAGAATGGTATAAGCTGTAAACACGTGTATTATTATCTTTAGATATACATTTTCACATGCTAGAAATATTTTTGTACCGTTAACATTAATAATGCTGGTATGCTTTTCTTAATTTCTCATCAAAATTAACTGTAGCTACACCATGGAGCACAACATCAATTTCCTTTTCAAGTGAACATTATTAGAGAGTTTTTCAGAATTGGATATAATTTTATTTTAGAAAGAAAATTACATTCAAACTGGAAGTTGAACCCCGGATCTCTGACTCTGTATGTCAGTGTGATAACCATTACCCTATTCGAACTTCCGATAGGAATGTCAAATTTCTTTACAATTATATAATTCTCCTTTCATCCTAAGGCTGATAGCCATCGCTATAACAGTGCCATCTGACAACTTCTATTGGAAGTATTTTTATTGAGAATTTAAACATTACTTTTAAGCAGTAAAGCTTGTTATTTTGCTGTTATATTTTAAATTAATATTTTCCAGAATTGTTGATAGCGATGGCTATTGGCCTTTGGATGAAAGGGGAATTGTATAAGTGGAAAGAAATTTGACGTTCCTATCGGAAGTTTGTATGGCATAACGGTTATCACACTGATGTACAGAGTCAGAGATTCAGGGTTCGACTCTCAGTTCGAACATAATTTTTTTTCTAAAATAAAATTGTCAGAGGCTTCAGCTAATGTCTTGGGTCATTTGAATCAGGCATAAATTGGTATAATTTTATTGAATAATTCATGGACCTTAACTAACAGAGGAAGAAATAGAGTAGGAGTATGTACCCTATGTATTTGCCCTTTCGTTCTTCATTAAAATATATGTTTTATTAACAATTGGGCAATATCGCAGAAGCTTCTCTAAGAGAACTTTTCTCACAAATCCTGTCCCTTGTGTGAAGAATATGTTGACACCATTTATTATTATTACACTTTTTATTCACTACATATATGTATTAATTTATTTTTGCTATTTTCTTGTAGTGAATTAGAGTTCACAAAATATTATAAACATTGGAAAATATATCACTTGAATTTAGTTTCAACAATTGAAGAATATTTAATTATTTTGAACTTTTATAGAAAAAAAATCATTATCAGGTTTAATTAAAGATTTAAACTAAAATGTTTTATACCTCATCTCATGTCCAGACTTCTAATATACTGGTTTCAAAGCTTAGGCAGCTTCATCTTCAGTAATTTTGTGTCGACTAATGTTATGTCGATCAGGAGAAATGCTTCTTCCTCCCTCTGTTGGTGGACTGATGAACCTCTGGATCAAATCAAAGTTCATAAGTTTTTCTTTCTTATTTTTTTTTAATGTGAATTTATTCCCAAACCGTGAGTTATTTTTGCTTAAATAGACTGGCTTTTGTATCAATTAGATGTTTTTCAGACCAAGCATGAGCAGCTACTGCTGACTTTTCCACTTTACCATTTTTGACATTTCTAAGATGTTCTTTCACCCTTGTTTACAAATGTTTTTTTTTTCCTAAATAATTTGATCTGATAAATTCCTGATTTGTTTTCTTCTTCAATTTTTTTCATTTTCATTGTTTTAATTATCCTATTTTGGCTGTATTCATTGTTCAGTGCCTATCTTATGTTAAACTTTTTAAAACTTTTTTGAAACTTGTGGTGTTTCAATGGATGGTAAGTGAATTTCTTGAATTTTATGTTCTCTCTGTTTGTTTTATAAGTGTGCTTTCGTTAATTAATTTTTGTCTTTTAAATTTATTTATTTTCTTACTTACTTACTCGGGGCACGCCATAGCATAGTGGTTAAGGCACTGCGCTACAAGTCGGAAAGTCGAGGGTTCAAGCCCCTTTGAGGTCAAGATTTTTAAATTGACCCAAACCTTCTGGCGGCACTATGGCCCTGGGATCGACTCAACCTCTAACGGAAATGAGTACCAGACGCTTGTTCTGGGGTAAAGGCGACCGTCACGCAGGGCTGACAACCCGACTGACATAAAGTGTTGATTGTCTAGAAAAAGTGGGAGCCTTAACCTCCTACTACCCCAAGGGCCTCCTGAGGCCTGTTGTAGGATCACTTTACTTACTTACTTACTTACTTACTTACTTACTTACTTACTTACTTACTTACTTACTTACTTACTCACTGGCACTATCGAACCCGTAGGTTCATGGCCGCGCGGACATAAGCTCTCCATACATCCCTATCTTGAGCTAATGCTTTCCAATCATTCCCTGTATAATCTACTCCCTTAAATCATAGTTAATGTTATTCTCCCACCTCATTCTTGGTCTACCCGCTGGGCATTTTCCCTCTGGCTTTCCTATAAGAAGCTTCCATGCAAGTATTTCATTCCTCATATGTGCAACATGTCCTGCCCATCGCAGTCTGCAAGACTTAACTGTTCTTATTATATCTGGCTTCCTATAAGCCAGATATAATAAGAATTTTCTGCAAAACTGTTTTGTATTGCTACATTAATTATGTATTCTTTTTCATAATTTTCTATGCTCATAGGTATATTTACTAATCTATGTATCAAACTATTGAACACTGCCTCTTTGTAAACAAAATGGTTGAATCCCAAGACCTTAATATAGTTATCTATAGTAAAACTTACATAACAATGGATTTTTATGAATTTAAAATTTTTCACTTTCTTTTTTTTTTAAGTATAAATATTTTATAATAATGGTTAAAAACCTGAGTAAACTTAACATCTCATCTATGATATGTACAGATACAAGTGATGATCACTTCTTTATTAGAAAAATAGAGAATGAATTTCCCCTACAGATAAAGGTGTATTTTAAAATACAATAGGAAGTAACATTAAGAGCTTTTTTTAGTAATTAAAACATTTTGTCTGTTCATTCTTACCTCTTAGAGTTGTAATCACTGACAATGGAGCTAAGAAGCTTTGAAACATATGTTCGACAAGAACAACTCTAAGTGGTAAGAATGAACAAAAAAAAAAATGTTGTAATTATTAAAGGTGTATTTGTTCTATAAAATATATGTAATGCATTCCCTCATCTCATGTTGGCTCCCCAAATTTTTAAACCAAACTCCACCATTGTTTTTTGGGGACAGCTTCTCTGACTTTTTTTTTTTAGATTTTCTCAGTCATCAAATAAATGCTAGATTGGATTTTTTTTTATTGCAGATGAGCCCATGTAGGACTATGTAAAGTATTTAGAGGCATTTCCTTTGAGCCCAAATTTCTTTCATTCTTTTGCTATGAGCTTGTTGTTGTTATTATTATTATTATTATTATTATTATTATTATTATTATTATTATTATTATTATTATCCTTTTCCAAGATAGTAATAGGAAACAAAATCATAGAACAGGTGAACCATCTCAATTATCAGGATGTGACATTTCATTTAATTATGATAATGATATAACTAATAAAATAGTAAAATTCCAGGGAATATGTGGTACAATAAAACAATCACTAAATAACAAAACAACAAGAGAGACCCAATTGAAATTTTACAAAACGTTGGCAGTGCTGGCTGTTCTATGGTTCAGAAGCCTGGATACATAAAAAAACAAGATCTAAGTAGGATAACGGCGGCAGAAATGAAATTTTTTAGATCTGTTAAGGGGTGCACTAAGGAAGACAGAATCAAGAACACAGAAATAAGACAGGAACTTGAAATATTTGCAATAACTGATAAAATAGATACATGTAGACAAAAATGGAAGCAACACACAGACAGAATGAATGAAGATCTTCTTCTTCTTCACTTCCTGGTTTAGGCAAGAGTTGCCTGTTCCGTCTTCACTAATAGATCTAAGACCATCTCTTCCAAGGACGTCCGACATCTCTTCTTCCTCTTGGAAAATAATGGAAGATTTTATTTGGTAATCTACTTTCTTCCATAATGAATGAAGATAGATATCCAAAACAAATAACAAAATACAAACCTAAAGGCACCCGAGATGTGGGCAGACCTAGAAAGAGATGGGCTGAAGTCTGAATGGGTCAACAGACCTAATCCATGAATGCAGATGATGATGATGATTATCCTTTTCTATATTAATAAAAATTCATATTTACTATAAAGTCCAATCTGTGCACTTTTACATAAAAAAAACAGGACTACACAAAAAATGGAAATATACAATCAACTGATTGTATATACAATATGACCGAAGATGTTAAAGCGTCTATGAATAAAACTGAGATTTAAATCCTCCCATTTTTTTTCTCATGTGGAGAAGGGTTAATTTAACGTTTTTAACATGTTTAATTTTTTTTTTGAGAGCTGAATTGTAATTCATGAAACATAAAAAATTAATTTTTGAAATTCATAATCTAGATTGTAAAATAAATGCAAAATATATTTAATAATCCCAACATCAATATCACCATGTGATATGTTTGGTAAGCATGACAGGCAGCAATCACAATACCTGGAAATAAAATTCAAAAAAGCTTTGAATGTTGTTCCCAAACTAACTCCATGGTTTATGGAATTCACCAAGGTTGCCTTGGCGCAGAGCTACGGGACTTGCGCTGGTGCAGGTCTCCATGGGGAAAGACATTTTCTCACGAAATTTCGGTCATTTGGGACCGGTGCCCACCCAGCATCGTGATGCATTGAGTAGCTACAATAAGTAGCGGCTCCATGTTGAGAAAACCAGCTATAACAACTGGGGGACCCGACTTGCTGACCAGATTTCACTCCTACGCTGGCTTATGATCGTACACCTCTTGGATTAACACATGTGGATGTGAGGCTAGTAGTTGGCTGGTATGCCAAAGGCCTTATAGGCCTCTCGATCCATGGAGTTTTTCTTTTCCTTATTCTCAGCCAATTGAATCTCGTTTCCTTCCGAATATATATTATCCCTCACCTAAACATAAATAACTCACAGGCACTATGGGACCCGATGGTTCATGGCCGCGCGGACATAAGCTCTCCATACATCCCTTCCAGAGCTAAAGTTTTCCAATCGCCCCCCTCCCCCGTATAATCTACTTCCCTCAAATCATGGTTAATGTTATTCTCCCACCTTATTCTTGGTCTACCAAATGGGCGTTTTCCCTCTGGTTTTCCAACAAGAAGTTTCCTTGCAGCTCTTTCATTTCCATTAGTGCCACATGTCCTGTCCATCGCAGTCTACGAGACTTAATTTTGATAAAATTGAATTTAATTATTGAGTAAGAAAGCTTATATAATTTTATGGGACGATAAGACCCTATCGTCTATTGGTTCAATAATTTCATTCATTGGAGTAGTGATATTTATTTTCATTATATGAGTAAGTATAATTACTAACCGGCAGCTTCTAATCCCAATAATTTCTAAATATTGAATATTATTAGCTATTTTGGCAGATAAGTGCCTCAGAGTTAGAATTTGGGGGGTTAGATTTTAAGTTGGAATATATCTGGCTTGCATATTATTATATCTGGCTTCCTAAAAGACCATGTAGTTCATTGTTATGTAGTCTTCTCCATTCATCTGTCTGTTTACCTCTCTTTGGTCCAAAAATTTTCCAAAGAACTTTACTCTCAAAATACTCGTAATACTTTGTCCTCCCTTAAAATTAGAGTCCATAATTTCGCATCCATATAACTGGGAGAATAACAGTTATACCACCTAAGCAATAGGCCTTGCTAATTTGTCTTTACCCCAATGGATTTCCCATTTCTACTTTCATTCGTTCAAGACATAGGCCTATGTGTTGTCGATCTCAATCTCCTAGACTTCCATCCATCCATGGTAATTTTGCCCGAGGGCAGGTCTTTCACTGCAATCATAGCATTTTCATGCAGCTTTACTAGGGAAATATATGTGTGGTAGCTTCCCGTTGCTTTCCGCACCGATGAAGGATGATAATGAAGGCCGGATGATTTTCGGGGACCATTTGGCTCTAAGCTTCCTGACATTTGTCTTACAGGTGAGGAAAAAAACCTCACCCACGAGCCTGTCCCGACCGGGATTAACCCGGGCCCGCTGCGTGACAAGGCAGCACGCTATCTCGAGACCACAGCGGTGGACCTCCTAGATTTAATAACCCTGTAAATGTTAGGACAGAGATATACAATTTAAATTATGAAGTTCCTCGTGAAGCTTTCTTCATTCTTATCTTTGTGGGGCCGAATATTCGCCTTAGGATTATATTTTCGGATACTTTAAAACTTGGTTTTTCCCTTAATATTAACAATGCTAAATGTTTTAATGCTTTCAGCGTTTCATAATTATCGCTTATACGGTATCAACCATATGACAAAAGATCATTGCATTGGGTTGTCCGAAGAAGTATGGCTCGACAACGCGAACATTCAATTCAGATCATAGCAGTTATTTTAGAACTAACACATGAAAGAATTATTATTATTATTATTATTATTATTATTATTATTATTATTATTATTATTATTATTATTATCATCTTCTTCCTTCCCAGTATTAGGCCAAGGCCTGTTACGATCCTATAGAATATTTTCCCTCCAGCATTTCATAGGACGGCCCAGAGATATTTGCTTTGGTCGTCATAAGTTTTGATCCTTCCGGGAAATTCTCGTATAAGACTTGAAAGCATAATAATAGTCCCTTCGATTGGTTGCTGGCCAAAGGAAGGTAAGACCAGTGATGGGGCTGCCATCTTATAGCCTCTGGTTAGGCTTTTCTGGAGAAGAAAAGAAAATAAAGGAAAGAAGAAATGCTTCGGATGCCCTAATAGCATCGGGGTCGAAAAAAACAAGAGTTAACCAAGAGAGGTTAGATAGTAAAGTTAAAAGAGTCTGGTATAAGTAAGTGGAAGAAAGGAAGAAATGCCAGATCGTTATTATTATTATTTTATTATTATTATTATTATTATTATTATTATTATTATTATTATTATTATTATCGGCCACGGTGGACTAGTGGTTATGCTCCTTGTCTCTGGTCCCGAAGGTCGCGGGTTCAAACCCGGCCGGGGTCAATGGATTTTTTTAGGATGGAAAAATCCAAGGAGCAAGTCCTCCGGGAGGGACTTTAAGCCGTGGATCCCGAGTCTGAAGATTTTCAGGCTCGTAAAAGATCCTTAAGCCTGAATGAAAGGTCTCTAAGCAAAATTTACCGAATGTTCCCGTCATAGTACTACCTTGGTTTCCTAGATGTCAGTATGAGACGGAACGCTGACCACGGACCACTCAAATGACATCTATACGAAAATAAGTGTAACTAAATTAGTGTGGTTCAAATTCTTCCCTATAGGGGGAGAGTGCCTAAATCTCTGTTAAGGGAAACATGGGCTTACAAGATACAAGAAGATTATTATTATTATTGTTATTATTATTATTATTATTATTATTATTATTTTATTGTTGTTGTCATCGTCGTATATACGTATTTATGCTGCTGTTATCTTGCTTTATTCTGATCACGGCAGCACACTTCCATGTATATATATTTTTTTCTTTTTTACATGTGAATAATTTTATTTGTAGAGGTCATTCCTCTCTACCTTTTATTTTCATGCAATTTCTTTCCTTGGCTGTTAAAATGTTTATACTAACTGGTTAGCCCATTTTGGAAGCTTTCACGGTGTTCGGAATTGCCCTACAAGTTTTTGTAATTTCCGATCAAGACGCCTTTTCCTTAGGACATCAGAATTTCCTCGCTCTCCCCTACTCAAATGTTTCATTTTCCATCTTTATTTTCAAATTACAGCAAATTCAGTCATAAACAAATAAAGACATGGATATTGAATAAAAATCTGGCGATAACATAATTTCGTCATAAGAGATATGAAAGGTCGCGTACTAAATTCTGATGTTGCGGAAATGCGATATATCCCCATTGATAAACAACTCACAGTGTCATTCACTCTTCTTTCGCATTTTTCTTGTGAATATGCTAATTTAATCACGTGTAAAATTATTTTAGGTGCCGATATTTAAATTATATTAATTATATATGAACAATATAGCCAATTATGTCATTGAGTAAAATCTTCAGCGAAATGTAACAAATTGCGTTTTATCTTTAGAGATTGTGTACGTGGAATTATACATTATTGTTATCCATTAATTTTATATTTTAGTGACAAAACAAAATATAATACTTATGTTAACACGTCATTACCAAAATAAGTAGTAATAATTATTTTATTAATAAATTTTATGTTTGATCATAATACTGAAATTTTTAAATTCAAGAAAATTGATATGGCTAAATAAAAAATACTCTTGGCAAATCCAAAAATATGTTAAACATTAACATTTGAATGTCCAATCATTTTATACATGAATTGTGTACTATTTTCATAAAATTAGGGCAACGAGTGATTTTTTTAGCATATTGCCAATTACTTCAGTAACTAGTAATTATGGCAAGAAATGTTCTTGAATATGGATATAATCATCGAACTGGAGCCGACCGGTGATGGTAAGTAAACATTCTGTTGGAATAATGAGTAAAATATAATTATTAAATTAAAAATACTATTAAGTACCTAATTTAGGGAGATTAAATTAATATTATTATTAATACACATTATGCTGCCAGATGAACAATAATTTCAAGCTTAGGCATATGATTTAGAAATTTACAAATAAATTGTGAATTTCTCTCCTAGATTAATAATTTATTAATTTACTGGTACAATATTATTCTTTGCTTGATGTGTAGGCCTACGGTTAATTGCGATGTCAGGGATATTGTCAGGAATAGGTCTACATTTTTTTCATATCCGATTTAATTTAATGCGATACAATTTTTATGACACGATACACATTGCTTTCTTCTTCTTCTTCTTCTTCTTCTCTTCTTCTTTCTTCTTCTTCTTCTTTCTTCTTTTCTTTCTTCTTTCTGTCCTCTTCTTCTTTCTTCTTCCGCTCTTCTTCCAAGTATTAGGCCAAGGCCTGTTACGATCCTATAGATTTTTTTTTTCCTCTTGCGTACTTCCGGGAAATTCTCAAATAAGACTTGAAAGCATAATAAGTCCCTTCGATTGGTTGCTGGCCAAAGGAAGGCAAGACCAGTGATGGGGCTGCCATCTTATAGCCTCTGGTCAGGCTTTTCTGGAGAAGAAAAGAAAATAAAGGAAAGATGAAATGGAAGAAAGGAAAGACTCCCTAGCCCTCGGATGTCGTAATAGCGTCGGAGTTAACCAAGAGAGGTTAGGTAGTAAAGTTAAGAGACTGGTATAAGTAAGTGGAAGAAAGGAAGAAATACCAGATCGGTTAAAGATAGAAGTAAGGAGCAAAACATAAGTAAATGGAAGCAATGTTTTGCTCGGCTTGGGCACCTTGTGGTCAATTTACCCATTTCCTCGAACTTATCTCTCCGAAATTATTTAATCGACTTCTGCAGGATCCCAACTCACAACTTGTTCCGTTTTATTTAAGGGGCCATATATTGTAATGAGCTATATTGTAGAAAGTTTGTAATACTAATGAGTATCGTTATGTTTGAATTGAAAGATTTCACAAAATAACAATATCTAACAAACGAAAAATATATTTAAAATTTTTGTGAATTTTAATAAAATTGGTGTACAAGATCCATATTTCAAAATTCAGAAATTCAGTTAAAACTCTTATAAGACCAGTAATTACGTATGCGTCAGAAACTTGGACTCTTTTAAAGTCAGATGAGAAATCTCTGGCTACTTTTAAAGGAAGGTATTACGAGCTAGAATTTTAGGGTTAATAAATTCTATCTTCAAGCCACAGTTAGTCCAAAAATATTCAAGACTAAAAGTTTTTGAGTAACTCAACCTTGCATAACCTAATGAAGTCTGATAAATTAGAAGAAACTTTTCCAAATTATGAAGCTGCTACAATATTCCTTTGCTTAATGGTTACCAAATGTAGTGGAGAGTGCTCATTTTCACAGTTAAAGAGAATATAAAATGAATTACGAACAGCAATGTTACAACTAATTTGTCAATCATGTGCATATAAAGTGATATCCTTAAAAAATAGACTTTGAAGACGTAACAGAAGATTTTGAACAACAAAAATCCCGAAAGAAACCATTATTGTAATATTTACCAATTCATACCAGCATCATACTTATCTAATTAATAACATGTGCATATTTGATTTGTACCAATGAACCATAAGACCATAGCAGAAAAATGTTTTTGGCATTAACTTTTTTTTTTTTTTAATTTCCAACAGGGTCCCATATTCTTGTGTGCCCAAGGGCTCCGGCAAGGCCTAAGACGGCACTATAAGAAACTAAATTTAAAATTCCCTATCGGTACTTCATAGTAAAAAAAATAATAAAATACAGGGCGACGTACGAAGTCATGTGTCTTCCATTTACAACCTGATGTGGGTCCTGGTTTTTAACTTTCTTGAAAGAAGTGCTCTGAACATTTTTGATCAAATATATTTGTATCAGCACATTTTTTACTTCATACAAAATTCCCTGAAATTTGTATATATATGTCCACCGCTGTGGTCTCGAGGTAGCGTGCTGCCTTGTCACGCAGCGGGCCCGGGTTCGATCCCCGGTCGGGGCAGTTTTTCTGGGTGAGGTTTTTATCGGGGTTTTTCCTCACCTGTAAGACAAATGTCAGGAAAACTTTAAGGCCCAAACAGTCCCCGAAATCATGTGACCGTTATCATCATCATCATCCTTATCATTACCATTATCATCATCATCAACATCATCATCATCCTTCACAGGTTTGAAAAGCAACGGGAAGCTACCACACCTACAATTCCCTAGTAAAGCTGCAAGCATAGCATGAGCATGCTATGATTGCAGTGAAGGACCTGCCTTCGGGCAGAATTACATGGATGGATATATATATATATATATATATATATAGGGTGTAAATGAATTATACCGCAAAAATTTTAACTACGTATAGAGGGGTATTATATAAGCAATTTGAGATAAATGAACTAATGGTCTACGGCTATATGTCCAAGTTATGATTTAATTTGTAAAATGGTTCGCACGCCACTGATTATTTCAAATTAAAATAGAAATAATATGATACAGAGACTGTAAGTGGCAACGTGTGTGCGCTTTTAGCTCAGTGGCTATAGCTTCTTACTATCAATGCAAATGTAAGATTGATGCATCACGTTCGAAACTCCGTACAGTATGTGTACACTTTTTTTCGTTTTTCCTTTATTACGTATGTTATAAATCAGTTACATGCGTAGATTTACTTGTGGTTCAATTATTTATTCATTATTTTACAGAATACGATACCGGTACTGGAATGTCGGCGCAGTACTTGAGTTACAAAACTGCCTACTTACGTATTGCACAGAGAATTGTTTGAATGGTTCTAATGATAGGCCCTAATGCACAAACTGTAGAGTACAATTGGTTTTGTAAATAAAATGTGCAATTTTACTGTTCAGTACTTATGTACTTAGATAAATGATAGTGCAGTGATCACAAAAGTAATAACATGTACACATGGCATACACAATGTTTTTTGGGAAAAAAGAAACAATACATTTGAGTAAACAAAAAAAAAGTAAAGCACCTGCAGACTCATTAGAGTAATTGTTCAAATTGGCCGCCTCCATTCTCACAACTCATATTGGCGAATAATGAATTCTCGTACCCCGTTCAAGATACCAGGTGTCTCGCGGATCACATGAAATACTGCGATTATGCGTGCAACTAACAGTTCATCTGTATCAACAGGGGTCGCATACACCAATGTTTTCAGGTGTCCCCACAAAAATAATCAAGTGGACAGAGATCTGGAGAGCCAGGTGGTCACACTACATTTAAAGTGTCCCTTACTATTTCCAAAGGCCAGGATACACTTCATCCAAATGATTTCGCATATTCCGGCAGAAATGGGGAGGAGCTCCACCGTGCTGAAAGCATATCTTACGCTTGATGTGAACAGGAACTTCTTCTAGCAATCTAGGTAGGACGTACTCTAAAAAGTCTTATAAATGACATTTAATATCTGGGGAAGAAGATAGGGGCAAATGGTGTGGTCAGAAATTACACCTACCTACCTATACGTTCACCGAAAATCTCTGCTGGTGTCGCCTCTCAAATATGGCACGAGGATTTTCATAATCCCACATATGACTGTTCTTTGAGTTCAGAACTAGCCCATCCCTATTAAATACTGCCTCATCGATGGATAACATCGAGGAAAAGAAGTGCGGTGGTTGCAGCAAAGCCCAATTACAAAATTCTACCCGTTGAGCGAAGTCCACTGGCTGTAAGGCTTGTACTTTTTTGCAGATGAAAGGGATAGAGTTGGTCTTCGTGCAGGACTTCCCATACACTCTGATTGTTCGTGCTCATTACACGTGCGTTAGCACGAGTACTAGAAGAAGGATCCTCTTTCACCCTATGAAGAACATTTTATTCGACGTCTTTCACCGGCGTCTACTCTGTTCTCCCTCAACATCCCATGCTCCCGCAAACGCTTATCACCAGACTCGAAGGTTGTTCGGTGGGGATGGTGTCAAATCGGATACCACTTCGCATGCATGGGCAGCAGCTCTTCCACCATTACCTTGTACTGCACCATAAATGTAATGCATATCGGCAACTTCAGCATAACTGTTCCATGATGCTTTCATGTAATGCGACTGATACTGAAGTAACTTCTAATCAGGCGTTAACGTAATAACCAATATGGGAATAGGTATTTTGCGCATGCCCAGACTGAACAAATTTCAGTGTAAACATATCAGAGTACATAGGCAAGATATATATATATATATATATATATATATATATTATATATGATATGAAAAGAAAAAAGAATGCTTGAGTCGGGATTTGAACTCGAGTCTCTAAAGTCTGTACCTTTAGCGCTCTAACCAACTGAGCTACCCAAGAATTCCAAGACAAACATACAATTTCCGTATACATGTAGTATTCTCAATTCACACAAGGGTAGCGGAAATTTCTTTCAACTGCCATCTGCCATTTTTGACAAATATATTTATAATATCTATATATACAAGCGTTACTGCTATAAAGTAAATATTCTATTTAATAATTTGCTTAACTGTTATGTTAGCCGCTAGATGGCAGTTGAAAGAAATTTCCGCTACCTCTTGTGTGAATTGAGAATACTAAATGTATAAGAAAATTGTATGTTTGTCTTGGAATTCTTGGGTAGCTCAGTTGGTTAGAGCGCTAAAGGTACAGACTTTAGAGACTCGAGTTCAAATCCCGACTCAAGCATTCTTTTTTCTTTTCATATCATATATTGCCTTCATTGCCAAATGTCAAAAATATATTTATAATATATATAAAGTACAACAGAGGCCTCCCTAAAATATTTCTCAATTCAAGCGTTAGCCTCATCAATTCTTTTATTTGTGCCGTGACTTCAACCACCAATGTTCGAATCTCAAATCCATCGCTTTAACCATTAAGCCATATGTTAACTACACAGTTTCTTCGTGTTTCACTCTAAGCTAAGGCTCTCATTGCACCGATTCTACAGTAAGCAGTGCAGTGGCGTGTAATCATCTGCTAAGTTCGAAATTTTAAGGAATTTGATAACCCAATATTTCATAAACATTGATGACGAATTATTAGCAATCAGGATCTCGAAAATAATACTAAGATCTGAAGTTAATCTAGTATAATTTTCTCTCCTACTTTGCTCTCCTGTTGATTTATCTGTATAAATTTTCGATTTATCTCAAATTACTCGTATAATACCCATCTGTAAGCAGTTAAATTTGTTCGGTATAATTCACGTGTATATATATATATATATATATATATAATATATATTATATATAGAGTGTAACATAACTCAATGGCAAAATTTCAGGAATGAGTTCCTCATATGGAGATAATAAAAAAAAGTGTATTACAACATGGGTCCGGAAATTGATAATTACAGAGGTATTCTGTTTTCTGTTGATTGTAGGCTGCTGTCAGGAATGAGTTCCTCATATGGAGAGAATAAAAAAAAAAGTGTATTACAACATGGGTCCGGAAATTGATAATTACAGAGGTATTCGAACTTTTATGAATGTTAGTACATGGCGACAAAAATGCAAGGGACTTGTTGGAGCGCTCTGTAATGTCAGATGAAATGTTCAAAGTGACCTCCTTGTGCCTCAATATAGGCATATTCTTCATTTGTGTACATCAGAGCAGCCTACAATCAACAGAAAACAGACTGTCAATAACTACTGTAAACCTTAATAACCCAACATTCGTAAAAGTTCGAATAACTCTGTAATTATCAATTTCCGGACCCATGTTGTAATACACTTTTTTTTTTATTCTCTCCATATGAGGAACTCATTCCTGACAGCAGCCTACAATCAACAGAAAACAGACTGTCAATAACTACTGTAAACCTTAATAACCCAACATTCATAAAAGTTCGAATAAATCTGTAATTATCAATTTCCGGACCCATGTTATAATATACTTTTTTTATTCTCTCCATATGAGGAACTCATTCCTGAAATTTTTGTCATTGAGTTATGTTACACCCTGTGTATATATATACATAGTAATTCTGCCCAAAGGCAGGTCCTTCACTGCATTTTCATGCTATGCTTGCAGCTTTATTAGGGAATTTGAGGTATGTTAGCTTCCCGTTGTTTTCTCCACCGGTGAAGGATGATGATGATGATGATGATGATGATGATGATGATAATGATATAAAGTTTTCCTGGCATTTGTCTTACAGATGAGGAAAAACCCCGATAAAAACCTCACCCAGAAAAACTGCCCCGACCGGGGATCGAACCTGGGCCCGCTGCGTGACAAGGCAGCACGCTACCTCGAGACCACAGCGGTGGATATATATCCAACCATAGTAATTCTGCCCGAGGGCAGGTCTTTCACTGCAATCATAGCACTTTCATGCCATTCTTTGCAGCTTTACTAGGGAATTATAGATGTGGTAGCTTCCCGTTGCTTTCCACACCGATGAAGGATGATGATGATGGCCGGATGATTTTCGGGGATCTTTGGGCCCTAAGCATCCTGTCATTTGTCTTAACAGGTGTGGAAGACCCCCGAGTAAACCTCACCCAGGAGCCTGTCCCGACCGGGAATCGAACCCGGGCCCGCTACGTGTGTTGTAGAATTTCTGAATCACCTTGTATTTCGATTATACTTTATTAATAAACTAGTTAATGTTATATATAACTTTTTTAATTTCGCCAAATTTAATCATACTAATAAGGTCTTTTTTATAAGGGTTTGTATCTAGTGTGAGTAGCCACAAGTGACTGGATTATCTTTGAAATAATAATATGAACTGATTTTACATGCATATAGGTTTTCTTTTTTTATCACGGCAAATTGATAATTTCACCATACATTTAATCTTGAAAATAAGTAGTTTCAATGAAATAAAGACATATGAAGAATGACATGCGGATTTCAAGAGGATGGAAGTGCTTGTTCTTTTAAGAATTTAGAAAATACCTATAAGGAAACGTTTAAAACCATGAGTATAAACACAAGTGAAGGTGAATTAATAATTCAATCACCAGAAATTACATCGACAGTTTCCTATAAAAGATGTTCCATAAATCACAATTTCCGTAGAAGACGATCCGTATACCAAAATCCTAATCCTCTTTTATGGAATTCTAACCAAGAACCTCTGTTTCCAAGACCCAATTTGAATGTCGTTCTTTCCCCAGAATTTAATGGTAGTGTAACAACTTTTAATATTCATTAATATGACTTGTGTGCCAATGTAGTTTAATGTTTTTGTGTAAGTAGGTTAAGTGAAAATTAAAAGGGTCACGAGATGATCACATGTTTAATAAATAAATGAACCTTGTACCGAGATTTCAAATTCCGGAGCCTGATCAGACCAATATCATTCCGTAATTAGAATCAGTTTCTATAATAGAATTCAACTTAACAGTTTAAAAAAATTGAGAAATGCCAGGTTTTTCATTACGGACAAAAGTTACATTAATTGGACTTATTTGTATTATGGAATTATTTATAATTTCCCAAAAAGCATCTGAATTTTTTTATTCTAGTTCACTTCAATGAATTATTGTTTTAAACTGTCGGTATTGTATCCCAAGAGCGAGTCTGTGGATGTTGCAACAAAGAACATGTGACTGCTATACCTCTTCCGAGCTAAGTTCCAGTTATAATGTAAACAAAGCAGATGTAAGACAGCACTTTCATTGGTTGAATAATGATTTGGCCCAAGTTTAGTGTGTCTTTATGATTTTCCACATTTATGCCACTGTTTTACTATACACTTTTACCATTTGTAATAACGTTTTATACTATTTTAACATTTTGCAGCTGAGGTCTAGTATTTGTAGGTCATGATTTTCCATACAACATTCTTACGCCACTGTTGCACTACACACTTTTACCATTTATAATGTTTCATACTATTTTAAATATTTTGAAACCATTCTACAAACATTTCTTACAATTTTTAAATATATAATTACACAAATATTATTAATCGAGTTCTACAGATGCACAAATGCTTAATGCAACTTCTGCTAGATGGCTCTCAAATCACTGTTACCAACATTCACAATTAATTCCAAACCATATTTCAAGATATTAACTTCATTTTATTAGGTTCCGATGGGACAAGTTAGTGTACATAAAATTAGTTTATAGTTTATTAAATAATATGCATGTAATTTGTTCTGTTAGGTTAGGAAATAGAAAGTTGGTTTACATATATTTTTTTTATAAATATGTGGGAATTTATTCTGAAAGTTGGTAACTCCAATTTGGAAGCTATCTAATGGATGCTACATTAAGCATTAGAGCAACTCGCGTACACGCACTGCAATTCTGTAGAACTTAGAAGAATTCATGGAGTAAGTGGTCAACAAATAGTGGACTTTTTTCCCCATTTTGCAACTATTCTTTAAATATTTATTACAATTTTCAAATATTTATATATTTATGCAAATTATGAACATTTTTATTATTCATTGTTATCTATCTCAATTGAAGTTATGTATTAAAATGATTTAGATGAAAATATAGTGCCCTTTTTTTATCGTCTTCCTCAATTATAATTGATTTTTATTAAGAAAACTTTGTTAAATTATTAAATTGTGAAGGCCTTTAAAAAAACATGTTTCATCTTCAGCATGCTAATTGGTACTGATGTCAGCATATAAATTATGTAACGGGTTTAGACCTAAACCTAAAATCAATTATAATTAAGAAAGATGGATTTAAAAAAAGTATATATCTTTATTTAAATTATTTTATGCAAAAGGAGTTCTACAGAATTACAATGTGCATGGGGAATGAAAGACTTGCATGGAAGCTTCTTGTCGGGAAGTCAGTTGGTAGACCAAGAATGAGATGGGAGAATAACATTAACTATGATTTGAGGGAAGTAGATTATACAGGGAATGATTGGAAAGCATTAGCACAGGATAGGGATGTATGGAGAGCTTATGTCTGTGCGGCCATGAACCTACGGGTTCGATAGTGCCAGTGAGTAAGTAAGTAAGTATGTGCGAGATGTGCAAATGCTTAATATAACTTCCTCTAGATGGCAGTGAATCGGGATTACTAACAATTACAATTAATTCCAAACCATATTTAAAGAAATTAACTTCATTTTTTAGATCCAATGGGACAAATTAGTGTAAACAAGATTAGTTTATAGAGTATTAAATAATATGCATGTAATTTATTTTGTTAGGTTAGGAAATAGGAAGTTGATTTACATCAATTTTTTTAATAAACATTTGGGTATTTATTGGGAAAGTTGGTAACACCAATTTCACTGCCATCTAGCAGAAGCTGCATTAAGCATTTGCATATGTGCACTGCGATTCTGTAGAACTTACTTCCTAAGAGACAATTACTAAACTTTTTTCCTAATGATTTTATCTTTAAACGTATAAGAAAATGTAGTTCCCTCTCTAAAACTTGAAATAGAGAAAATAAAATTTTCTCTTCAAATATAATAAAAATTTGTATTATCTAGCACATGTCTATGTAAGTTATATAGGAGAATTTAAAAATATATAATTACAATTTTAATAGATTAAATGAACATTGTTGTATTCTTATGTATGTGCAATATAGAATATGTAGGAATTTCAGTTGTTTAAAATGACCACTTCTGTATAATAATAAAGCATTGCAAAGTAAAGAATTTAAAAGTGAAGAAAACAAATTATTTTTAATGTTTTGAAGCAGTTTAGTGAAAAATATCCTACATTAGCCATTGAGAGTCCACCGCTAAGGTCTCGAGGTAGCGTGCTGCCTTGTCACGCAGCGGGCACGGGTTCGATCCCCAGTTGGGACAGTTTTTCTGGGTGAGGTTTTTATTGGGGTTTTTCCTCACCTGTAAGACAAATGTCAGGAAAACTTTAAGGCCCAAACGGTCCCCGAAATCACATGGCCATCATCATTATCATCACAACCACCATCATCCTTCACCGGTGTGGACAGCAATGGGAAGCTACCACACCTACAATTCCCTAGTAGAGCTGCAAAGCATAGCATGAAAATGCTATGATTGCAGTGAAAGACCTGCCCTCGGGCAGAATTACTATGGATGGAGCCATTGAGAATGGGGTGAAAATGATAGTAGAATTTTACAGGGGAGTCAGCATGGAGCATAAATTCTGCTCATAATTGAATTGTGAGTAAAAAATATCTATCAACATCATGGAAAAGTGTAAATATCTGATTAGGTAGGCCCATTTATAATTTTTGTCATAAATAAATAAGGAAGTGAAGGAAGTTCTAATTATAGTTACAATCTTATCTTGTATTCAGTCTTATTTCTTGTAAAATACGATCTTGCCTAAGAATCATGTTTCTATCGATGACAGTTCTGTATACAATCCAGTCTCATATGGCATGTAAAAGTAGCATCACAATTCCCCCCAATGGGTCTTCTTCTTCTTCCTTCCAAGTATTAGGCCAAGGCCTGTTACGATCCTATAGAAAATTTTCCCTCCAGCATTTCATAGGACAGCCCAGTGACGTCATTAGTTTGATCCTTCCAGGAAATTCTCATATAAGACTTAAAAACATAATAATAGTCCCTTCGATTGGTTGCTGGCCAAAGGAAGGCAAGACCAATGATGGGGCTGCCATCTTATAGCCTCTGGTCAGGCTTTTCTGGAGAAGAAAAGAGAATAAAGGAAAGAAGAAATGGAAGAAAGGAAACTCCCTAGCCCTCGGATGCCCTAATAGCGTCGGGGTCGAAAAAACAAGAGTTAACCAAGATAGGTTAGATAGTAAAATTAAAAGAGTGCAAAACACAAATAAGTGGAAGAAATGTTTTGCTCAGCTTGGGCACCTTGTGGTCGTCATCCATATATCCCCTAGATGATGACCGGACCCCTGAGGGGCCCAATAGGTAGTATCGACAAGTAATACCTTATGCAAATTTGTTTACAGTCTAACTGGAACTTAGCTCTGAATTGGTATAGTGTCATGTTAGCCAATATGATAATACATGTTTCTGCTATCAGATTGGTGTTTGTATATATTTATTTAATCATTATTAAATCTGGAGAAACCGCACTCAATGCTTCACCATGAATTTTTCTAAGTCCTACAGAATAGTATTGCGCATGCACAAGGGTAATGAACTTGCTCCATAGATGGCAGGACTATCTGTGCAGTCGGTATGACCAACCTTCGCAATAAATTCCCAAACATTCTTTTAAAAATCGATGTACACTAACTCTTAATTCGTAACCTAACAAAGTAAATCATTCATATATTATTTCAATAAACTATAAAGTAATTTAGTGTACACTTACTTGTTACATAAGGAACTTACATTGATTGTTTGAAAGGTACTCAAACCAATCTTATTGAGTTTTTCTTTCCGTTGGTACTAGTTTCATGTTTCTAAGTTTTATTAAACAAAAGTTACACTTGTTCGATACTTGAATGTTTTGTGGGAACTCTGTATGTGTGTGTGTGTGTGTGTGTGTGTATATATATATATACAGAGTGTTGCTAAAAACACCGACAACGGAGGTGAGGTAGTATATTGAGATATGTTCATAATTTTTTTAATAAGGTACCAATGTCCGGAAATGATGCGTTTTCACACTATGAGCAGCTAACTTCTCAAGAATTCCGTTAGTTGGATTTCAAGACTCAATACTCGGCAATACTCATACTGTCACAGTCACATTAAGTTTTCAAAATATCTATCTCCCATCTCATTACAGAGCGTACGTAGGCAGTGTAGTGATTGGCACACATGCCCGAATATGCCTGGCTTCATTTGAATTGTCTCTGCAGCAGCGCGGATTGAGGCTATAAGATCTATATGTGACTCTACTGGAATATGATAAACAGACTGTTTCTTGTTGCCCCACAAAAAGTAGTCAAAAGGGTTAAGATCAGGTGATCTTGGAGGCCATGGGACTGGTCCCCCTCTGCCAATCCAGTGACTTGGATATGTGGTATCCAAATGTGTCCTCAAATTGGCATCAAGTGAGCGGGGGCTCCATCGTGTTGCAGCCACATTCCATTGTGAAGCCACATATCACAGGTTCCATACCTGTGAGGTGTTGTCAAGTAATGAGTCTTCAAATCCTTGGAACTAACACTGGTCTTGAGACATAATTAACTAGCCATAGTGTGAAAAAGCATCATTTCCAGACATTCTTACCTTATTAAAAATGATCAACATATTTCAATATACTACCTCACCTCTATTGTCGCTGTTTTTTTTGCAATGCCCTGTATGCATATATATATATATATATAGTAGCTAATATCCAGCATGCATTACAATGCCTAAATAAATTAAATATTAAAGGTTAATTAAATCTGCATGCATTGCATTGCCTAAATAAATTAAATATTAAAGATTATTTGAACTGTATGGTATATGCTGAGACGAATCAAAGATGGCAGTTGCTAGTCAGTTTTTAATTTTGGATTTCAAGTAAACCTCCACTTTTAAATGTCAGATTTCACTCACTTTTGGATAATAACTACCTCGGTTTATTTTAATAGGATATACTGAGTTTCGTTGTGTAACATCGAAAATTGTGATTGCTAGAGCGATTTTAAAATTTTCACTTTAGTTGAACTCCTACACCTAATGGTTTTATAGGGTCCAATTGTGAATCTAAACCATCGAGAGCCAATCAGACACACACAACAAATTTCATCACTCCAGTCGTTTAGGAGGAGTAGAGTGATAAACACATGTACAAAAGAATTATATTTGTGTGTGTGGTTTTTTTTTCTGAGGAAAGTATGATAAATAAAAAAATTGAAGTGAAGATAGTGCAAGATTAAAACTAACCAAAATAACTCACCTTTATCTCAAAATATTCCACATATTGGGATTACTCATTTTCCATTAGGTTGACATCATCAAATATAATAAAAAGAAAACAATCAAAAAGAATAATAATATCTTGTTTAGTTGGTTTTCTGGGCTAAATGGCCATGGTCCAGTTTTGTTGAAACTCGACATTTCGTCTGCTATTGGGGTAGACATCCTCAGGAGATTCTATGTGCTCTCTGTGAACTCCTCGACTGTTGGCTGCAGATTGGATAATGGAAATGGTCTCCCTGTTAATAGGCAGCCCACATGGTTGCACTCTCTAGGTGGTCCATTATGTGCATCTTAGAAATAGAGGGATTGTTTCCATGTCTCTGCACTGTAGAAGAAAACTTAAAAGAGTTCACAGAGAGCATGAAGAATATCCTGAGGATTCTACTGCAGTAGTAGATGAAATGTTGAGTTTCAACAAAACCGGACCACGGTCATTTAGCCAAGAAGATGAACTAAACAAGAATCAACACACTGGCCTTGAAAGCCTACAATTTTTACAAATTCACAATAATTCATAACAAGTGAGTCTTTATAACATGCACATGTAGATAGATGTGCTACAATATCTGGATGAAGTAGTAAAAAGGAAGAATTCAGGTAGATGCTTTATGGGAAATTATCAAATTATTCTTCTTGTGTCAAAATTATTGTTTAACCATAAATTATAGGCCTATTGAAAAGCTTCCTATATTTTTATTCATGGTTTGATACGATTACAGAGTTTGCAAATCAGCAGTCATTATTCTCAATTTATTTGGGAATTAAATTTTAAGACTTAGGGGAATATCAAAGGCATATCCCAGTAATGTTAAATCAACCAAACTTATGTCCAATTTTACTGGAACCATTTAAGATAATGTAATAAAATTTTTGGTATTTAAATTGGTATGTTAAATCAACCAAACTTATGCCCAATTTCTCTGGAACCATTTAAGATAATGTAATAACATTTTTGGCATTTAAATTGAAATCTATATTTTCTCAACCCTAAAGCAGTTACTGAAAATTGCAATTCTGTGATATATTCCAATACAAATTCTACCTCTCTTAGACAAATTCACTGATGTACTTTCATAAAGATATGATATAGTCCTCTTGTTCTAGAGCAAGTTATATTTTTTTAATGTTAAAATCAGCATTTAAAATTTTATATATATATGTTATATTGCAGATTTTTGCAGATATAAGTATGAATAAGAAAGTTTTCTTGAGTTTTCCGCATCTTGGATTCAAGTTTGGCCTCTGGCCACTGATTCCGATGTTTTGGCATGATCCCACATGCCATTATCAAGGAACGATAAGTTTGAGTCACAGGTTTAGGTCTTATATAATTAAACACACAGAGTTTTCGCTGTGGTCTCCATTTCCATAGACGTACACCCATCCAAGGTTTAGTTCTTATGTAGTTAAACACCTTCAATTTTCAGTGTGGTCCATTTCGGAAGCCATACACCCATCCAAGTGTCGACCACACTCCATGTTGTCCAACCATGGTTTTCTTCATATCTTCTTCGCTGTTCTGGGGATGACATGGTGGGCAGCGAGAGCAGTTTTCCATGTAGATTGTAATCTTTTGTCATCATCTCGGGTGTTCATAGAATGTGGCCTTTTCTCAATCTCTATTGCTTCTCTGTAGATTCTTGTTTTCATTATCTATTTTAGCCAACGTTCTAGATCCTGTGAGGTCGATCTTGTGACCCCTCTGTTTCATATGTTGCACCAGAGTTGATGTAGGTTCTTGACGATTTATTGCAGCCTTATGTTCTTGAATTCGGCAGGAAATTCTTCTGTTGGTACGTCTTGCAAACAAACATGTAAGACGTACCAACAGACGAATTTCCTGCCGAATTCAAGAACATAAGGCTGCAATAAATCGTCAAGAACCTACATCAACTCTGGTGCAACATATGAAACAGAGGGGTCATAAGATCGACCTCACAGGATCTAGAACATTGGCTAAAATAGATAATGAAAAATCAAGAATCTACAGAGAAGCAATAGAGATTGAGAAAAGGCCACATTCTATGAACACCCGAGATGATGCCAAAAGATTACCATCTACATGGAAAACTGCTCTCACTGCCCACCATGTCATCCCCAGAACAGCGAAGAAGATATGAAGAAAACCATGGTTGGGCAACATGGAATGTGGTCTATGCTTGGATGGGTGTACGGCTTCTGAAACGGACCACACTGAAAACTGAAGATGTTTAACTACATAAGAACTAAACCTTGGATGGGTGTACGTCTTTGGAAACGGACCACAGCGAAAACTCTGTGTGTTTAATTATATACGACCTAAACCTGTGACTCGAACTTATCATTGCTTGATAATGGCATGTCGGATCATGCTGAAACGTCGGAATCAGTGGCCAGAGGCCAAACTTAAATTCAAAACGTGGAAAACCCAAGAAAACTTTCTTATTCACATATATAGCTTTCGAATAAGAGTACCTTCATGAAAATCGGTGCATTTATAGAATGTAAATCCAGTATAACCACTATTGATCAGGACTGACTAATTATATTTAGAATATTATTTTAAACACATTTAATATAATAAATAAGGTGAAACATACTCTCCTTATTTAACAAGAAGAATCTCATAATGTTACTTCCTACATGTATTATAATTTTACATTTAATATCTTCCCAGGTCCAGGAAATGGAGTTAGGGTGTATAATTCTTCTGCACAATTGAAAACTGAAAAAGAAGGAAGCACACGAAGAGCAGTGCTCATAGTAGCTGTCATATTTTTCACCTCTTTGCTAGCTTTGGGTTATATATACATGATGTTCCCAGATCTTGAACCGTAAGTACTCAAAATCATAAATAAATAGAAGTAAGATATAATACAATATTCAGAGACACTGTCTTTTTATGACGGAGGGATTGTGTGCCCTGTTTGAACCTGAGAGCTATGCCAGTAACAGCCTAGCTGTTGGTAAACATAACCTTTGTCGGACAGGTAAAAACTTAGGGAACAGATGAAAGGTGTCATAAATTTCCCTTTGGGTTTGATGGGTGGCTGGTATCCTCCTCAGTAAAAACTCCTCATCCCAAAATCTGAAACAAACTCTCAGAATGAACAGATATACTGGAATTGGACTAAAACAAGGAAAATGGATCATAATTTTGCAAAAGAAGATATCCACAAGTCCCGCACCATAGCCGAGCGGTTAAGGTAGGAAGCCTTGGCGCAGAGCTACGGGACTTGCGCTGGTTCGAGCCTCCATGGGGGAAGAAATTTTCTCATGGTATTTCGGCCAGTATGGGACCGGTGCCCACCCAGCATCATGAGGCAATTGGGTAGCTACAATAAGTAGCGGCTCCAGGTTGAGGAACTAGCTATAACGGCTGGGGGACTCGACATGCTAACCACATGTCACCCCTACACTGGCTGTTGATCATCTACCTCTGTGATTGACACATGTGGGTGTGAAGGGCCAGAAGCCGGCTGGTAAAAGGGCAACCGCTGAAAAGTGGAAAGACCCTCAATCGGATCGGAAGATATCCACAACTGTAGAAGATGAGAGATAAGAAAGAGTTACCTATGTACAAGATGAATGGTGGCAGATGTTGAGGAAGTTTAAGGTGCAATTTGGCCTGTAGTGCCTTTGCTGATGATGATAGTACAATAAAACTTCAAATCTATTATGATTTAAAAGAATCGTGATTATTTCTTACCTCATACTTCTATGTTTTCTTTAAACACAGCACTGCAGTATCAGCGACTCCTTGTCAGCATCGTCAGCTGTTTTCACAACTGTCAATTTTTTCTTTTGTTGATAATTATCCAAACTACCATCTGATGTTCTTTTGAAGGGATTATTTTCTAAACTGCCATCCTGACGAACCGAGCTTGATTACAAAGTTCTTCAAAAATACAACAGATGGCAGTTTAGAAAATGATTCATTAAAAAGAGCACCAGATGGCAGTTTAGAAAATAATTCCTTAAAAAGAATATCAGATGGCAGTTTGGATAATTATCAACAAAAGAAAAAATTGACAGTCGTGAAAACAGCTGACGATGGTGACAAGGAATCGCCGATACTGCAGTGCTGTGTTTAAAAGAACATAGAAATATGAGGTAAGGAACAATCACGATTTATTCAATTCTTATGAATTGAACCTCATAATGTTAAAAATTCCCAAATTTAATATATAAAAAACTATTATGATTTAATAGTTAATTTATTTTACCTGATAGAGTTAAAACTGTAAGGTCTTCTCCTCCAATTCACCAAAGTTAAATTGTACATCTAATAACAATTATGAATTATCTACAACTTGATTAATGTCCACTGCTATGGTCTTGAAGTAGTGTGCTGCTTTGTCATGCAGCCGGCCCGGGTTCTATCCCTGGTTGGAACAAGTTTCCTGGGTGAGATATTTTTATGGATTTTTCCTCACCTGTAAGACAAATGTCAGGCTACTTTAAGGTCCAAATGGTCTCCAAACATCATCTGGTCATCATTATCATTAATATTGTATTCACTTCATTAGATTAAGTTTAGGATTAAGGCCTCTCCTGGCACATCATTACCTATCATCATCACCCATCATATCATTGGGGCAGCTTAACTCTGCCTTCAAGGTACCCCCAACCTCAGAAGTGAGTTACAATATGCCAATACCAGGAGAGACTACCAGAAATGTCGAAATGATAAACTGGTGGCATTGAACAAAAAAAACTTGGTTAATGATACATAATAGACAGTATACAGATGAAAAGGAAAGAAAAAATTAAAAAGTAGTAATAATAACTCATAATATGATTAAATAATTGGCTTGGAGGAATGAGATGCACAAAGAAATTAAACATAGGCTTAATTCTGGAAATGCGTGCTATTATGCAATACAGAGACTTTTGATGTCCCAACCAACTCCTTTCAAAAAACGTTAAACTGAAAATATATAAAACTATTATTCTACAGGTTATATTATAGGCCTATGGGAGCGAAACTTGGACTCTTACTTTAAGGGAGGAAAAGATATTACGAGTATTTGAGAATAAAGTACTTAGGAAAATTTTTGGACCAAAAAGAGATGAACAGACAAGTGAATGGAGAAGACTACATAACAATGATCTACATGGTCTTTATAGGAAGCCAGATATAATAACAGTTAAGTGTCGTAGACTGCGACGGGGAGGACATGTTGCACATATGGTGAATGAAAGACGTGCATGGAAGCTTGTTGTAGGAAAGCCAGAGGGAAAATGCCCAGTTGGTAGACCAAGAATGAGGTGGGAGAATAACATCTATGATTTGAGGGAAGTAGATTATACAGGGAATGATTGGAAAGCATTAGCTCAGGATAGGGATGTATGGAGAGCTTATGTCCGCACGGCTATGAACCTACGGGTTCGATAGTGCCAGTGAGTAAGTAATATATATATATATATATATATATATACTGAAGATGTTTAACTACATAAAAACTAAACCTTAGATGGGTGTACGGCTTCGGAAATAGACCACACTGAAAACTGTAGGTATTTGACTACATAAGAACTAAACCTTGGATGGGTGTATGTCTTCGGAAACGGACCACAGCGAGAACTTTATGTATTTTATTTTATAAGACCTTAACCTGTGACTCGAACTTATCATCCTTGATAATGGCATGATCGGAATCAGTGGCCAGAGGCCAAACTTGAATCCAAGATGCGGAAACCCAAGAAAACTTCAATATTCATACTTATATCCGCGAAAATCTGCAATAAAACATATATATTAGCTGGCCCGGCAAACGTCGTATCGCCTTTAAATGTTTTTACGTTAATTTTTCCGATGTTTTAATAGTTATCTGCTATTCGGGGCGGAAACAAATCAAAGATCATAAAAATC
The DNA here is from genome assembly GCA_030220185.1 of Diploptera punctata. Taxonomy (NCBI): domain Eukaryota; kingdom Metazoa; phylum Arthropoda; class Insecta; order Blattodea; family Blaberidae; genus Diploptera; species Diploptera punctata. The sequence goes on from JASPKZ010007564.1 coordinate 127,308, forward strand.
GGTCCAGCCGTTCTTGAGTTATAAATAATGTAACTAATCCGACTTTGTTATATATATATATATATAAAGTCCCGGCCACGCGTTGCTGTGGCTAAGGTATACGTTAAATTATGTTGTAGTAAACTAAGTGAGAAATCTAAATCAGAAAGTTTTTGTTTTACACAATTTTTAGTTCTGGTTAGTTAATTACACCCGGTATAAATATGGGTGGTGGTTTATGTGGAAGTGGTTTTGTTGATTGAGATGAATTTATGTTGTCTGCATTCTCAGTATCATCCATAAGTGTATCATAAGGATTATATACATTTATTGATGGAATATTTTGAGGAGGCTTGCTGATTTCATTATACTTTCGTTTTTTTTTTTTCTACGAACTTGTTGGCAGTTTGGATTCTCATCATCATCAAGAAGTTTCTGTATAGTAATATCATCTTGTGATATATTATAGTCATCTTGTTTTTCATTTAATTGAGGCATGGAGATTGTTTCTGTAATATTAGGCATATTATTATAACTAACAGACTTACCTACAGTTCTGTTATTCCGTTCCTTAGGACCTTCATATGTTTTTAAATTAACATTCTTCTTAAATGTAAGATTTATGTCACATAGGCTTATACCAATTTGTGGAAATTCATTTGATATCTTATCATTCATGGTCTCTAGAATTTATTCGCCATATTGTTCAATGCCCCTTCTCAGTCCAGTTAAATTTAAATTAAGTTGCTGTCTTTCAGCCAGATTACTTAAAACTAATATTTACAGACGCAATTAATATTATTATCAATATATTGAAAATAAAATAAACACAACCCTCAGGGGTCCTCATCTAGGGGATATGTGGATGGCGACCACAAGGTGCCCAAGCTGTGCAAAAAATTTCTTCCACTTACTTGTGTTTTGCACTCTTTTAACTTTACTATCTAACCTCTCTTGGTTAACTCTTGTTTTTTTTTTACCCCCGACGCTATTAGGGCATCCGAGGGCTAGGGAGTCTTTCCTTTCTCCCATTTCTTCTTTACTTTATTTTCTTTTCTTCTCCAGAAAAGCCTGACCAGAGGCTATAAGATGGCAGCCCCATCACTGGTCTTGCCTTCCTTTGGCCAGCAACCAATCGAAGGGACTATTATTATGCTTTCAAGTCTTATACGAGAATTTCCCTCGAACATTGGAGGGAAAATTTTCTATAGGATCGTAACAGGCCTTGGCCTAATACTTGGAAGGAAGAAGAAGAAGATAAAGAAAGTGCAAAAATATAAAAATATGGTTTATTTTAGGAAGTTATATTTTGAGGTTCTTTTAATCAATTTTTTTTAAATCTGGAATCGTCTTACCTCAATTTAATGTTGATTTGTTCTCGAACATGTTTCGATATATCTTCTATATTGTCGTCAGCTTTGGCCAAAGCTTGATATACAATATACCTAGAACATGGTTATATATTATATTGTGTAAGGAAATATTAGTATTTTTTTTTTTAATATTTAAAGGAAGTAACGCTATGAGGTTTATTTTAAATAATAGGAGTGATGAGGTGGACAAAGTGTTGTATAAGAAGCATGCATTTAAAAAGCATATGCACTCCTTCACATTCAAATACTCAATTATGATATTAATACAAAAAGCAATTCAGTGTTGCCTGTTCTTAGAGACATTCAGTTGTGTGAAATATCTAATCAAAATTGCAACATCAAGAAGATATTATTTTAAAGTTATAATTTTAATTTAATGTTTGCAATGATGAACAAATTATTATTTGAAAAGAAAAATGTATTCCTGAACTTGGATTTGAATCCAATACCTCTAGCTTTATATGCTAGTGCACCACCATTTATGCTGTTTGGGTATCCCAAAGCAAACATTAAATTTTCTGTCTCATATCTAGAGAGGTAAGCATGGTCCGTGGGGATCTACCCTTTTTAGTAGGTAGAATTTTGCTTTCGTAAGTCTGCCATGCTGGCTCAGGTCGTAGCATATTTGCTTCCTGACTACCAGGCATAGGTTCAGTATCCAGTGGGGTTAAAAATTTTAATTGTAAAATTAATTAAGCTAATTTAATTGTAAAATTTTCAATTTTGGGGCCTGGAGGGATGTTGTGTACAATTTTGAATTGCTGGATTATGCACCAGATTCCTGCATTAAATTGCAAATCCCTCTGCAGCACATATGTTGAGAAGGCATGTGGTACTGTTGATAACAATTCATCCATCAGATGGGGATGTTTAGCCTGTTGGCCTCCTTAGTGCTTTTCGAATAGAAATAGACTACATATTGGCACCAGGTTTCACCAACTCCCTTCTCTTCATCATCATCCCTCATACAAACATAAACACATAAACATACTTAACTTTTATAGGAATTAATCACTATGAGGTTTAATTATTGATGAAATTAAATGTTTCTTACTTCTCCTCATAAATCTTCTAAGTAGATCGCGATTTTGAGACCATAACAGACTCATCTTCAGTACTTCTTTGGTGACTGATGTTATGTCGATCGGAAGAAACTCTTCTTCTTCCGATCAACATAACATCAGTCACCAAAGAAGTACTGAAGATGAGACAGTTATGGTCTCGAAATCACGATCTACTTAGAAGATTTATATGAGGAGAGGTAAGAAACATTTAATTTCATCAACATAAAAATACGCTCATCTCTGTACGCAATACAAGAATGCATCATCTATGTAAAATGGTGTGTAAATTGAAATATACTGCATAACACCATAAATTGAAGCACATAAAGTGCAGTGATGGTGTTAGAAATACATACATGCTTTTATAATTGGTAATATAATGTATCGTCAGTGGTATCAGAGGTGAACTATACACCATTTAACATAAACTTCATCAAAATATAAGTATTTCTGATAGATTATTAGAGAAATAAATAGAGAGTAATATTTAAAAATCTCACCTCACAAATCTCATGTTTTTCCACGATACTGCTTTTAAACAGAATCAAAATAACCAGTCACAAAGTACTTATCTCTTTTATTTAATATTTGTAGAAAATATCACTATGAGGTTTCTTTTAATTATTATGAGTTAGTTATTTTGACTCACCTCATATTTTTCATATTCTGCAGACTATAGTTTTGTCGCATTGATAATGTTGCAAAGATGCGACAAAAGTCTGCAGAATATTAAAAAATATGAGGTGAGTCAAAATAACTAACTCATAATAATTACTTATCTCTACCCAAATATCAATTTTTTTTTAGAAAATCATTTTATATTATTATACAAATTTTAAATTACAAATTTTTATATTCTGTTTAAAATGTTCTTTGTTACAGACATGAATTACAATATGTGAAGTTCCCTTGGGATATTGAGGATGCTAAACAGCTAGGTACTGTACTGGCCCATTATAAAGACAAATATTTCTTTGAAGTTCTACTGGGCATTATAATAATATATATATTGTATCCTTTAAGTAACTTGATACTAAAGCTCTAATATTTCACTAATCATTATTCTTTCTTAAAAATGATTAGCACTTATTCAGATTAAATACAAACTTAATTGCCTTTAAAGTGTTTATTTTTATGTAAAAAAAAATCTCATTGAATTATGTAATATGTTTAGTTTTGATTTAAAACTTACACTTGTCTTATTATGTAAAATAATAGTACAAAAATGATCTCCATAAAATACAATTCCATGGTATGTCAGGCTCAGAAGGCCCTTGACATACCAATTGACTGCTTGCCTCACATCCACATGTGTCAGTCATAGACATGGACGGTTATTCAGCCAGAATACAGGTTAACATATGATCACTATTTCTTAGCAACAAGATGAAACAGAAATACACTTTTTGCATTTTATGATTAAGAAGGCAATGTAATACCTAGAAATGCATTTAACGTCTTATAAACAAATGTGGCAGTGCAGTTATCATTTGATGAGAAATAAAAAATTGTGGCATGTATTTTATTAATTCCTTGTGCATTTGTATCTTACTATTAGATAAGAAAATTTTTATATATATATATATTTCGAACATTCATTTTTATTTTAGAAAGAAAAATTAACGCTGGAACTGTGACTCAAAATAAAACTGTCCAATTCTGAAAAGTGTTTAGTTAAATTATAACTTCAAAATATGAAGCTTTACCGCTTAAACGTAATGTACAAATTTTCAATAAAAATACTGTGAATAGAAGCCGTCAGATGGTATTCTTGGTAATGATGGCTATCGGCCTTTGGATGAATAGAGATATAAGCGAAAAGAATTGTTGACATTCGTATTGGAGCTCGGATGGTGTAATTGGTATCATACTGACGTGCAGAGTCAGAGATCCGAGGTTCAAGTGTTAATTTTTCTTTCTAAAATAAAACTGTCCAATTCTGGAAAGTGTTTATTTAAAATATAACATCAAAATTCATTTTTATGATATAAATTTTTAAGTCCCAAAAAAGACCACATACTTAAATGTTGATTTGAGAACTATAAGAAGTATATGCCTGACAGATATCATTTTAAAGCATAAATAGAGATTTTATTTTATATATAACATGATACCATTGCAGATGTTTTGAAAATTCATTGTTTCTCAAAATTCTTAAATTTGAGTTTTCAGAAAATTTGAATTTTTAAATTTTCTTTAAAAATTGTACATAAAAATACATATTATGTAGCCCCTCATCAAGATTTCAAGGTGGTTTCTTAAATTTTCTCCTTTTCAGTGACAAGGAATTGAATTAAATACTATACTAATTCCGAGCAAAGTTCCAGTTGTTCTGTAAACAAAGCAATTGTATGACTGAATTTTCGTTGGTCAAATAATGGTTTTACCTTTAACCATGTAAGAAATTGTAGTTCATTCTCTAACACTCAAAATAATATTAATAAAAATATATATTATCTAGCACATGTCTATTATAATAAGAACAGTTAAGTTTTGCAATGGGCAGGACATGTGGCACAAATGAGGAATGATAGAGTTGTATGGAAGCTTCTTGTAGAAAAACCAGTGAGAAAACATACAATTTATAGACCAAGAATGCGGTAGGAGAATAACATAACCATGATTTGAGGGAAGTAGATTATTCAGGGGATGATTGGAAAGCATTAGCTCAGGATAGGGATGTATGGAGAGCTTATATCTGTGCAGTCATGAACCTATAGTCCAAGAATCCATTAATTCCATTGCAGGTGTTAAGTTAGAAAGGTAATTTAATAGGTAAAGTTCCTTAACTACTTGTGCAGCTTGCAGACGTTTGCTATTCCAGGTTCAATATCTTTATCAATTCTGTCTGGATACCTGTTCTCATTCCCCATAGCATTAACATTGATCTGCTTCTGTTCAGCTACTGGAGCATCTTTATGCTACATCCTCTCTCACTTTCTCGGGCGACGTCTCGTCAACAAATATTTTCCTCATAAAGTTTCTGAATGGTCTATAACAGTAAGTACTTCAATTATATTCACATTTATTTTATTGGCCTTGTATGTAAATCTATTATTTGAATTATAATTTTTTTTTAATCAGTGCCCCAGGTTGTCATTTCAACATTTCTGGTGTTCTCTCCTGGCATTGGCATAATTGTAACCCACTTATGAGATTGGGGCACCTGGAAGGCGGGGTTAACGGCTGCCCCATTGATATGATGGATGGTGATGATGATAGTGATGCGCCAGGAGAGTCCTTAATCCTAAACTTAATCTAAGACAAATATGAATTATGATGATTATGATGGCCAGATGATGTTTGGGGACCATTTGGGCCTTAAAATTTCTTGACATTTGTCTTAAAAGTAAGGAAAAAGCCCGAAAAAACACCCAGGAAACTTGTCCTGATCGGGGGATTGAACCCGGGACCGCTGCGTGACCAAGGCAGCATGCTACCTCAAGATCACAGTGGTGGAGAACATTATAAAATATATAATATAGACATCTGTTCAAAAATTGGATTATTGACTTCCCCATAGTGTTTGTTTTGAAGCAACGATGTGACGAACATGCATCTTCTCAAGAATCGAGATCTAATTCCAAAATACAGGGAAGCAATGAGGAGAATAGTTTAATTATTAAATCTTGACCATAGACACACACACACGTGTATATATATATACATATATATGTGTGTGTGTGTGTATGTATGTATATACCTCATACATGTCTGTGTGAGGACATGAGTGCTTTCTAGTGGAAATTCCTTAACTAAGCATAATTTAGTTATGCTTATTTCCGTACAGATGTTGTTAGTGACATGTGGTTGGCTTGTCTATTCAAGAGACATCTAGTAGCCAACCTAGGTATTACTTGGAGTCAGTAAATTTTGCTTAGAGGGCTCTTTTCAGGCTTAAGGTTCTTTTACAAGCTTGGGGCTCCTGGCTTAAAGTTCCTCCTGGAGGACTTGTTCATAGATTTTTTCCTTCCTAAATATCCATTGACCCTGGCTGGATTTGAACCTCCGACCCTTGGGACTAGAGGCAAGGAACATAACCACTAGACCACCATGGTCGATTTTAGACTTATAAATTATATTTGAAAAGAAAAATATACGCCTAGACTGGGGTTTGAACCCAGGACCTTTGACTTTCTATGTCAATGCTCTTCCATCTGAGACTTATAAAAATCATTATCTTGAAGATCTAGAGGTTATCGAGGTAATGTTCGCTGCCATGAGCACAATTCCCATTTTCTTGGCTCTTGTTCATCAGAACTTTAGTAGCTGTTATTATTTTGAATAAAAGAATTAATTAAATTTGAGTTGTGTTTTTGACTCACCTCATATTTCTTGATTTTTATGCAGGCCTAGGTTTCATCGCTATACTTTGTGCCACACAACTGGTCGAGAAAGTATAGCGACGAAACCTATAGGTCTGCATAAAAATCAAGAAATATGAGGTGAGTCAAAAACACAACTCAAATTTAATTAAAATAAACCTCATAGTGTCATTCCCTACATATATAAAGAAAAATTAATGCCTGAATTGGGATTTGAACCCAAAATCTGTAGCTCTATACACTAATCTGTAAGTATCTGTAATAAAATTCTAGAGTCCCCAGTGGTGAAAGTCATGAACTTAAAGAAATATAGTTTATTTTAGGAAGTAACATTCTGAGGTTCTTTTAATCAAGTTTTTGTGAGAATTGGGACCATCTTACCTCAAATTAATGTACATTACTCTTACGTTACATTACATGTTGGATGCCCACACAGACGATGGTCTGAACAATTTAAAGAATTCTAGCTTTCATGAAACCGGAACGAGCCAATAGGCTTAATCCCTGGATGATGATGATGATGATTATAATTACATTACAAATTGTATTAATTTCAGGTAAGGTGTTTCCCAACTCACAAAAACTTGATTAAAGAAATATCTTTCTAATGATAACATTAAGCCTATTTGATTTATTTTTAAGAGATCAGTATCTACTTTTTTTTTCTTTTCAGTTGATTTAAATCTCTACATTCTGCAGTTTTTTTTTTTTTCCTGGTCTTCATTTTCCAGCCAACCCCTCAATAGGGAAATATTTCAAAATAAAATAATAAGGGCATTTTGTTACATTTCAGTTTTAAAATTGGATATTAATTCTATATACGAGGTGTGATCAATAAGTTTCCGGAATGAGGCCATAAACACAACACTTCAAAGTTTCTATTCAGCACTGTCACCCTCGATGTAGTCACCTTGGGAGTTGATACACTTGTCCCAGCGCTTCTGCCAATGCTGGGAAGCACTTCTGGAAGTCATCTTCTTTAAGTGTGTCCAATGCCTTCTGCGATTCGCGCTGGATGACATCAATGTCCTCAAAACGATGTCTTCGGAGCCGAATTTTTAGCCGTGGGAACAGGAAAAAGTCTGCTGGAGCCAGATCTGGAGAATAGGCTGGATGGGGAACAGTACTCATCCTATTTTTGTCCAAAAACTGGCGGACAGAAATTGCTTTGTGCGCGGGCGCATTGTCGTGATGCAGGAACCAGTCACCAGTCCTCCATTTCTCTGGCCATTTGCGTCGCACATTCTCCCTCAATCTTTGCAACACTTGTTTGTAGTACACTTGATTCACTGTTTGACCCCGTGGTACAAATTCCTTAGCACAATTCCATTAATGTCAAAAAAACAATCATCATTGGCTTCACATTCGATCGAACTTGTCTGGCTTTCTTGGGGCGTGGAGATGCAGGACTCTTCCATTGCGAAGACTTGTTTAGTTTCTGGATCGTAGCCATAAATCCATGTTTCATCACCAGTAATAACCTTTTCCATGAACCGTGGGTCATTTTTAAGCTGTTTTTTAAGATCTGTGCAGGCAATCACACGACTTTCCTTTTGGTCATTTGAAAGGAGGCAGGGCACGAACTTCGCAGCAATTCTTCGCATGTTCAAATCGTCTTTCAAAATGCTTTGAACACTTCCAAACGAGAGTGCTAGTGCATCAGACAATTCTCGTATTGTAATGTGCCTATCATTTATACCATTTCCCTCACTCGATCTATATTTTTATTGGTTTTGCTGGAAGTTGGTCGTCCCAGACAATTTTCATCCTTAACCGATGTCACGCCCCTTTTAAATTTCGAAAACCACTCAAATGCTTGAGATTTGCCCATTGCTTCCTCCCCATAAGCTGTTCTTAACATTTGATATATTTCTGTTGCAGTTTTACCAAGTTTAAAGCAAAATTTGATGCATGTTCTTTGTTCCTCGTAATCCCGAATTGTTGCTACACAGAGAAATCGCCGCATGCACAAAACACGTCTTCACTTCAGAGCTTCTACCAGCATACTGCAGAGAAGGTCGCGCAACCCCTCAAATTCATCACAAGGAAATTCTGAGTGTACAGCCTGGGTGAAAATTAAAAACTCCTCAATGGCATAATTGTTTTGAAGCCATTCCGGAAACTTATTGATCACGCCTCGTACAATGGCTTAACATATCAATATTACGCCTTACCCTCTCCTTTGTTAGGAGTTACTAGACCAAGTTAATTTAGTTATTACATAAATTAATGAGTCATTTTTTACATCTTACCTCATATTTCATTAATTTACAAATTAAGAACCTCATAATGTTATTTTCCATATTTAACTATGAATAATTTAGTTATGCTTATTTTCCTAGAGATGTCATGAATGGTATGCAGTCAACATACTGACCCAATAAGACATCTAGTAGACTACTAAGGTATTGCTAAGATGAATAAGGTTGATAAATTTTGCACAGAAGCCTTTTTATTTAGGCTTTTGGTTCTTTTATGAGCCTAAAATTCTTCATACTCAGGACCCATGGCTTAAAGTTCCTCCTGGAGGACTTGTTCTTTGGATTTTTCAATAATTATTATTATTATTATTATATACTTATAATTTATGCTCTGAAGTTTAGAGCATGTACAGATATGACACAATTCAGTGAAAGCATTAAGAGTTATGTTTTGTGATATTATAATTATATTAAAAATTCAATTTTGTTTATTTTCAGGTAAATAAGCATCGAGAGAATTTACTCAACTACATCATATTCTTGAGAGTTACGCCTTTCTTGCCTAATTGGTTCATCAATATTGCATCACCTATCATAGATGTTCCTTTATTTAAATTCTGGCTTGGTACATTTATAGGTAAGGCATTAAAATACATATTCCCTTAAAATTATCAAACAATTTTATGCACAAAAATATTTGCTTTTTAACCATTTCATATATATTTTTTTATTCGAAACTTACTTGGAATAAACACATAGAATACATAATAAGGAAAACTGAAAGACAATTATTGGGTTTAAGACAGTTAGCTGATATGAAATGGAATGTTCACGAGAAACACATGTCACCATTTATAATGTACACATTAAACCACTACTTACATACTGAGGTGAGGTATTAATCACAACAAATCTGAAAAAGTCAATTTGTCCTTCAGTGTTAGTGATAAATTTAAATAAAAACATTATATCCTGCATATGATGTCCTTCTTTAATTATATAACATAAATCAAATAAATATATCATATTGTTATGTGTTGTAATAACGACATTTGAATTTCGCAGGCAAAGGTCTCGTATTGGTAGGAATAGATTTGTGAGTCAGTCAGAGTCGAAAGACCCGTGCAGACCATTGAAATGTCTGGGCATTCATTCCAGAGATCTCTACGCACCTTTGCTTACCCTTTCAGGAAAGATCAGTGGCGAGAAGTTTCCATATGGAAGTGTCTCGACCATAGGCCTATAAGTTTCTCTCCCTCATTGTATACAGGGTGTAAATGAATTACACCGCACAAATTTAACTGCATATAGAGGTGTATTGTATAAGTAATTTGAGATAATGAACTAATGGTTTACGATTAAAAATGTCCAAGTTATGATCCAATTTGTAAAATGGTTGGCACATCACTGATTAATATTTAATTTTAGGAAGTTATATTTTGAGGTTATTTTAATTATATTATTTTTAGTCTGGACACCTTACCAGTCTGGGAAAGCTGACGATAAAACAGAATTGTTTTGAAACATGTCCAAGAACAAATCAACATTAATATTGAGGTAAGATGTCCAGACTAAAAATAATATAACATCACTGATTATTTCAAGTTAAAATGGAAATAATATGATACAGTGATTGTAACTGGCAATATGCATGTGCCTTTAGCTCAGTGATTATAGCAGTCTTACTACCGCTGCAAATGTAAGATTGATGCATCAAGATCGAAACTGCGTACAGTATGTGTACCTTTCTTCTTCTTCCTTTAATATGTGCGTACTGAATATCAGTTTTACATACGTAGATTTACTTCTGATTTAATTGTTTATTCATTATTTTACCGAATATGGTATTTGAATGTCGGCGCAATACATGAGTTACAAAAATATTGTTTTGAATTGTTTGAAAGTTTGTAATAATAATGCATATACTGTAAGTAGCAGTTTTAGGAACTGAAAAACATGATTCTAGAAGAGTAGATAATCAACTAAGAGGAAGATCAGATCATCAAGGAGATCCAGGAAGTTCTCAATTTCATGTTTCTTTAGAAGATAACTTAATTCGTTTATTTCTTGTAAAATACTTAAATCTGAAGGAGAGATTCCACTAATTCTTGAAGCTTGAGCTAATGATATTGGACGATAATAATCCAATTTTTCTCTTGCTTCTGAAGAAAGAGATTTTTATTGATCTGATGATGACAATTCGCACAAAATAATAAAAAAAAACTCGAGCTAAAACCTATTTTTATGGTATAAAAAAACGCCAATTTTAAATTTCAAATTTTAAAAGAAAATATGAATGGAAGTCAATTGCTAATTGATGAATGTTCTTCTTCGCTTTTTTTCATCTTTTAAAATTTCTATTTTATTTCCTTTTTTTAACCGTGCATTTCCATAAATTACATGAATTCCATTTTTTTTCATTAGAAATAAAACTCCTTTTTTTATTTTATCAACAATTTTTCTACTTTTAGAAATGATTTTAGGATAATCTGCAATAGCTTTCACAAATAATATGTACAATTTACTGTACAGTACTTACGTACTTGGATAAATGATAGTGCAGCGATCACAGGAGTAATAACATGAAAAGGTACAGTGTATGTACACATGACATACATAATGTTATTGGGAAATAAGAAACAATACACTTTAGTAAACCAGAAAAAAAAGTATCGGTGTTTGAATCTCAAATCTATCGCTTTAACCATTAAGCCACACTTTAACTATACAGATTCTGTGTGTTTCACTCTGAGCTAAGGCTCTCATTGTACCGATTCTACTGTAACCAGTACAGTGGTGTGCAATCATCTTCTAAGTTCGACATTTTAAGGAATTTGATAACCCAATATTTCATAAACATTGTTGATGAATTATTAGCAATCAGGATCTCGGAATTAATACTAAGATCTGAAGTTATTCTAGTATAATTTTCTCTCCTACTTTGCTCTCCTGTTGATTTATCTGTATCACATACCGATTACTTTGATTCCCTATAACTTGCCCATTTTCCCTCGTAGACCATTGGTTCCCTATCTCATATAACTTATATAATGCCCTTCTGTAAGCAGTATAATTCATTTACACCCTGTATACAGTATCTGTGGCGAAGGCAGGAAGTCAGTCAGTTGTGAAATGACAGTGATTGAGAGCAGACAAAGAGAGGACAATTATATCGAGTGGACTCATTACAGAATTAACACTATAAGGTATTATTTATTTAAGTAACATTTTTTCAACAAAATAAAAATTATATTTAAAGAGAAAAATTATACGCTCAGACTGGGACTTGAACCCGGGACCCTTGGTTTTCTAGTCCAAGTGCTCTACCATTTGAGCTACCTGAGCAAGTACCGATCTAAACACAAATCTTTCTCTATATACGTTGTAATTCCCGCCCACGGTGGGCGGGAATTACAACGTATATAGAGAAAGATTTGCGTTTAGATCGGTACTTGCTCAGTGGGCGGGAATTACAACGTATGTAGAGAAAGATTTGCGTTTAGATCGGTACTTGCTCAGGTAGCTCAAATGGTAGAGCACTTGGACTAGAAAACCAAGGGTCCCGGGTTCAAGTCCCGGTCTGAGCGTATAATTTTTCTCTTTAAATATGATTTATCCATCATTGAGATGTATGAAATTAATAATAAAAACATCGAAAATAAAAATTAATTTAATGAGTTGTATCTCACCTCATATTTCATATTCGAGGTGAGAGATAATTCATTTTATTAATTGAAAATATCATAATGTTATTTCCCATAATTAATTTATCCCTAGATGGGATCGGAAAAGGAGCACCGATATCTTAAAAGAATTGAAGACTACACCAATTTTGGCATATATTAAACAGTATCAACTAAATTGGAAACACCATCTTGAAAGAATGAGTTCAAATCGGATCCCCAAAGCTGTTTATAATTATATACCAAGAGGACGAAGATCTCTGGGCCGTCCTATGAAACGCTAGAGGGAAAATTTTATATAGGATCGTAACAGGCCTTGATCTAATATTTGGAAAGAAGAACAAGAATTTATTAAAAAAATCACCTCACCGAACATGAGGTGAGGTGATAAAACTTTACCTAAATAAATATGTTTATATTTGCAGTAGCCCTACACAGAATTGGCATAACAGATTCACCTAAATGCCCTTTTTGCAATTTAAATGAAGATATGGAAAGAAACCATCTCCTCCGTTGTCCAGCTTTTGTAGAAGAGACCAGCCTTTCTGCTAAATATTGGAGTGCAAGAGAGCGAATGATTTCATTATCAAGTGCTCGACATTAGATACCAACCAACCATATTTGCAGTAGCTTAGTTGGTTAGGACAACATGCTACAAGCTAGAGAGTCAAACATTTGATTCCCAATAGGGTTGATTTTTTTCTCTGGTGGCATCATGGTGCTGGATTCAACTCGGCCTTAAAAGGAAATTAGTACCGGATGCATATTCTGAGGCTGAAGCCGGCCATCATGCAGTGCTCACATCTCATGCCACTTTTCTTCAAAGGTGGAAGCCTTAACCACTTATTATTTCAAATATCTGCTAAGGACTGTAATAGAATAATTAATAGAAATACAGTATTACCCCTCTTTTACACTTTTCAAGGAACCAGAGGGAAAGTGATGTAAATTATGGGAAACGAGGAAGAGCTAATAAATGTTGACCCCCATATTCTGCAACTGTTCTAGAACATGCAAAAAGAAGCAATATCTGGGCTAATATACTAAATAATGTATTATTTTTTTTTAATTCAGAAATAAAATTCTTTACACCTCACCTCATATTCTGTCTTTTATTTATTTAGAAGACAGGATATGAGATGAGGTGTAAAGAATTTTATTTTAAATTAAACCTCCTGGGATGTTTCCTATAATATTTCAATGTAATATGTGTTTTGAACTGCTATAAATATAACATTACTTCCTTTCTTTTACTTTCTCCATTTCATAAATAAATAACAAGGAGAATCGCAGCAAGCAGCACTATGAATCTTTATTGAGAGATTAAAAAAATTTTGTTTTCCATATTAGTATATGGGTTGAATTTCAGAAATGTTTGTCAGATCTGAACTAGCTTCATTGGCTCATTGAGCATTCTCTGCTTTTTTACCAATTGTACATAGCTAGCTTCGTTGGCCCATTAAACTTGCTTTGCTCTTTATCGATTGTACAGAAGCCTGCTTCGTTGGCTCACTGAACTTACTCTGCTCTATATCGATTGTAGCAGCAAGATAATTGATCAAATAAATTGAATATCTTACTTACTTACTCACTGGCACTATCATACCCGTAGGTTCATGGCCGCGCAGACATAAGCTCTCCATACATCCCTATCCTGAGCTAATGCTTTCCAATCATTTCCTGTATAATCTACTCACCTCAAATCATAGTTAATGTTATTTTCCCACCTCATTCTTTGTCTACCAACGGGGCGTTTTCCCTCTGGCTTTCCTACAAGAAGCCTAACATTCCATGTTCCTAGGAACATGTCCCTGTGTTTGAGCCTTTGGCATGGGTTCGCTGAAGTAGTCCCCGCCCGGAGAACCAAATGGGGGACTATTTGACCTCTGGAAAATTTTACCCCAGTTGAACCCATGTCCGCATTTCTTGACAGTTGTATTTTTACGGTGAAAGATTGTCACTCTTTCAACCAAGGTACTTTTTTCGTCTGGCTTATCACCTTCGACTAGTCCGGCATGGATAACCCTATCGGCCGCAATGCTACTGCCAGCATAGCTCTCAGGATCATTTAAACATGCAAGCCACTCCATCACGACAAGGTAAAGATACGAATGTCTTTGATCTTTAATGCTGTAGATCAACAGGATATGACTAAATAGTGGGAAAATAAAATTGCAGAAATGTAAAATCGAGGATTTTAATACATTGTTAATATAGGGAAACTGAAGGGACCTTTAAAGAATATTGTAAAAGGTGGGAAAACATTAAATGCATAACAAAAGCAGGGTAATACTGTATTCGTAAATTAATGAGTCATTTTTTATCATCTTACCTCATATTTTATGTTTCTTCAAACACTGGAACTAGTTTTCGAGAGAAAGATCTCTCTCATTTTCAACTGAGATTATGATTTCAGAATACGGTATTGGAATGTCAGTGCAATGCATTAGTTACAAAAGTATTGTTTTGAATTGTTTGAAAGGTTATAATAATAATGCACATACTGTAGAGTAGCTACAATAAGTAAAATTTTTTATCACTCACCTCATATTATTCTTCTTACTTAATTAACTAGTTTCGGATGGCTCTGCAAGACGACAGAACAACAGTCGTGAGGATACATTATGATTTCATAATGTCCGTTGAAAATGAGAGAGATCTTTCTCTCGAAAACTAGTTCCCGTGTTTGAAGAAACATAAAATATGAGATAAGATGTTAAAAAATGACTCATTAATTTACGAATTAAGAACCTCATAATGTTATTTCCCATATTTAACTATGAATAATACTGTATTATATCTTTAATCTTTGCAAATGCCTGACAATTTGAAAGTATTAATATGTTGATTATTTATATTTGAAGAGAAAAATTTTCGCCTAGACCGAGACTCGAACCCGGGACCTTTTGCTTGCTGGGCCAAATGCTCTACCAACTGAGCTACCGAGGCGAGTTACGATCTAGATGCAAATTTTTCTCTTATATACGTTGTAATTCCCTCTCACCAAATGCTTTTGAAACCATTGTTTCTATCTTTGCAAATGGCGGCTTCTTAGTTAAGAAGACATTTATTGGGAATTTAACATTACTTTATAAAGCTAGTAAGGCTTCTAATGATGTTTTTCTCTTCAAATATAATTTATCTTTCATTGAGAAATGTTAAATTAATAATAAAAACATCATTAGAAGCCTTACTAGCTTTATAAAATAATGTTAAATTCCCAATAAATGTCTTCTTAACTAAGAAGCTGCCATTTGCAAAGATAGAAATAATGGTTTCAAAAGCATTTGGTGAGAGGGAATTACAATCTTTCATTGAGAAATGTTAAATTAATAATAAAAACATCATGTTGATTATTTGTTGATTAGGTGTAGCACCACCTTCATTCATAGCAATTCAGACGGGAAAGACACTGCAAACACTGTCATCGTCAAGCAGTTCCTGGTCCTGGACATCTGTGATTATGCTCGTAGCCTTTGCCGTTATCTCATTACTCCCTGTCATGTTTCGCAGGAAGTTCAAGGAAGCCATTGAATAGGGTGCAGTATTTCTTAAAAAAAAGTTTGTATATGTTGTAAAACTTTATTTATGAAATTAATTAATTACCCACTGGTGGGTAAAAGTTGTTAGATAAATTGTGCAATTTGCATTCAGATTGATGCTTTATTTTTCTCACCATTTAAAGGTTTTATGATGTAATTCCATTTGCAAAAAATTTGCTTTATAAGCACTGCAATTTTGATCCTAAATTTGATATACTTCTAAAAAATTCTCTGTAATGTGAAAATTTGTAAATTTTTTATCTAAGAAGTAATTAAAATATGTTGTGTAAAATTTCTTTTTGTAATAGTTTTTTATTCAAAGTATTACATTTATTTTTTAAGTATGTACTCATGTTGTGTAGATTAAACAAAAATATTCACATTTGGTTTAATAGTTAATCATTAATTTAAATAAACTGTCATTGTATTCTTATTAAAATGTAAAATTATAAAATTAATACATGTAAGGTAATGTTTTCCTCAACTTGGTTAATTATTGTTTTAAACTCTAGGGATTTGGATTTCATTCCATCATCACCAGAAGTTTATTACCGTTTTTTCTATTATAATTCTGTAGGGGGTTATTCTTACAGGATTCTTTGCATTTAAATCATATTGTTGTTGATTTCTTTTAAGATTTCTGTCTCACCCAGTTTTTTTTTTTTTTTTTTTTTCCCTTCTTCTTCAAATGAGTTATAAGTTTTAATAATTTTTAACCAAATCGAGGAAGACGGTACCTCATAGATATTAGTTTTATATTTTAAAATATTATATTTTGACTAATACCTCAATAGGATTTTGATATATAATTTAATAGTTTAGTTTTATTAATAAAACAGGTAATGCTAATACAGTGCATTATAGTGAAAACAAGCAGTATAATTATTATGAGTCAGAAAAAACCTAACTCATAATAATCAAAATAAACCTCATAGTGTTACTTCCTTTAATTATTAAATAAAGTCAGTAATATTTGACTTATTTATAGGAAAAAATGCACTATGAGGTTTAATTTTAAATTAAATTAAAATGCTTCATACCTCACCTCATATCCAGTCTTCTAATTAGACCATGGTTTCAAATCCTTGGCAGCTTCATATTCAGTAATATCTCGTCAACTGATGTTATGTCGATCAGAAGAACTACTTCAGAAACCACAGTGCTTTGAAACCACAATCTAATAAGAAGACTGGATATGAGGTGAGGTATGAAGCATTTTAATATAATATTAAGCAGTAATATTATTTGGATAGTTACACAGGAAGTTTTAGAAAGTAAAATATTTTGGCAAGTAATAATTTTTTGTAAGTCACAAGTTAAGTCGTTAATATAGTGCCTTAACAGACCATTCAGCCTTTTAAATTGAGATCTCCTGATAACATGAGCCAAAACAAAGTATCAAGATTGCAGGTTTTAAATATCACTCAGTATTATGTTTGTGTTTTTTGAACAGTTGTGTGAGTATATTATTTTTAGTCTGGACATCTTACCTCAATATTAATGTTGATTTGTTCTTGAACATGTTTCAAAACAATTCTGTTTTATCGTCAGCTTGTCCAGACTGATTTTATTTATGTTGCACAACCTGGATGTCGATGAATTTTGATATACCGATGGAGCATGACCTTGTTTGGAGGTTCTTCCGCCAACCACAGGATGGAGCTGACATCGACATCCAGGTTGTGCAACATAATGCAACATAAATAAAACCAGTCTGGGAAAGCTAACGATAAAACAGAATTGTTTTGAAACATGTTCAAGAACAAATCAACATTAATATTGAGGTAAGATGTCCAGACTAAAAATAATATAATTAAAATAACCTCAAAATATAACTTCCTAAAATTAAATATTAGTTATGTGAGTTTTTGCTTGTAGTTATTTATGTACACATGTTATTACTATTAGATGGAAATATTAATATAAATTCATCTTGAGATAACTAGAGGAACATAATTCCATTTTTTTGTTCATATTATTTGTTTTTAAACGTCTTAATGATGGACAAATTATATTTGAAAAGAAAAATATACGCCTAGACTGGGATTTGAACCCAGGACCTTTGACTCTTTATGTCAATGCTCTATCCAAGTGAGCTACCTAGGCCTCCAATCTAAACACGTATTTTTCTCTTCTACCAAATGCTACGAGCCGTTGCTACGATTTTTGCAAATGTCGGCTCCTTTGTTAAGAAGACTTTTTTTATTGGGAATTTAAACATTACTTATAAAGCCAGTAGTGCTTCTCCACTACTGGCTTTATAAGTAATGTTTAAATTCCCAATAAAAACGTCTTCTTAACAAAGGAACCGCCATAGTGCTTCTCCACTACCGGCTTTATAAGTAATGTTTAAATTCCAAATAAAAAAATCTTCTTAACAAAGGAGCCCCATTTGCAAAAATCGTAGCAACGGCTCGTAGCATTTGGGGTTAGAGAATTAACTATGTAGAAGAGAAAAATACGCATTTAGATTGGAGGCCCAGGTACTCACTTGGATAGAGCATTGACATAGAGAGTCAAAGGTCCTGGGTTCAAACCCCAGTCTGGGCATATATTTTTCTATACAGATATAACAACTCCATTTTACTGATTTTACAGGAGGGAAGAAATAAACTGTTTTGAATGAATTTTTAAACATTTCAGTAGTATAATAACAGCTTTATTAAATAGAACTGTTAATATACTATTGTAATACCATTATTAAATGAAGCTATTCTTTTTCCTGTAAACTCAGTAAGATGGAGGTGCATTCCTCTGGTTGTCACGTGATGAATTATGTTTTAAAAGCAGATGATCCACAGTTTTGGGTTAACATAACCAATCTATATAAAAAAATATTTTCTGTAGAGAAATCTTATGTTCTTCTACAATAAGAAAAAACTCCATGGCGTGAGAGACCTAGAAAGCACTTGGCCTACATTTAGGTGAGGGAATCTTATTTTATGGAGTACCGGTAGTAAGAAACCAGTATAGGTTATGATGTAATGTAATTTTTTGGTGGTTTTTGAGAGCATATATGAGGAGCTCATTTTCAAAATGTTTCTTGTCTACCTTTTACCAAAACTGACCTTTTTTTTGTGTCTGCATTCTTCTTATGAGTAGATTGTACATTTTCTCTTTGTTTGAATAAACTAAATATACTATTAAAACTAGACCAATCAATTCTCTTAACCTGTAAACACATGATGAAAATTATAAAAAAATTTAAATTCATAGTAATTGTAAAACCAAGATCATAGTTTAGACTTTGTTTTTACAATTGAGTGGGTCAGTGGAATAAGGGCCCATCCCAACTGCACTAAGTTTGGAGAAAAAATTGCATTTTATTAAATTCTACATTGAGTAAAATATATAGAGCACACATTGATAATATTTGGTACATGTCTTGTACATAAAATAAGCTTTCTGCCTGCAAATGTATAGATCACTACATTGTTTCATATGTCTAATCAAAGAAAAAGAAAATTGAGAATATAAAAGAATACAACATAAATAAACAAATTAAATAAATAACACTTTTTAACTTGAATATTGCATTAATCTACGTATTCTACGTTTGCAGCATTTGTATCGTCATCATCATCATCATCTGATTTAAGGCTACTGCTAAAATGTCTGGTTTACAGGTGGACAAATGTCATGAGAGTCATGATGTCTTCTTTATCATCCTACCGTTAGGAGATTTTGTTGTCAATATTATATCTCGTAATGCACATTTTCCTTTCCCTTTTTTTTTTAAAGTTTATTACTTCCTCTAAGTCGGCCGCGGTGGACTAGTGGTTATGCTCCTTGCCTCTAGTCCCAATGGTCGTGGGTTCAAACCCGGCCGGAGTCAATGGATTTTTAGGATGGAAAAATCCAAGGAGCAAGTCCTCCGGGAGGGACTTCAAGCTGTGGGTACAGAGTCTGAAGATTTTCAGGCTCGTAAAAATCCTTAAGCCTGAATGAAAAGGCCTCTAAGTAAAATTTACCGAATTTTCCCATCCTAGTACTACCTTGGTTTACTAGATGTCAGTATGAGACGGAACGCTGACCATGGACCACTCAAAATGATATCTATACGAAAGCAAGTGTAACTAAATTAGTATGGTTTAAATTCTTCTCTGTAGGGGGAGAGCGCCTAAATCTCTGTAAAGGGAAAACATAGGCTTACAATACAAAAATACTTCCTCTAAAGCCAAATCACCGAAACTGGATTTTACGTACATTACATGTCTGTTTTCAACAAAACGAAATTGAGATGCTTTTCTGATGTCTACCTTATGCGTGTCCAGTGTCACATTTCTCTTTGTGAAAATTTTATTTAAGTTATCCAAATCTTTAAACTCTTCTGCATTTATCTCAATTACTGTAAATGGTTTCTTTGTTCAACTCTTTCTTATGAGGTAAGCCCACTGTTCAGGTGTATAAACCACTTGTATTTTTCTTTTAACTTTTTCAATCACACCAAAGTCAGCATCATAGGGAAGGAAAGTGTGACCTGGTACAAGAAATTTATGTTCAATTTCTTCAAACCAACCACAATCAATCATGTACATTATTGTATAATTCTTGTTTTGAACAACACATGAATCACTATATACACTAAAGTTTCTTTTTATTAGCACCTTTTTCAATTAGTGGCACAGCTTTTAATAAACAACTAGCAATTTCGTCCGCACCTCTTGAAGCATCTGATTCAGGCCCATATATATTCCTTTCCACTGTTGCGTAAAACGTTCTGCTTCGTTTTATTCCACCCTTGCACATTTATTTTTCTTTTCTTATATTTTATTATACTATTTCCATTTGCACAAGAACCTGACGCATCAGCCATTCTGCATTTGCTGATATTTGCCGGCAATGCTAGTCAGTATTGCAGAGGACTACAGAGTAGCGGACAATGTACGGTCACATGTCAGCAGTTGGGATGGGCCTTTATTTCCCGCGCGCGTGAATAAGTTAGAAATTTTTCTTAGACATAAAGTCTCATTTACCCTCTTTTGAGCAAAGTTAGAGTTATGAGCTTCTAAAGATTAATAGAAGATGGCCATAGGATACATAATCTGCAAATAACTAAAAATCAACCATCGGTTGGGATGAGCCCTTATTCCACTGAGCCCCTCAATTGATAACCATGATTTTTTATGGGAAATGAGAAAAATTAAAACTGTGTTTCATATATATATATGTTTTTTTTTAATTAACTGAATATGTTGTACTTGGATTTCTATAACTTCATGTGTTTTTATTTTTTATAATCTATATCTTTCTTTCTATTACACAATGATAGTTTTTTGTTGGTCATGTAAAAACATTCATCAACCATATATCAGCTATTTTGTAACATTTACCTCAAGTACAGTATTATAACCAAGTATTTTGTAGTATGTAATCTGTCTCTTTAAAAGCAGAAGTTTATTTATTTCCATCAATCATAACTAACTCTACCTCTGTCCTATTTTCTTAATTGTTATAGGGATCTATGGAATTTATAATTTTAGCAGTGGCGTAAAAAAAAAAGGTTATAATTTTTACATATGACTGAAGATTGATTTTATTACTCAAAGCCATACAATTTTACAGTCATCTGGAAGAAGCTGCCATGTTCAAAAAGGACAAAAATTAATTTTTAAGTGATGTAATCTGGCTGTCTGATTTATTTCATGTATAATAAGCTGATGTATCTAGCTACAATGGTTCCTGAGTTAATGGTGCTGTCACTTTATGGCATGTCCAAACTGTGATTTTTGTCAAGTGTAAGCACCAGATTTATATGCTCTATAATTTCTGAAATATGTATGCAATTATGCTAGAAAAAGTTATATTGTGTGCAAATAAAATATGCACATAATATGCATATATTTAACTTTTATATGAATTAATCACTATGAGGTTTAATTTATGGTGAAATGAAATGTTTCTTACCTCTCCTCATATAAATCTTCTAAGTAGATCGTGATTTCGAGACCATAACTGTCTCATCTTCAGTACTTTCTTGGCGACTGATGTTATGTCGATTGGAAGAAACTCTTCTTCTTCCCTCTGTTGGTGGACCGATGAACCTCTGGATCAGGTCAAAATTTGCAGGAATTTTGAAGTTCATAAGTTTTCCTTTGTTTTTCTGAATGTGTATCTTTTCCCAAACCGGTTTGTTTAGTTTACAATAACAAAGTTTTAAGTTTTTCAGATTTAGTCATTTCCTTTAGTTAGTTTCAGACTAACTTTTTTCTGTATTTATTTTCTTTACAAAAAGGATGTTTGTGAGAAGAATTATGTAAAAGAGAAGAAAAAATTCAAAAACCCTATAAATAAGCAGAATAGATACTTTATTATAAAAGTTGAATTTCTATTAAAAAATGGGCAAAATATGCAGTTATATGGAATTCAAAACCATGTTTAACAAACTAAAAATATGATTCATATAGGTAATGCATAAGCTTACAGTCTTACTAATAAAAATCTCTTAAACAGACTTTCATCAGTTGTTTAGTTATACAATGTATAAGCCTTATGTAGATCATGTATAATTTCCTTACTAATAAACGTTGTGCCGGAGCTATATAACAATACAACCTTTACACACAATATGTCACATATTCGTCATCACTATGACGTCAGAACAATATTACGCGCAGTTTGTAACAGAAATAAAACATCAACTAGTGATTAATTGTGTAAGAAATGAGTATGGATAAGAATTAATAGAGATTCCCTAATTGGGGAGGTACGGAAAAAATAAATGTGTTTTAATTTATATACATTTTCCTTTACGCAATGTCAAATATATCGAAGAATCAGTTTCACAGATAATGTGCTGCCATCTAACGTCCAGAATTTCGAACAATTCTTGGAAACTAATAAAAGTTTTTCCCGTTACTTATGAATTATATGCAGTGTTTTAAGATGCGTTTAGAAAACATTCAAAATAGTAGAAAATGTTACCGCGAACAAAATAACGCTTTAAGCGTAAAAAAAAATTTCAGTTTGATCGGGAATCGAACCTAGGACCTCACGCACTGTAGTCAGAAGCTCTAACCACAAGACTATCAAGCTAACATTGTGGTTTGCTGCAATAATAGTACCACTATAATTAAATACATTTTTATATCGGTATGTGTATTATGTTTTAATGATGCAAGCAAGTTTTGTTAAAATAATATTATGAAACATTCAAGTTAAATCTTGTCTACAGCAATTATTGTAGAACATATTCTTCTGTGAATCAATGCTCAATTAAAAAAATATATTATTAGGCCTAATCGAGAATGAGTGTAACGAAAGGCATTTTATGATGCCATTATTTTCCTACCCAGAGTTTTATTAATATTATTTATGCCCTGTGTATCCATCAAACAGCTGTTAAAGTGTTGTATTTTGGGTTAAATTTAAGGATACTTTCATCAGTATCATAAGAAAACAATCAGTTGATCTTGAAGTCCGACATTTTGTCTAGTTATACAATCCTTAAACAAGGGTGGAGGCATGTATAACGATTCACATGTAAAGTTGTACACCTCTTACACACTGATCAGCTAATACAGTGTTTATTAGTAAGAATTTTCAACTGAGATGTGTATAAACCTTGTATAAAAGTTATATATGGATTATTAGTAAGAGAGTAATAGTTTAAATTCCTGGGAAAGAATATGAAAGCTGCTCCGTAGCCATGTGCCAAAAGTTGGTATGTTCAATACACATCATATTATGCTAGAATTTTTTACAGTACTTTTGCAATCAATATATTAATTAGATTTAATAGCTCACCTCATGTTTTGTATATTTTCCAGGACTAGATTCAAAGAATTTTCCTCATTGTCAATTGACATCTGGCTATTGATTTAACAGTTGGTAATTATTTGCTTCTCCTCTCTCTGTTGGTTGAGCGATGAACTTACAAATCAAATCTTTTTCCCCAAGAATTTCAAAATTAATTATTTTGTCTTTATATTTTGGATACAGATATTTTTTTCCCCCATGCTGTGAGTTCCTTAGATTTCTCTAATTGTTTAATTAATTTTGGCTTTACTTCAATTCTTTGTTTTTCTAACCAAATGTGAGCAGCTAACTGCAGATTTTTCTATTTCCTCATTTTTACATTCCGAAGGTATTCCTTCATTCTGATGTTAAAGTTTCTTTTTTGTTTTTCCTATGTAGAATACACGAGTACATGTCACTTACATACAGTGGTCCACCTAATAAAGAATTGTTTGGGGTATGTTTAGGAGTATAATTTTTGCCAAAGTGCTATGTAAATTGAAAATAGACCACATTAACATCATCTATCTGCCTTGCCCAGAACCCGAAGCAAAAAGTACAATGGGTTGCATTGAATGTTCATATCTAAATGTAATTTTAAGATGTTTTAAATATGATGGTTTGAAAAAATGAAGGTATTAGTTGTATGGCTTTTTTCGATGTTTTTATTATTAATTTCATACATCTCAATGATGGATGAATCATATTTGAAGAGAAAATTATACGCTCAGACCGGGACTTGAACCCGGGACCCTTGGGTCCCGGGTTCAAGTCCCGGTCTGAGCGTATAATTTTCTCTTCAAATAAGTATTAGTTGTATATTTAAATTAATATTGGGAAGTAAACATTATGAGGTTATATCATTAATAGTGAGTGGAGAACATATTTTTAATGACTCACCTCATATAATTTCAAATTTCTTTGATACAGGCGGTTTCAGACAATATCTTGTCCCTCTTCAGTCATGGCTTCCACTTGAGTGGAAAGGATTAACAAGATTCCCTCTGTCCCTATCTTGATTGGAAGCCATGACTGAAGAGGGACAAGATATTGTCTGAAACTGCCGGTATCAAAGAAATTTGAAATTATATGAGGTGAGTCGTTAAAAATATATTCATTCACTATTAATTAATATTAGTTGTATTTTTATTTGTAATTCATATTTGTATATTTTTAGTATGTAACTAAATGCTATAAAGTTATTGGTTATATTTTTTTACTTCTAATTCATATTTTGATATTTTTAATACATAACTACATGCATTTCATAGAAATCCAAGCAATGCATTTTTAATTGTTGTGGTGTTTTTATTGTGCTTTTTTTTTAATTCTTAATTTTATTAATATAATAGACATTCCTTCAGAAAGATTAGCTATAATAGCTATTTAACTATATTAAGTAAATTGAAAGTTTGTATTTGACTCCGAAAATTATAAAATCTCTTAACATGATTGAACAAAGCATTGATCTGAATGTAGAAAAGCATTTATAATTAAATTTCTTACAGTGATACTCAATTGTTTCCCATTACTATATTATATGGCGAAGTCTATATAAATTTACATAATAAATATATTTTTCTTAGCTATAGTAACTGATGAAACTGCTTTGTCTTCCAGATGTTTTAATTTCAAAATTTCTTCCATAGCAGATTTTTTAATTCAAATTTCTGTGGATTTAATATTTATTGGTGTTACGAATATCTTAAAACTTTATTTTTATTATAATTAAAGCCCATAGAAGCCAAGGGGTACAAGTGACAAATTGCTAATTTTGGAGTTAAGTGTTGATTTTAGTTGTTAAAACAGATACTAATCTGAGTGGTCAATGGATACAAGTAAAAATCTGCATGGTGCTGAAATCTAGTGGCTGAAAAGAAAACTGCTAACACAGTCACATATGGTGTATCTCAACTTTGAACATCATTTACTCAAAACTGACCTTTTGTTATTTATACCCCTTGGCTTCTAAGGATCTCAATCATAATACAGTTTGATGAAAAATTATAAAAACTTGTAGGAAGATCTAAAATTGAAGAAAAAGATTCTGAGCTACAACTAAAAAAAAAAAAGGTTGCTGTAACTGTAAACAACTATAAGATAAAGGATTTCCAGTTGACTGTCATAGAAGCTGGTAAATAATTTTATTTTTGAAAATTGATCATGAAAGACTATTTTATATGGGTTTAAGTATATAGCAAAATATTTTGAATTCTTCTAATTGAAAATTATTTATGTTTGAAATATCTTTTGCCCATCTATATATATATATATATATATATATATTTTTTTTTCAGTTTCTGTATCACGATGTAAGTAGTTTTCAGTGATTCGTAAAATTACTAGATGGTTCATCATTGTGATTGTAAACAAAATTTTTGACAATCATTAAATGATTCTGATTTTGTATTCTATATTTTGTATTCTATATTTTGTATCCTTTCCTTCAAATTAGTCCTGGAAAGGAACACAAAATATGAGATAAGATGTAAAATCTGATTCATTTAATGATTTTTAATATGTAGAATCTACTTGATTATGATAACTGATATTAAAAAAATATTACCAAATAAAATCGCAATCACCAAACAATAAAATAAAAAAAAATTGATGCATTTCAACAGCTAAACTGTGAATTAAAAACCAACTCTTAACTGAATAAAGCATTTATTCAGAGTTGATTTTTAATTCAATCATCACTCAGTCTCGATAATGACAGCTTTTCTGTTAAAACGTGTTGACATTTGTATTTAATTGTTTGGTGACTGGGTTTTTATTTGGTAATGTGTTTTAACATCATTTAATGATTGTTTGAGAAAACCTCATAGTGTTACTTCCTAAAAACATAAAAATATTTAGGATTAAAATTACTACAAATTATAATCACAAAATTGATAGAAATTAATACTATGAGTTATTTTATCAAAGAAATTGAATCGGTCATCTCAAAAGTTGGTTTTATGGCTGAAAGTGAAGGGAATGTCCTTCAAAACATATCCCAGAAACTCTAATTAAACAAAAGCTACAACAAAATTTCCATTTGAATGTATCAAACATTTTATGAGAAGGAAAGAGAATAACAATTGTACCTGCAAGGTAAACACAAGAGAATGTTATTCTAAATGGATACAAATTGGCACAAAACTAAAACCAGAATTACCACGAAAAGATGCTGTTGTCACTTCCTGTCTTATTACTGGCCGTGAGTGCCTGAACAACCACTTACATGGAATTATTCTATCACGTCACCAAACTGCACATTCTGTATGGGAGGAGACAATATGAGTATGGTACACTTAATATTATATTTTAATCAAAATTATAGTGGAAAGTAACACTATGAGGTATTCATAAAACATGGGAAATAACATTATGAGGTTCTTAATTCGTAAATTAATGAGTCATTTTTTCACATCTTACTTCATATTTTATGTTTCTTTAAACGCGGAAACATAAAATATGAGATGAGATGTGAAAAAATGACTCATTAATTTACTATGAGGTATTTTCAATTTATAAATGAGTTGGAGTTTGATTGAAGATGAAGGCAAAATGGCCTTTGAAAATAGTATCGTGAAAACACAGAACTTAATGGGGTAAGATACAAAACATTTACTTAAAATTATGCCAAGCTTTGAATATACATTCAGATGTTGTTACTAAAATATTGGGAAGCTAGAAGGAAAATTGCTTTATTGTCAAATTCTGAGCATTAGATATATTTATACAGCAAACTCCCAATTATCCATGTTAATTGGGACCGAGATATGCACGGAAAATCAAAATACACGGATAATCCAATTAAATTATTCGGTGCCATGGAAGTTGATCAGAAATTTATTTACTCACTTTAACACTACTTAAATGCAACAGATATTCATGAAATGTTATATTAAATGTATTTAGGTACGAGTCGTAATTATCATTATTTTATTTTACTTGTAAATATGAAAAAAAAAAAGTGGGACTATTTCCTGTCATGACCACTCTGGTTACAACAGTTATTCAAAATGGCCGTCGTAACCAATGACAACTACACTCGTAACCACCGATATCCACACTTATAACCAGCGATGACAAATAATCAGCGATAACCAGTGATAAACCCACTGCCACAGCATATCTGTGGTTTCAATCTGTAACAACAAACTTTCAGTGACTCACGCAACAGAAATTTCCGAAAATTGTATTGTATTCTCAGAATGTTGGTTGGTACCGTTAAATGCGTCAGGAGAGGGGGTTGTGAGTGAAGGTTACTCTATTGTGCTAGTTTCTAAGCGCAGTTCACAGTAGCACGTTTAAAAATAAAGAATTTTTTCATAACAGTACAAAATAAGAACAGTATTTATCTTCATTTTTAAAAAAATACAGTAAAAAGAGTCATGCCCGGATAATCTGCAAACTGGATAATTGGGAGTTTGCTGTATGTATATATATGTCCCAAGTGAAAGAGAAAAATATGAGAGAAATAACCGATTCAATTTCTTCAAGCTTTAAATTACTTGAAATATGTATATTTGTTATTCTCTTTTTTATATAACTATTTTCTTCTTCTTCAGCTTCTTTATCAAGATATAAATATAGTCTTCAGTGATCCATAAAATTTCTGGATGCAAAATAATTAAATTAGTGCCATTCTTATGATTTTTAGAATAGACAACACTCAGATTTTTTTCTCTCTCTTAAAAATGAGCTAAATTTTGCTTCCTTCCCCTATTGTTAGTTGATATAATGTTTCTGTCCCAATATTTCATAATTATTTTTCTTTTTAAAAAAGAAATCTTAAAAAAGGTAACCATAATCTCTAGTGAAATTAGATAGAAATGAAATATGTTTATCCATCTCAATGGAAATAGAAAACTCCAAATGATGAAAACACCAAATTGTGATTTTTATACATTGAGTATCACTGTGTGTGAATCTCTTGATGTTATGTATAAATTAGAGTTGTGGTAATAACTTATTTCCAGGAAGGGAGGTTATTAATTGCATTTTATCACATAATAATGCCAATATCTGACCAATATTTTCTTCATTTACAATTTAACATCATAAAAAGTATCTTCTTCTTCTTCATCTGTCTTGTGTCCCCATTCCAGGGGCCAGTTTGTCTTATTATTCTTACTTCAATTAAGAATATTGTTATAAACCCAAAATGGTACATTTTCAATTTTAGTAAGATGAAAAAATTATTCACTTTGTACAATTTTGTTTTTCCAGCATTTCCTAACTGTGACATATGCCATAAATTATTTTTTAAATAGTACTTCAACGATTAAAACATTTTCAATGAACAGACAAAATGTTTTCATTATTAAACAAACCTCTTAATATTACTTCCTATTGTATTAAAAAAAAAAAGTAATTCAATGCTTTATAATAATATTTATCAAAGAGTTATAAAGCATTTACGGATATAAAGTTATCTAAAAAAAAAGTGGTATAGTTTTTTTTTTCTACGTCATGAAATTAGCTGTATTTTATTTACAGTTGAACCTGTTTTATACATAACTCAGATTTGCGTAATTTGGTTCTATATCTAAATTTGAAGTCCTGGTTTCATGTAATTGAAAATTTATAGAATTAAACCATATTTGTACGTAATCCATTTATATGTAATTTCCAGTTATATCATCATCATCATCATGGACAAATTCGTTTTAGGCCATGTGGCCTGTACGGTAAACCTAGCGAAGATGGTCTTGATCTTTCCACCGATGTTTTGGTCTTCCTTGGTCCCTATGTCCAGTTGGGGTATATTGGAATGCCAATTTTGGAAGTCTATTTCTTGCCATTCTCCTCAGATGATTTTTCCATTCTTGTTGGTATCTTTGTATATCTTCATTTAAACTTGTTACTCCAAGTTTTCCTCTGATAATAGTGTTCCTTTGGTGATCCAGTCTATTAACTCCTAACAATGATCGTAAGAAGCGCATTTGGCTTACTTGAAGTTTACGAGAGTTTTTTTATTTAAAATCCAAATTTCATTTCCGTCAGTTATCAAGTTCATAAAATATACCTGAATAACCAATGAATACAAACATTGTATTTTTAAAATGGATATCAATACCAACACATGGAAAGTTTGATAATACAAGATAACACAGGTGGCAATTCAAAAAGGACTGGTGGCAGTACTCCAGTTACAAAGACAAGGACTGCATCACATTGCCGTCAGCTGAGTTTGTGATTTAATTCAAAAGATAAAGACTGTTGATGAAAGATACATTTGTTTCTTATATGTTACCTACTTTCTTGGGTAAAGAATGCGATAAAAAGGCCCCAATAATTGCAAATGTTTTGAACACAAGACAGATGTTTTCTATAATGAGAATAAAACAGTGGTACCATCAGTAAATTCATTTGTGTATAGGAGTTATATTAACACAAAAGTTGTAGTTAAAAAACCATGAATGCATTAATAAGTTTGCAAAATGAGGTGTATCCACTTAATACAAAAAGAATCTGATTTCTTTGATCCAGGGCCAGGTTCAAAATTATAGTATATTTTTAGTGTTCTTTTTCTTCCATGAAGTTCTAAGAATATAGGGCTATTGTATTAATATGATTTTTTTCAGTTAAATTTTATTCTTGTAATCCCATGTTTCCCTTAACAGAGATTTAGGCGCTCTCCCCCTACAGGGAAGAATTTGAACCATACTAATTTAGTTACACTTGTTTTCGTACAGATGTTATTTGAGTGGTCCGTGGTCAGCATTCTGCCTCATGCTGACATCTAGGAAACCAAGGTAGTACTAGGACAGGAAAATTTGGTAAATTTAGCTTAGAGGCCTTTTCATTCAGGCTTAAGGATCTTTTACGAGCCTGAAAATCTTTAGACTCGGGACCCACGGCTTAAAGTCCCTCCCAGAGGACTTGCTCCTTGGATTTTTCCATCCTAAAAAATCCATCGACCCCGGCCGGGTTTGAACCCGCGACCCTCGGGACCAGAGGCAAGGAGCATAACCACTAGTCCACTGCGGCCGAATTTTATTACGAGGCAAAAATTAAATTTTATTATTCTATATTACAATTGCAATAACTTTGTGTTTTTCTTGGTGGAATTTTAATTAAATTTGAAAAACTGCAGTTTGTGCACAACTGTAAGTATAGGCATAGTGCTTACTAAACTACATATTTCAGTACTGTTCCAAATTAAAAGTATTTTTGCCCTTAGAAAGATATTTGTGTAATGATTGGAAAATATTAGCTCATGATAGGGATGAATGGAGAACTCATGTCCATGCGGCCATGAACCTGTAGGTTTCATATTGCCTGTGAGTTTGTTAAATCCTTATACTTATATATCCATCCATAGTAATTCTGCCCGAAGGCAGGTCCTTCACTGCAATCATAGCATTTTCATGCTATGCTTGCAGCTTTACTAGGGAATTGTGTAGGTGTGGTAGCTTCCCGTTGCTTTCCACACCGGTGAAGGATGATGATGATGATGATAATGATAAGGATGATGGCCATATGATTTCGGGGACTGTTTGGGCCTTAACATTTTCCTGACATTTGTCTTACAGGTGAGGAAAAACCCCGATAAAAACCTCACCCAGAAAAACTGCCCCGACCGGGGATCAAACCCAGGCCCGCTGCGTGACAAGGCAGCATGCTACCTCGAGACCACAGCGGTGGACACTTATATATGATTAGTTATATTAAGACTTTCTATCAGAAGAGGTAAATATCTAAATCTGATTTGTGAGTTATTCTGAGTTGTAACTATTCTTTCCTTTTTACCTTAACGTATGTATAACTCAGGTTTAACTGTATTTACTAGTTGATTACCTGGCATTGCCTGGATAGTTATTTAACCCAATCTACAATCAGCTTAGCCACCTCAAAACCTATTGATTCAACACTAATCTTGATCAATTAATTAAAACATTTTGTCTGTTCATTCTTACCTCTTATAGTTGTTTTTGTTGAACATATGTATCAGGTGAAATTAAATGTTTCTTACCTCTCCTCATATAAATCTTCTGTGTAGATCGCGATTTCGAGACCATAACTGTCTCATCTTCAGTACTTTCTTGGCGACTGATGTTATGTCATTCGGAAGATACTCTTCTTCTTCCCTCTGTTGGTGGACCGATGAACCTCTGGATCAGGTCAAAATTTGCAAAAATTTCGAAGTTCATAAGTTTTCCTTTGTTTTTCTGAATGTGGATCTTTTCCCAAACTGTGAGTTCCTTTTGTTTGTCTATTTAATTAAATGTTTTTCGGACCTGATCCAGAGGTTCATCGGTCCACCAACAGAGGGATGTTATGTCGTTCTTCTGAACGACATAACATCAATCGCCAAGAAAGTACTGAAGATGAGACAGTTATGGTCTCGAAATCGCGATCTACTTAGAATATTTATATGAGGAGAGGTAAGAAACATTTAATTTCACCATAAATTAAACCTCATAGTGATTAATTCCTATAAAGGTTAAATAAGTTTCAGGGCTTATTCGCCCCATTGTCAGTGATTAAAAAAACTAATCTTTATTATTTTGAACATTTTATTATCATTTCCTCTCATGCATCCCAGGGGCAAAACATTAGGTTTACATGTCTTCAAAACTGTCACCAATCAGCTTAACAATCAGTTAATAAATGATAAAAGGCCAAATCAGCCAATCCTAAAGATAAAATACTTTTTATTAAGCCCACCTGTCTTAAAGTAGAAAGGGCGATAATCTTCTTTAAGTAAAATTGTAGACTTTCACAGCAGGTGTATTGATTCATGTCTTTTATGTCTTTCGGGCTAAATGGCCGTGGTCTGGTTTTATTAACACTCAACGTTTTATCTACTACTGCGGTAGACATCCTCAGGAGATTCTGCGTGTTCTATGACCTCCTGACTCTTCAAATGTCGGCTGCAGACTGGCTGTACATTGGAAATCGTGTCCTTATTTATAGTTGAGTATTGTGTGGTGATGTTTTCTATACGGTCCGTTACTTTGGAGCTATTTTTTTTATTGGTTGTCACTGGCATAAGTCGTAGGTTTTATTCTCATGTTATGTAGTGCCAGGATCCAAATTTTAGCCCAAAAGACATGAATCTTCTTTAAATCATATTCAAAATATGCACCAAGACCCAAAAACTATGGATTTGGCACTAATATTGGTTGTTTCTTTATTATTTTCACATGTTATCCCCATCTCAACTTCTTATGGGGTACCAGGTGTCTCTTACCCTCACATTATCTTTTTTAAGATTTTAAGTCATATTTGCACAAAGTTTGGTTGAAATTACTGTAAATCTTCCAGAGTTTTGCTTTAACATACATAAGCAGACATATACATTTAAATATATAGATTTATATATTTAAAAGTTTTATTTTCTTATAAATCTTTATAGATTTATTTATTTAATTTTTTTTAATATCTTAGTTATAGTTGGATCACAGTCATTTGGCCTGTGAAGGTGGGTGATGGAATGAAGACTATGCATGCTGTCCATAGCATGCTAGTGTATGGCATTTGCCGCAATGACACATTTTCAGCAATGCAATATCTTGTGTTCCCTTTAGTGCAGTTCTTTCTCTTCACTTCAAAGTGAACCAGTAATCAAACGTGCAATGATGTCTGATTTGTTTTGTTTACCGGACAGCATGTAGTATTTATATATTAAATTTGGGAATTTTTAACATTATGAGGTTCAATTAATAATAATTAAATGAATCGTGATTTTTTCTTACCTCATACATCTATGTTTCTTTAAACACAGCACTGCAGTATCGGTGACACTTTGTCGTCATCATCAGCTGTTTTCACGACGTGAAAAAAAAAACAGCTGACGATGACGACAAAGTGTCGCCGATACTGCAGTGCTGTGTTTAAAGAAACATAGATGTATGAGGTAAGAAAAAATCACGATTCATTTAATTATTATTAGCATGTAGCAGTTCGACTGCTTACTTCTCTCCTTAGTCTCCTCACCCCCAGGCCAAAAAGACTGTGATTCAAGTATGTGTATTATAAAAAATTGTATATATTCTCACTTTTTGTTCCCTTTATGAATTATTAATTATAATATCTTGTGACTATGTCATATGTTAAATTGATTCTAAAATGCATTGATTACAATCCAAGTTTCTTTTTTTGAATTCCTAAGACCAGTTTTTGGTAAACTGAAATCAGATATTGGCATTTTGAAATGTTAGTAATTTGGTCCAAAATGAACACGAAAAATATTTAAATATTTTAGGGACCAAACTGTAATTGATGTTAATGAGCCTCGATTAATAAAACTTTT
Organism: Diploptera punctata; assembly: GCA_030220185.1. NCBI lineage: Eukaryota > Metazoa > Arthropoda > Insecta > Blattodea > Blaberidae > Diploptera > Diploptera punctata. Next base: position 161,464 of record JASPKZ010007564.1, read on the forward strand.
TATTATCCGCTCAAACTGGTCTCAGCCAGGACTTAAAGTGCTTTATCAAAGACAATGTGTTCTTTGCTGCAGAAATGTCTGTGGTTGTGACAAATCAGATTCAATTGGAGGCCCTAATTTAACACAGTTTCAGTTATGTTATTTTAACCTATTAATTAACTGTATTGTTATATTAAATTAATGTTGGGAAGTAAACATTATGAGGTATAATCATTGAAATTCATCGGAGAACATTTTTTGACAACTCACCTCATAAATTTCATGTTTTTCACGATACTGCAGTTTCAGACGATATCACGTCCATCTTCAGCCATAACTCTGACGAAATTCTTCAGCCATCAACTCTTCTATTGTCACCATCTTCAGCGCTGTGATCTATGGTTGAATTTATGAACTAGATATCAAATTATGTTCGTTAGGAATATCAAAATTCATTGATCTACATTTATTTATTATAATTATAGATCAATAAATGTTTATATTCCTGAACAAAATTTGATTTGAAAGTTCATAAATTCAACCTACAGAGTACCAGAGAAGAAAGTGGACAAGTTTTGTATACATGCCACAAGCGGCGCTAGTGTAGAACAGCTAACGACATCTAAAATTATTTCAATCTTTTTTTTCTGGTACTAATATGAAATTCAGCACCATCTGGTGGTAAAATTATGAATTATAGTTATATAATGCCATCTGGTGAATAATCATGGAATTTAACTTTTATAGGAATAAATAACATATTAATCAATCTTAAATATATGGAATTATTTGTACCCAGCCTCTCAGACCTAAAGATTTTTTTTAATTTTAACAGAAGGGAAGAATGGAAATAAATAAAACATGTTAATTTATTTTCGTTTATTAAAATTTAAAAATGTGCATTATGAGCTATTTTAATAAATATGTACAATTGACCTACCCCCTTATTCTCACATACATATTTTATACAATATTTATTAAAGAATCTTAGCCATGTCGTACATCTGAAGTCCATTATAAAGTCACATTTTTAAAATGTTTATTAGAAATGGCTGTGCACTAACATCACTCTTCCTAACTTAACAAATCTTAGAATCTTATCACTTCTAGTAGGTTTATCTTTAAAAATAGATTCACAATAAAAATGTAAACAAGCTTGAATTTACTTACAAATTAGAGTAAAATAAAATGTAAGTAATGATTTTAACTTTTGATAATATATCATTTCTACAGTACCTTCTATATAGAACGAAAGGATAGCAGTTAAAAATTTTAATTTACAAAATGGCTAATTTCCCATAATCCCGAGTGAAGATGCTGTGTGCCTTGCATTTGTTTTATTTAGTTACATATTCTGTTACTACGAAACAGCGCTACCATTGTAGTTTCTCATTGTAGTTCATCATAAACGACAGAAATGTTTTAGATGTCACTGTACTCAGTTTTCCCTCTATTCGAGTGCTCTGTGAATTCAACCATAGATGGCAGCACTGAAGATGCTGACAGTAGAAGAGCTGACGGCTGAAGAATTCCATCGGTTGGAGTTATAGCTGAAGATGGACATAACATCATGTGAAACTGCAGTATCGTGAAAAACATAAAATTTATGAGATGAGCTGTCAAAAAAATGTTCTCTGAGAAATATAACTATTGTTATTTATATCTAGTTTGATTGCTGTAGTGAAGAATTGATGCAGGCATTACAAATACAGCTGTTCACTGAATAGCAATCTAACACAGCTTCAATTAATATTTAATTTTAGGAAGTTATATTTTGAGGTTATTTTAATTATATTATTTTTGGTCTGGACATCTTACCTCAATATTAATGTTGATTTGTTCTTGGACATGTTTCAAAACAATTATGTTTTCCCAGTCTGGGAAAGCTGACGATAAAACAGAATTGTTTTGAAACATGTCCAAGAACAAATCAACATTAATATTGAGGTAAGATGTCCAGACCAAAAATAATATAACTAACACAGCTTCTCTTCTTTAACCAAATCTGTGTTGTGAAAAATAGTTTAAGGATGAGGCTAGTGTGCATTGGCAACTTTTTCACAGCAAATTTATGATCACTAGGAGTGGATTTTTAGGTGCTAAAAGTTAAGATTGCAACATCGATTGATAGTAATTCTGCCTGAGGACAGGTCTTTCACTGCAATCATAGCATTTCCATGCAATGCTTTGCAGCTTTACTAGGGAATTGTAGGTGTGGTAGCTTCCCACTGCTTTCCACACCAGTGAAGGATGATGATGATGATGATGATGATGGCCATATGATTTCTGGGACCATTTGGACCTTAAAGTTTTACTGACATTCGTCTTACAGGTGAGGAGAAACCCCTCACCCAGAAAAACTGCCTCGACCGGGGATCGAACCCGGGGCCGCTGCGTGACAAGGCAGCACGTGACCTCGATACCACAGCGGTGGACAAAAAAGAAATAATGTTCCATTTATATAAACATATTAACGTCAGTGTTTTTATTATTCATTTCATACATCTCAATGATGTATAACAGTGTATATAAGAGAAAGATTTGCATTTAGATTGGAACTTGCTCAGGTAGCTCAGTCGGTAGGGTATTGGCCTGGAAAGCCAAAGGTCCTGGGTTCAAGCCCCAGTCTGAGCATATCATTTTTCTCTTCAAATATGATTATATTAATGTGTTGCATTCTTAACTTTTAGTACATAAAAATCTTTTCTGTACTAGAAATAAGATCTCAGTTCCCTTGTACTGACAATTTTTTTATTTAACCAATCAAAAAAAAAAAGTCATGATTTTTACTGTGTGCATAAAATCTGACTTTATTCAATAATAATTTCAAAACTACTAAAAATCTGCCATGCTAGCTCAGATTGTAGCATTCTTATTTCCTTAACAGTGGTTCCAAATTCTGTACCAGGCAGGATTGGAAATTTTAATGATACAATTTTCAATCTTGAAGTTACGAGAGGTGTGTATGATTTCTCTCACTAGATTGTGTACAAGATGCCTGGGTTAAATCCCAAATTTCTCCGCAGTACTTGTGTTTAGAAGCCTTATGATACTGTTTATAACGATTCATCCATTAGATGGGGATGTTAGGCCTAATGCTCCTCTTGGTGCTTTTCAACAGAAGTAGACTATGTGTTGGCACCATGTTTCAGCTTTTTTCTTCTCTTCTTTATCTTCATCACTCACACAATACAGTTACATTATATAAGCATTTAAACTACTCTCATTCTATTTATTTTATTTTGAATCTGTTTATCTTACCTCAATATTAATGTTGATTTGTTCTTGAACATGTTTCAATTGGATCTCAATCATCTTCACCATTTTGCCCAGAACAAGTCAACATTAATATTGAGGTAAGATAAACAGACTCAAAATAAAATAATTAAAAGAACCTCAAAATATTACTTCTTAAAAAAAAACATTACTCTCATTCTATATGTTATCTATCCACCTAGCACAGAACCCAAAACACAACAATTGCTTTGGGTTACATTGGAACACACACACCCACATAGAACTGCTAATGATAGCAACTTGATGATTTTCTGCATTGCAATTTTTACTCAAAAAAATGTAATTATTTGTAGCTTGTGATGACTTCAATATGGACTCCTATAGTTCTTGGTAGGATGTTAGAAAAGGAAGACATTCTTTTTTAATTTAAGATAATAATTTATCTAACAAGGAAACTGTCAACCATTGCATGCCAAAACCTACCTTTAAATTTCTTCCTGAGAAGCATTGTAATGTAACAAGGCTATCCAAAAAGTATCTGCCATTTTTAACTGCAAGGCACTAAAATTCTGTGTCAAATATCTCATTTAAACTATGGGAGAGTGTGTTTAGTGATCAAATTAAGTAAAACTGTTAAAGTTTTATACTATTTTCTTATTTATTCTAATACAAACTTGTTACAGCTGTTTTGGTACACTGTACATTCTTCAGACGAATATAAATGAATTTTGTTATTATATATATATATGTGTGTCCTTTCAAAAAACGTTAAACTGAAAATATATAAAACTATTATTCTACCAGTTATATTATATGGATGCGAAACATGGACTCTTACTTTAAGGGAGGAAAGGAGATTAAAAGTATTTGAGAATAAAGTACGAGTACTTAGGAAAATTTTTGGACCAAAGAGAGATGAACAGACAGGTGAATGGAGAAGACTATATAACAATGAACTACATGGTCTTTATAGGAAGCCAGATATTGGAGAGCTTATGTCCGTGCGGCCATGAACCTACGGGTTCGATAGTGCCAGTGAGTAAGTAAGTATATATATACACACACTCAGGTATATAGCAAGTGTAACTAAGCAACTAAATGTAAACAAAAACAGTGTATTAGTCATTCAAAATATCTCTGCAGATGGAAGAATTATGAAGCTTTGTTTGTTGCTACACGTGGCGTCATATAAGGCAGTGTACACTGTCAGGCATCCCATGTCCCATTCCCCTCTGCAGTCTTAGATAGCAGTGTCACGTGTTCTATTCCTGCATAAACACAACTGCAGTGCCCTCCGTCAACAACTGCGCTTACTCCTTAAACAGTAATAATAAACATTATCCTATTATAAATTTAAAAGAGGTGATACAGTTAAATCCAGTTGGGAATTTAACAGTCTATTGCTTTTCTTCAACTTATTTATTTCTACAATTTCTAAAAGATCTAGTTTTTTTCCTTTGTTACAAACGTATTAGAATAAATATGAAAATTGTATAAAACGTTAACAGTTTTTTTATTTAATCACTAAACATAATGGATTTTCATTAAGTAAACACCAAATCAATTGATTACTTATAGGAGAGTAATATAACTCCTGAATTGATAGAATGGATAACCCTCACCATCTGCCTTCCACGCTTCATCCCACTTCACTCCACTCTGCTCTTATTCAAGCAGGTATGTCCATCTGCTTTGTACAATGGATTGTCATTGCTGGATTCTGGCTTTGATTTCTGTGCCTTGCAATTAAAAACGGCAGATAATTGTTTGGACACGGCCTTGATACATCGCAACGCTTCTCTGGAAGTAATTTCAAGGTAGGTTTCAGCATGCAATGATTGACAGTTCCCTTGTAAGAAAAATGAGCAATTTTTTAAATTTTCTGAATTACAAAAACTTGTAGAAATTAATTAAATAAAAATAAAACGTAGTTTTATTTGATTTTCATATTTATTATATAATTCAGTGACAGCTGTTTCGGTACAGTGTACCTTCTTCAGACATGTCTGAAGTGTACCGAAACAGCTGTCACTGAATTATATAATAAATATGAAAATCAAATAAAACTATGTTTTATTTTTATTTAATTAATAAATATGGATTTTCATCAAGTAAACACCAACTCAATTGATTACTTGTAGAAATTACAAATGAATGAAACTTTTTGATTTTATATACTAAATTTGGGAATTTTTAACATTATGAGGTTTTATTAATAAGAGTTAAATGAATCGTGAATTCTTCTTACCTCATACTTCTATGTTTTTTTAAACAGCACTGCAGTATCAGCGACCATTGTCACCATCTTCAGCTGTTTTCACGACTCAATTTTTTCTTTTGCTAGTAATTATCCAAACTGCCATCTGGTGATCTTTTGAAGGAATTATTTTCTAAACTGTCATCTGGTGTTCTTTTGAAGGAATCATTTTCTAAACTGCCATCTGTTGTAGAGATTCCAGACGAACCGAGTTTAATTACAAAGTTCTTCAAAAATACAACAGATGGCAGTTTAGAAAATGATTCCTTCAAAAGAACACCAGATGGCAGTTTGGATAATTACTGGCAAAAGAAAAAATTGACAGTCATGAAAACAGCTGAAGATGGTGACAATGGTCGCTGATACTGCAGTGCTGTGCTTAAAAAACATAGAAGTATGAGGTAAGAAGAATTCACGATTCATTTGAAACATTTTGAGTTAAGAATTGCAATACAGAAAACCACTAGTTAATATCTCTAGTAGTTTTATAAGTATTAATGAATAAAATCGGTTAGAGACTTTCTGTACAGGGTGTATTTTGAAGAAAATATATATTTTATCCTAACAATGGACTGTATATGTTTAAACCATTTATATTTCAAACTGAGAAATTATCTTTTCTCTGGCTTAATTTTTTAACAGTACGTTATGGTTTAATACATATGTTTCCCAATTCTATGTAAATGGTGGGTTATGTTATTCATCTTCATCTAGTCTCATTTCCCCATTCCAGGATCAAGTTTTTGACAAAAGCCTCCATCTATCTTGGTCACTCTGTATCTACACTTCCATCATTTACATCCATTCAACTCCTCTTTTCTCAATATTCTCAACTTGTTTTCATCTATACCTCGCCCAACCTCTTGGTCTCTTTCCTCCAAATCTAAATTCTAATGCTTGTCTTGGTATCCGTCCAGATTTCATTCTTTTAACATGGCCATATTCTACTATTTTCCATATCTTGCATTTTAAACAACTTCAAAATTTCTCCTACTTTAGTGTTCTTTATTTTATCTCTTCTGGTTTTTCCAAGCTTCCTTCTTAAAAAACTTAATCTCTGTTCCTTGAATTCTACTTAAATCCATTTTTGTCACTGTCCATGTTTCAACTCCATAAATTAATATAGGTTTATACTAATAAACTAAATTATGTTATTTTGTGTTTGACTTCTGATGCTAGTTCATTTACTATACTTTCTCCCATATTGAAATTTATATATCAGGTATTTTGCTCTACGCTTAAATAATTTATGTGAAAATATATAAATTCAGCAGAAAGCTAAATGAATTTTATTTGTTGTGTTAGATTGTTACTCAGTGAAGTATTTCAATTATAAAGTAGGATGTCAAATGAAAATTATATGGAAATTAATTTTTCTAGATAAGCCAACTGTAGGCCATACTTAATATGACTAGAGAGAAAAAATTGTACAAGAACTTGGATTTGTACCCACAATCTCCAACTTTATGCATTGGTGCTCTACCATTGAGCTATTTAGACAAATCTCCAGAAGCAAGAACAAATTTCTCTCTCTTTTAATCCCTCAGTCGCCAATAAGTAGTAAAACATTTTCACAAGAACCAGCCATATGGTAGGAGCTTCTGACTACGGATCATGGAGTTCTGGGTTCGATTCCCAATGAGACCATAAGAAATTTTCCTTAAAGGTAATTATTCTTATGGTCTGCAATTTAGGTTAAGTTAGGTTTAAGGACTCTCCTGGTGCTTCATTATGCTCTATCACATATTATATCATAACTCCGACTTCCAGGTGCCCTAACCTAAGAGATGCGTTACAATTCCGTCATGCCAGGAGAGAATACCAGAAATTGTCATAAATTTGGTGGCTTTGGGAAAAGAAAGAAATAAAAAGATTTTTACAAGATTTTGTAAGGGTACTTCTACTATGAGAACCCATTATGATGGGGTTTTACTGTAATGTCAGCTAATTAATAACATGATCTCTTCTTCTTCATCTAGTCTCAAGTCCCTATTTCGGGGCGAAAAATTAATTTCCATATTATGTTCAGAATTAGCCGATGTTACAGCAAAAACCATCATGATTGCTTCTCACCTTAGAAGCACCCCTATTAAGTCTTGTAAAAAAGTTTAATTATTTATGGGGTATTAGGAAATTAATAAGGAGAGGAATTTGTGCTTGCTCCTGGAGATGTGACTATCAAGGGAACTGTCAACCATTGCATGCCAATACCTATCTTGAAATTTCTCAAAGTGTTGTGATGTAGCAAGGATGTGTCGTTTTTAGCTGCAAGGCATATAAATTGAAATCAGGATCCAGCAATGGCAACCCACTGTATGGAGCAGATGGACTCCCTGCTTGAGTAAGAGCAGAGTGGAGTGAGGCAGGATGTGGATCAGATCGCAAGTAGTGAGGGTTATCCAATCTACCAATTCAGGAATTGCATTACTTCCCTATAGTTTAAATGAGAAACTTGATGCTGGATTTTAGTGAGTTGAAGTTAAAAGGCAGATTTTTTTTTTTTACATGGCTTTGTTAACATTACAACATTTCTCTGGAAGAAATTTGAAGATAGGTTTCGACATCCAATGGTTGACAGTTCCCTTGAAAGTAACTCAATAGTTTTAGAACCAGCATATAAAGCTGGAGATGCTAGGTTAAAATTTTGCCTCATGTCCACATTCTTCTCTCTAATCATGTTAGAATTTTAAATATATAAGTTTTTTTAACACTTTGAATCCAGCGGTGGTACTAGTACCACAGCATTTAAATGACACTGAAGCCGGAGAAAATTAAATCCCTCGGCATGCCTGTGCTGGTGGATTTACAGGGGTGCTTTTCTGGTTCAGGACTCAAAAGTGTTAAAAATTAAGAGTTAGTACTGATAATATGACATCTTACAAAATGAGAATTCAGTATAAATAGGAAAATCCATTTTAAAATATTCATAAAGCATATCTCAACGATACAAAAGAATAAAAGACAATATATAATAATAAGAAAACAATACTGAATGTCTTAACATGCTTTGATATTGTATTGTTGTATGTTGAACTTTGATAAAAGAAAAATAGGAATTATTTTAGATTACTAGCACCAATTACATTTATTTTTTCAGGAAACCGAAAAGGAAATTGAAATAGAAAATGTGAGTTGGTCATATTGCTATTTTTTAATGGTACACTTTTAACTATTTCTGATAAAAGGGCAACATATAAAAAGGTTGTATAATTATGAGAGAAATTAGACAAAATTGGAGAAGATTTTTCTTTATTCCTTCTAGTCTCAATTTTCTGGACTTATCTTAAAAATCCATTTCAAAAGTTTTCAATTTTTTATTATGTTTTTAAATTAAGTTTCCCAAATTCACGCAACATTTAATACTGTGCTATTGACAGATTGAATCACATCCTTGTTCCTCCAAGTTAGAAGTTGATGAAGCAGTGGTGGCTTCATATTCGTCATAAAAAAATGAAATATTAAAAATCAGACAGTTTACCTAAGAATTAGAGATAGAGTAATATTATAAAAATGTATCAACAAATTGGGTTTAATATATTTGAGGACAAAACTTTTCGCCCAGACAAGGACCCAAACCCGGGACCTTTGGTTTACCGTACCAATGCTCTTACCAACTGAGCTACCGGGGCGAGTCCCAATCTAGATGCAAATTTTTCTCTTATATACGTTGTAATTCCCACGTACCAAATGCTTGAAACTGAGCTTCATCTTTGCAAATGGCGGCTTCTTGATTAAGAAGACTTTATTGGGAATTTAAACTTATTTCTATCTGAACAAAAGAATGAAAAAATTATCTTTTCAATACTTCTAAACATATCTTCCATTCCAAACTTAAAACAAAAGCTGCATTATTTTTAAATTTAAATTTCATAATGTTTTCCCAGAACCAAGTTTGATTTGATCCTATGTAGAATAAAGCACATATGCTATAACTAGTACAATAGGCTACATTTCTAATATTTATACGAGTATATCGTAGAAATCTAACTCTTGTTAGAAGATTCCATAAAAACAGAAAATTCCATCTACATTAATAAAATATATTGCCTCATTTTTCATAAATAATACTTTTGTTAGACTCTTACATGAGATGAAACAATGAGAATCTCATGGTGTTTAAAATTAGTTAATTAATAACTTTATGATTATTAATATAATATTTTACAAAGTTCATACAACAAACCGTTAATTAAATATTGTGATGTTATTGTCATTTCAGTTTGTTACTGTTTTATACTAAGTTCATGTTTATATGTCCACAGATTTATTCTCGGATTGTGTTTTATTGGGCAATAAATACTTCCAGAATTTGAGAAGAATTATTGGGTATTACTTTAACTTAAGAATGCAGAATAAATGCAGATTCATTAATATGATGTCATTCACAAAAGTTCCTTCTTATTTTATCCTTTAATATTTAGCCGAAACGTGCTAGCAGTAACAGTAACAGATTGCATGTGCAAGGTAAGTCAAATGGATTCATTATATTTACAAAACTGACAGATTGTAACTCTATGAGGTACAATGTTGATATATATCAATTGTATAAGGAATTGGATTTGGAGACACATATAAGATGTCAGAGATTAAGATAAAAAGGTAAAGTGATCCCACAACAGGCCTCAGGAGGCCCTTGGGGTAGTAGGAGGTTAAGGCTCCCACTTTTTCTAGACAATCGGCACTTGATGTCAGCCGGGTTGTCAGCCCTGCGTGACGGCCGCCTTTACCCCAGAACAAGCGTCTGGTACTCATTTCCGTTAGAGATTAAGATGGTTAGGACATATCACAAGGATGGAAACCACAAGGAAAGTGAAGATTGTCTTCAACAACAATATAGACGGAACCAGATTAAGAGGAAGACCAAGAACAAGATGGTGGAATTGTGAACAAGCAGATATGAAAAGATTTAGAATGAAGAATTGGAAGGAGTTGGCAATGGATAGAGAAGGATGGAAGAACTCCATAGAGAAGGTTAAGGAGAATGACATAACATCGGTCAAAATATTACTGAAACCGATACAATTAGAAGACTGGATATGTGGTGAGGTTTAAAGAATTTCATTTTTTAAGAAAAAAATTATATACTAGATCAGGGTTTGAACCCAGGACCTTTGACTTTCCAGGCCAATGTTCTGCCACTGAGCTATCTGGGTTCAAACCCCAGTCTGGGCACATAATTTTTCTCTTCAAATATAATTTATCCTTCAATGAGAAACATTACATTAATAAAAAAAAGAAATTTATTTCTATTAATATTTGTTTCTGTACTAATGATGGTATAAAATCTCAATTTTATAGCTAAACTTATTTTGTTACAGTTAGATATTTTCTTCAATATGAGTAATTCTTCCAAGCAGAATAATATCTGGTATTGGCAGATGGAAATTGCAAATTGTTCCAATTAAAGAAAGGGCTCAACTTCAGAATAGGTTACTCTATGTTTTTCCATACAACATTCTTATGAAACTATTGCAATATATACTTTTTCCATTTTTAATAACATTTCATAGTATTTTAAACATTTTGCAATGATTCTTAAAACATATTTTACAATTATTAAATATTTATCTATGTACACAAATTATGGTACTCGTCCCTCAGTGATTTTTCTAAGTTCTACAGAACTGCAATATACATGCTTAATGTAATTTCCACCAGATGACAGGATATATCTGTGAAATCGGTGTGACCAACATTCACACTAAAACATATTTTAAGAATTTATTTAACTTTCACAGGGAAAGAACACTACGAGGTTTAATTTAATAATTAAATTAATGTTTTTATTACCTCACCTCATATCCTTTTTCTTCTATACTGCAGTTTCGGAGCTTATCTCCATAGTCAGTAGCCTCTGGTCGACCGGTGTTATGTCGTCTTTCTTGGCGGTTTCCTTCTTATTTCTATCGGTGGACCGATGAACCTCTGGATCAGGTCAAAATTTGCGGAGTTTCAAAATTCATGAGTTTGTCTTTCTTGTTTTTTTTAATGTGGATTTTTTCCCAGACTGTGAGTTCCTTTAGTTTATCTGTTGTTTGATTAGGCTCGCTTCTGTATCAATTAAATGTTTTTCAGACCAAGCATGGGCTGCTACAGCTGACTTGTCCACTTCACCCTTTTTTACATTTCTAAGGTGTTCCTTCAATCTAGTTTCTAAATTTCTTTTTGTTTTTCCTATATAGATTTTGTCGCAATCTTAACATTTGATCTGGTATATTCCTGATTTATATTCTTCTCCAATTTTTTTTCATTTTTGTTGGTTTTAATTATCTTGTTTAGGCTGTATTCATTCTTTGGGGCCAATCATTATTGAAAATTTTCTGGAACTTGTGGTGTTTTAAAGGATGGTAAGTGAATTTTTTGAATCTTATGTTCTCTTCTGTTTGTTTTTTAAGTGTGCTTTCATTAATTAGTTTTTGCCTTTTAAACTTATTTATTTCTTGTGTACCATGTCCTCTTCATAACCATTTTCTATTGCTACTTTAATTATGTATTCTTTTTCATATTTTTCACGGTTCAGGGGTACATTCACCAATCTGTGTGTTAGGCTATTGAATACAGCTTCTTTGTGAGCGAAATGGTTGAATCCTGATGCCTTAATGTAGTTATCTTTATGTGTGTTCTTTCTGTATATTCCAAATTCTATTTTGTTTTTTTTTGTTTCTAGTTAGGTTTAGATCCAAAATGAAATTTGTCTGTCAGTTTCAGTTTCCATTGTGAATTTTACAGTTTTGCTCTGAAGGTTCAGTAGTTTTAAGGCATCTTCTATTTGTTTATGGTTTATAATGGCTATTATATCGTCAACATATCTGCGCCAAAATTTGAAAGTTAATGGGTGTCCCCTTGTGATTTTCTGTTCAAAACTACCCATGAATAAATTGGCCAGAAAGGGAGATAGGGGGTTCCCCATGGAAAGTCCAAAATTTTGTTTGTAGTATTTCCCATTGTATGTGAAGAACATTTGTTCGATGCACAATTTTGTCAAAATGATGTATTCTTCTATCTTTTCCTTTTCCAAATTATTATTCGTTAACCATTTTTCCAGAATATCAATGGTGGTTTCTCTTGGGACACTGGGAAACAATGAAACTACATCAAAAGAAACTAACCTGTCAGTTGGTTCTAATTCTGTGTGCTTGAAATCCTCTATCAATTCCAATGAATTGTCGATTGAAAGGTTCTCAAACCCTCCCATATTCTTGTATTCGCTACATAACCATCTTGATATTTGGTATGTAGGAGACCCTATACAGTTGATAATGGGTCTCATTTTGTTTCCTGCCTTATGTGTTTTCGGCCTCCCACCTCATTCTTGGTCTACCAACTGGGTGTTTTCCCTCTGGTTTTGCTACAAGAAGCTTCCATGCACTTCTTTCATTTCCCATTCGTACCACATGTCCTGCCCATTGCAGTCTACGAGACTTAACTGTTCTCATTATTCTGGCTTCCTATAAAGACCATGTAATTCATTGTTATGCAGTTTTCTCCATTGACCTGTCTGTTCATCTCTCTTTGGTCCAAAAATTTTTCTAAGAACTTTATTCTCAAATTTTAGAACCAGGGAAACCACAGAAAACTCTAGCTGGAATAAGAGGAGGAGCTTTGGTCATGATACAAATGAAGCCTAATACCGTTAGGTTATGAGCCCAGTAGCTAAGCTTTGCCTCAGCTGAAAGCTTTGGTAACAAAATGCTTAATAAGGGGATCAATAAGTTAAGACTCGTCCAATCTGCTTTTACGACTGAGATTGCCAAACTGGAAGGTTCCATCATCACCACACAATAAGTACTATGCTACTGATGCATGCTGTGAATTCCAAACCTCCATGTCCTTATGAAATAATGACTTAAGTTTTCACTCATCTCTTATGTGGGCAAAATATCTTTCAAAGTTGCACATCTAGAGAGTTTTCCACTGAGGAAGCTTAGAGTCAAGCTTCTGGTGTATTCAACTATATAGAGAACTCTCAGGTACCTGTGGACCTATCTTTTGCTGATGTACCAAGGTATGCCAGTGGACACACTTAGACTAAACAACTTATAGCTTGAACTTTTATAGGAATAAATCACTGAGGTTTAATTTAAGATAAAATCAAATGTTTCATTACCTCTCCTCATACTAATCTTCTAAGTAGATCACGATTTCAAGACCATAGCGGTCCCATCTTCAGTACCATATTGACGACTCAAGTAGTACTGAAGATGGGACGCTATGGTCTTGAAATCGTGATCTACTTAGAAGATTAGTATGAGGAGAGGTATGAAACATTTGATTTTATCTTAACTTATAGCTTTATTAAATATATGTAGGAAATAACATGAGATCAACACAGGAGTAAGATAGGGATGTGGACTTTCACCAGTGCTTTTCATTATATATATATGAATAGAATAATAAACGAATGGAGGAAAACACAACGGGGATATATATCCATCAATAGGAACCTCAAACTCAATGCTATTCTTTTTGCAGATGATTTAGCACTTCAGGCACTTTCCGAAAATGATTAGCAACGATCAATTTATAATTTATAAAAAATAGCTGCCTAATTTAATATGGAAATATCAATTAACAAAACTAAAATTATGGCATTTCATGGGAAGGACCCCATACAAAGTAAAATGTCTCCAGAATAAAATTTTAGAGATATCTAATTAATTTAAATATCTTGGATACTATCTCTCTATCTGGGATGAAAAGGATATCCCTGACAAAATTACTAGTTATAATAAAAGTTTGGGAATTATTAATCAAGTTATGAAACCATCCCTTGTACAAAAAAACACCAGATTACGTTTGTATAACACTTTGGCTAGACCAGTGTTGACCTATGGTAGTGCAGCATGGACACTAAAAAGACAACATGAAAGCAGAATAACGGCTTGTGAAATGAGATTCATGCGCAGAACAGCGAGTTACATCAGATGGGATCAGAAAAGGAACACCAATATCTTAAAAGAATTGAAGACTACACCAATTTTGGAATATATTAAACAGTAGCTACAAGCTAGAGGGTCGAGGATTCAAGTCCTGTTGGGGTCAGGATTTTTAAACTGACCCAAACCCTCTGGCGGCACTATGGCCCTGGGGTCGACTCAGCCTCTAACGTAAATGAGTACCAGACGCTTGTTCTGGGGGTAAAGGCGGCCGTCACGCAGGGCTGACAACCCAGCTGACATAAAGTGCCAATTGTCTAGAAAAAGTGGGAGGCCTAACCCTTCCTACTACCCCAAGAGCCTCCGGGTCTGTTGTGGGATCACTTTACTTACCAACTAAATTGGAAACACCATTTTGAAAGATGGAGTTCAAATCGGATCCCCAAAGTTGTTTATAATTATATACCAAGAGGACGAAGATCTCTGGGCTGTCCTATGAAACGCTGGAGGGAAAGTTTTCCATAGGATCATAACAGGCCTTGGCCTAATACTTGAAAGGGAGAAGAAGAACATTGAGGTTTCTTTTAATTATTAATGAGTCAAAATATACAACTCATTAATAATTTATAGCTTCTCATTGTGCTTATAAGCAGCAATGGGGGCATTCAGTAGCCAAAGCGCTGCAAAAGTGCTTTAGCGCTTTATCTGCAGCATACCATTCAGAGGGCAATAAAGCGCTCTAGCGGACTTGCAGCTACTGCAGCGAAGTAAAAGTAGGCTGCAGACAGAAAAAACCGCTGCATCCATTGTGATTGGCCGGTTCATTCAGTTTAAACATGGCGTCTTTGTCCATAAACAATTTATATTTTATGTACAAATTTTGTGTTATTTATGTCTGGACATTAATATATGAGTTATTCGAGGTGGCTAACCGTTTTAGACGAACATAAGTGATATATTAAGTAAAACTAAAGACAGTGATAATTTTAAGATTATTATCAAGATCAAGAATTTACGATTATAACCTCTTTTCATGCAAATCATTGTGTTATTGACGAGTGAATGTTTTTATTATGAAAATTGTATCCGCAGATGATTCATTCGCTAATACCTGGTGCCAAGTTTTATAATTTTTGTTTTCAAGATATATGAAATAAATTAGAATAGTATGATTGTGTTCATGGGGTCATTTCTGGAAGTGCTACAGTGGTTGTCGAACCAATTTTCTCTACAGATAAAACGAACATTTGTACTATTCTTTAAATGTGCAACACAATAAGAAATTTGTGTAATGGACAAAGAGATGAACTGTGTATCTTATGTTTGTAATCTTTTCTGAATAAAGAGCTTTGTGAAGTATCAGCCATAACTTGAATTCAAATATTACAATATTCTAGTTTTCTTATCTAAATTTGACCAGTGAAGATACAAATACTCAGTATGATGTGCATGAATAAAATTAAATTACAGCTAGAGTTGGTTAATGTATTAACAGAAAATTTTGCACTCAGCATGGGATTTTAATCACAGCTGATCCATTATTATTTAATCTCCAACTTTATATACTATGTCCTATCATTGAGATACTGAGAGCCGTTACTTGAACCAGGTATGAATAATTTTCACATTAATTCCCATTTATCATAAAATGAAATGTGGTGTTATATCTTTTAATTCAAATGCATGTAGTCTCTCGTATGGGATATTGCTATTCACTGTATATTACCATAATCTTGGTGGTAAATGTTTTTCATGTATTATAAATAATTCAGTGATATACTATTAGTGTAGCACTTAACTTTACTAAGAAAGTGGCATTGCTAATGTTAGAATTATATTAAATAATGTCTTTAAGTATGGTGAGTGAGAGGTTATCTATAATTAACTGCTGTTATGACAGAATTTCACATACATGGTTGGAAATTACATATAATGTTTTGGTTTTATTTTAGCCATAAATATTATGGTAGTTCCTCTTATAAGTAATTAATATTATCAGATGATGCAAAAAAATTAATTATTAAGAAAACTATTTAAATTATTATAAATTAATATTCTTCTTTGTTTTCATTCCTATTCCTTGACAAATTTAAAATAAAGATGAAGTATGTTTGAGGTTGAAAAAATACAATGATGCCTTCCTTTATACAATTGTTTGGTTGCTGTACTTAGGTCATGTCTTGCACCACATACATTAATTTTGCACATATGCCTGTACTTCCTGCATTTTCTAGTGTAACCCCTGTTCCTCATAGATTTAAATATAGACCTAAAAGTGTCAAATATTATGTAAGAAATCACATGAATAAAAGACTGAACAATTGAATAAAATTTACCCTACAGCCCACCTGGCAATACTTTTAGTGTGGTTATTAAATATATGTGTTATGTGATGATGAAGGAGCAATATATGCATCACATAGGGAATTCGCAGGAGTGATGTTTAAATATAATAAAATAATATCAAGTTGTGTCCAAATCAGGGTCAGATCAAGTGATTAGATTAAGCCCCTATATTTATAGAGGTCTGTAATTAACTAGGGTGCAGGCTGACTACATCTGAAATGGATGTTATGAAAATGGAGAAAGGTGGAATAAAATTGTTGGTAGGGGAAAATGGGAGAAACCCTGAAAGAAACATGCCGTAGATCCGTTTCCTCCACTACAAAATCTACTTATAATGACCGAGACTAACCAAGTTAAAAAAGCTACTCTTACTAAAACACAAATTAATATGATTAAACTAATAATAAACATTATAAATAAGGTTCTCGAGAAGCCAGCGGTGAGAGGCGAGCGTCTATCGCTTGCGTCACGGAGCCGCCTGATATATTAATAATTAAAAAAATACCAATTTTCTCGTTATAATAATATTTTATTTTAAACGATCTATTCGTCGATTTTATAAATTACATACATTAAAATAAATCGTAAAATCTGTATAACCCTATTAGCATTATGATTAATTTCAATAGCATCGCGTAGTAATATGAGTAATGAGCCAATGAACAAATTTAAATTTGGCGGTATAGCTGCATGCAGCAGTCCATTCAACAAACTCCTTAAATTTCCGCTGCAAATGGCAGCCATTTTTGCTAAAGCGCTAGAGCGCTTTATTGGCAGCTGAATGCGCCCAATGTCTCCACACAGGACAGACATATTTCATAATCGAACAGATAAGCTGCTAAAACTAACTAACTAACTAACTCACTGGCACTATCGAACCCGAAGGTTCATGGCCGCGCGGACATAAGCTCTCCATACATCCCTATCCTGAGCTAATACTTTCCAATCATTCCCTGTATAATCTACTTCCCTCAAATCATAGTTAATGTTGTTCTCCCACCTCATTCTTGGTCTACCAACTGGGCGTTTTCCCTCTGGCTTTCCTACAAGAAGTTTCCATGCACGTCTTTCATTCCCCATACGCGCAAATGTCCTGCCCATCGCAGTCTACGAGACTTAACTGTTCTTATTATATCTGGCTTCCTATAAAGACCATGTAGTTCATTGTTATGTAGTCTTCTCCATTCACCTGTCTGTTCATCTCTCTTTGATCCAAAAATTTTCCTAAGAACTTTATTCTCAAATACTCGTAATCTCCTTTCCTCCCTTAAAGTAAGAGTCCAGGTTTCGCATCCATATAATATAACTGGTAGAATAATAGTTTTATATATTTTCAGCTTAACGTTTTTTGAAAGGAGTTGGGACATCAAAAGTCTCTGCAATGCATAATAGCATGCATTTCCAGAATTGAGCCTATGTTTAATTTCTTTTTGCATCTCATTCCTATTTGTGATTATTGTTCCTAGGTATTTGAATTCAGCCACTTCCTCAAAATTTCCCTCATTTGTCATTAGCTGTCCACTTCCATTATATACTGAATTTCTACGTGTGACCATATATTTAGTTTTACTGATATTATTTCCAGTCCTAATTTCTTAGTGTTACTCAATAGTGTGTGCGTGTTGGCCTTTAGTATCTCCTCGCTATCGGCCAGTAGTACTACATCATCAGCATAACTAACAGCTTATTAATACCATTCAGCTGTAAGCCTTCCTCATTCTCTAAAGATTTAATGGCATGCTCTAGTACAAAATTAAATAGTAAAGGAGATAGTGCATCTCCTTGCTTCAACCCATTCTGGATTTCAAAAGTGTCTGAAAACTGTTTGCCTACACGCACCCTACTCTTTGAGCCATTTAGACACATTCGTATAAGTCTAACTAACTTTTTAGGAATTCCGAACTCCAGCAGGATACTATATAACTTCTCCCTCTTAATTGAATCATATGCTTTTTTGAAGTCTACATATAGTTGATGTACAGTACCATTATATTCCCATTTCTTCTCTAAAATCTGTCTTAAACTGAAAATCTGATCTGTTGTAGACCTGTTTCTTCTAAATGCACATTGATGATCTCCTAGAATGTCATCAATATAGGGAGTAAGTCTGCTTACTAATATATTTGTTAGAATTTTGTACGAAGTTGAAACTGCTAATCTTATTCAAAATATATGTTGAATTTCTTCTGCGGGAATCTATATTTTTGCATACAAGTAGGATCAACATTTTAGGAAAATGAGCAGTTTTGGCAAATTGAAAGCACTGGGAAATTCTGCCCAATTGTGAAGAAATGATCCTTCTATAAAGGGAACAAAAAAAAAAGTCACTATGAATAGAAATGTTTTATTCAAAAAATAATTACAGCTATAAAAAATTAAATTTCTATATAATCATATAATTTCTAGTATAAATCATAAAATAAATCAATTTATAAGCATAATTTTATCAATATTATGCTTATTTGCAGTTCTTCCTTATTAATGCTTAAAACAACTTTATGGATGCCCAAAAACCATTAAATGATCAAAACTATAAAAAAAATATAACAGATCTTGCTATATATATTTGCAATTTCTGATTTTATTTACTCTAGTTTCAATCTAGAAATCATGCATGAAATGAACAGACATTTCCAATACAATTAATATCTTAGGAAGTAACACCATGAGGTTTTTGAATCTAATTTACAAATTATGAGGTGAGATGTCAATTTCTGATTCTTTAAATAAGTTATTTCAAAATATAATTTACCAGGTAGTACAATAAAATTGAGATATATGAAAATGAATAATAAAAGCATTGAGTATAATAAAAGTTTATAACCACAAAAATTAAATTAGAACTTGACAAAGTTAATTCCTATATTTTATTTTTCTGAAACCATATAAAATAATTTAAAACTGATTTTTAAACCACTTAGAGATAGTACAATCTATAACATAGGGAAAGCTGCAGCTGTGTTTAGTATTATATTTAAAATTAATGCTTTTATTTCAGTAACTGACATAACTTAAAAAAAAGGCATGATAATCAGAGATGGAGAAAAACAACAATCTCTCTGGAGTTTTTAATTATATTAGAAAATATACAACAGAGACAATTATCAGACCTTATAAGGACATAAAAAAAACATAGTTTAGATTTTGTTGCTAAAAAAGTGACAAAAAATATTAAGGAAAAAGGCAACTTACCCACCCCTTGTGCATGGCATATGATTTTTAATTACAAAGAAATGTCAAATTTATTTCAACAATCAGTATTTAAAAAAAAACTATGCTATATATTTTCTTATACCACAATGTTATTTGGATGCCACTTGCATCTTCTTAAATAGTTCTATATGTAAACTACTGTATTAACAATAACAGATAATATATCAGGCTTCTTCAGACAAATAATTTTTTTAGATATTGTACATACTTAGATCACTTTCTGAGATAACACCATTTGATATTTTAATTATATTTGAAGAGAAAAAATTTCTTCAAATATAATTTATCCTTCGGTGAGAAGTGTTAAATTAATAATAAAACCATTTGATAGTTTATCTTTTATACCTGGATTTGTAAACACAAAATTGAGAGATATAATTAACTTTAATTTTCATCTGTCATGTCACTCATATCCACTTTCACATAGATTCAAACGAAAGAAGATTAAAACTTCCAAACATTATTTTTGACTGAACACAAGAGTGTTTTTTGATATTCCAATATAATATTCTCAGAAAATATTTTTTTCTTTTGAAGTAATCTTCTATAGTAGTTTTTTTTATCCTCAACTTAGGGTCGGGTTGAGGGATGAGATGAAGCCCCTATGTAGAGGTCTATGAATGACAAGGGTGCCAGACAACCAAGCCTGATGCACCATCACGGGAGCAGATGGATGAGTATGGAGAAATGGTGGAATGTATTGTAGCAGGGGAAAACATGAGAAAGCCCCGAGAAAAAACTGCCCAAGCTCCATTTCGTCCATCATGAAACCCACATGGAGGGACCGAGACTCTGTCTCAGGAACCCAGCAGTGAGAGGTGAGTGTCTAACCACTTACACCATGGAGCCTATAGTAGTTAGTATTTAATATAATGATGCTCTTTAACAACTAACATCTAACATCACAGTTAGAGCATTCGCATAGAAAGCAAAAGGTCAAACCCCAGTCTGAGTGTATATTTTTCTCTTCAAATATAATCATAGTTAAAATTTGATCATGAAAAGGATCTACAATGTTTGCTCTCAGGCCTCTTATTTCAAGTTTCAGATTCTTTTGCATGTCATAAATATGCAATACAAGACCCAAACTTTTGCTTCCCTTCCAAAGTAAGTCATACTCTGAAATTTTATGCCCTTAAAAATCCATTACCATACCCAGCAAGATTGAACTGATGTCCTATCGAGTGTGCCTCCCTTGGGGGCAGGAGAGTTGCAGAGAGATTGGAGGGAAGATGTGACTGTCCTCTATATTTTCTTTTCAATATTGGTTTTTAAAATTTCATTATCTTCTAATGACAACATATCAAGTTAAAATGGATGTGGAAAGAAGGATCGTAATTGGGGGGGGGAATCCAGAAAGAGAAAGTGTGTTTGCATAAAACTTTGCCTTCTGAGATGACCTACACATAATTTGAAATGTCTGATGATCATCATTATTCAGTTAGTCATTTTACCTCTTTTTCATGTTAAATACAGGATAATGAAGGAAATACATGAGCATGGAATATCATTGCCAAAAATCATGATAATATATTAATCAAAGGTACAAACACAATACGTGAAATTTTTTCAATATTTTAGTATGTGTCTTCATAAAAGTGGCAACATTATCTATGATTATGCTTCACACTGTTTAACTGACAGTTGAGGACCGTTACTTATTTGTCGTCTTATAGCTTAAAGGCTACCTCTTCCTCTACATTCCAACCCCTAGTATAGACCTGAAAGAAAATTCTATCTTTGTCGTTTGTATCAGTGTTGAGATAGCTCCTGTAGTGTGCTACACACAATAATTTTGCAGTTAGTTATCCTTTAAGGTAGAATTTTTTATCACTCACCTCATATTGTTCAATAATATGAGGTGAGTAATAAAAAATTCTACCTTAATGAATATACCTCATAGTAAGAATTCCTAAAATAAGTAGTTAGTTATACAATATTTGAAGAGAAAAATTTTCGCCTATACCGGGACTCGAACCCGGGACCCTTGGCTTTCCGGGCCAAGTGCTCTACCAACTGAGCTACCGAGGCGAGTTACGATCTAGACGCAAATTTTTCTCTTATGTACGTTGTAATTCCCTCGCGCCAAATGCTTGAAACCATAGCTTCTATCTTTGCAAATGGCGGCTTCTTAGTTAAGAAGACATTTATTGGGAATTTAACACTACTTTATAGCCAGTAGGGCTTCTATTGACGATTTTTATTATTAATTTAACACTTCTCATAGAAGGATAAATTATATTTGAAGAGAAAAATTTTCTCTTCAAATATAATTTATCCTTCTATGAGAAGTGTTAAATTAATAATAAAAATTGTCAGTTAGTTATACGTTTAGCTTAACTTATAATCATTTCAAAGTACAAATTCATATTTGAAATTCCTCTTTACCAATAACAGAGGAGTCAATATTTTTAAGTCAGTAGTACCAATTCACCTCTTGTTTCCCCTAATCAACAATGATGTCACAGACCTGCCAGTTTAGAGTGCACAAACTATACAATAACCAGCATTCACAATATAATATAAATTAAAATAATATAAATTAAAATAATATAAATACAAAATTAAGGAGTAATTAGAGTAAATGACTTAAATGTATTGTTTCAATTACAATTTATGGATATAATTTAAGTGGAGCAAAGTAAGAATTTCAAATATCTATTTGCATGTACTTACATTATACAGGATGATTCACAATAAGTATTACAGACTTCTAGGGATTGTAGAGGGGACTTAGTAGATAAAGTTTTGATAAGGAACCCATGTCCGGAAATGTACCATTTCAATGTAAAATAGGTTTGAAGATTGGAACACAATAGGCTGATATCATGTGTCTTGTTTTTCAGAATAGGTATTACAGACTTTTAGGGCTGTACTACAAAAGTGGTTCCATGTGGGAACCCTGTTGTTCATTGCACAAAGTGTACCTGTGATGCATGTTTTAATATACGTGTCACACAAGACCTGGTGTGTGCTCAGTAATTTCTGCTGCCGCCAGAATTTGTGCAAGAAGATCTTCCTCCAACTCAACAGGTGTAGTACAACTCCTAGAAGTCTGTAATACTTATTCTGAAACACAAGAGACATGATATCAGCCCATTGTTTTCAATCCTCAAACTTATTTTATATCAAAATGGTATGTTTCTGGACATGGGTTCCTTATCTACTAAGTCCCCTCTATGGGTCATATCTATGAATGCATTAGACCATAAAAGTCGTTCTCTGCTGAGAAAGTTGCATCCAAAGACGTTTTTGCGTACTCAAAAATGTGTTCATGCAATAACAATTGTCGAAATTCCTAAGCTACCTGGCGAGGTGACTTTGCAGAGAACAAATCGAGAGCAACCCGATGATAACCGATGTAGTTAGAAACCTTGCCGCGTACCTTGCTGCTTTCCAAGATGTCGGACCTTGAAGAGTTTGATCATGTTTTCGGTATACGCAAAGAAGAGGAATTTGATAGAGTCTACCAAAGAATTCAACTGGAAGAACAGGAGAATAGGCATAATATCGCATGACACAGACGTCATCGTATACGGTATGCAAGCGTAAATGCATTCCTCTAGCAGACGAAAATAATGAAAGTGGTTTTATCACTGAGAATTCTGGGTAATTTCTTGCCAGTATTGAAAAAACGACGACTTTCATGCATGACCAGTTAGTGGGTCGCTAATTCAATCTTTGCACTTGCTCATGGAAAGTCAGCTCATGAGTGATTGGAAGTAATTTGAGTAGAGACTAATGTATTTGCATGCGACCCTACAACTCCTAGAAGTCTGTAATACTTATTGTGAATCACCCTGTATACATATTGAGGAAAGTATGGAGGAAATTCCTCCCCTGCTCTCTCTTCTAACCGTCGGATATTTTACCATTGCTTTGAAAGTGGTGAATAAAAGTCTGAAAATAATCTAGGCCAAAGCAATATGGTACAAAGTACTTGAGAAGAAGAGAAAAGCAAAATCATGATAATATTAACCAAAGCTACGATCACAGTAAATGGAATTTTCTCAATATTTTAATATTAGACTGTATGGGCTTTATAAAAGTGATAATATAATTCTAATAACTTTACCCAGGATTACAACAAGCAGTATTCATTTTATTTTAATACATAGTGAAGTTAGAAGTAATATAAATATAAAATTAAAAAAATAATTGAAGTAAATGACTTAAAGATAGTTTCAGTTCCTTTCAATTACAATTTATGGACTTACATTAAGTGGAGCAAATTGAGAGAATTAAAAGTTTACTTTGCACGTAATTGCATTATATATATATATGAATAAGAAAGTTTTCTTCGGTTTTCCGAGTCTTGGATTCAAGTTCGACCTTTGGCCACTGATTCCGACGTTTCAGCATGATCCCACATGCCATTATCAAGGAATGATAAGTTCAAGTCACAGGTTTAGATCTTATATAATTAAACAAATAGAGTTTTCACCTCTAGAATCACAAGGCATCTACGAGATGCCTTGCACCTCTTGCGAACAAACGCATATAGGACGTACTAACAGACGAATTTTCTGCCGAATTCAAGAACATAAGGCTGCAATAAATCGTCAAGAACCTACATCAACTCTGGTGCAACATATGAAACAGAGGGGTCACAAGATCGACCTCACAGGATCTAGAACGTTGGCTAAAATAGATCATGAAAAATTGAGAATCTACAGAGAAGCAATAGAGATTGAGAAAAGGCAACATTCTATGAACATCCGAGATGATGCCCAAATATTACCATCTACACGGAAAACTGCTCTCGCTGCTCACCATGTCATCCCCAGAACAGCAAAGAAGATATGAAGAAAACCATGGTTGGGCAACATGGAGCATGGTCGATGCTTGGATGGGTGTACAGCTTCCGAAACGGACCACACTGAAAACTGAAGGTGTTTAACTACATAAGAATTAAACCTTGGATGGGTGTACAGCTTCGGAAACGGACCACACTGAAAACTGAAGGTGTTTAACTACATAAGAATTAAACCTTGGATGGGTGTACATCTTCGGAAACGGACCACAGCAAAAACTCTATTTGTTTAATTATATAAGACCTAAACCTGTGACTCGAACTTATCATTCCTTGATAATGGCATGTGGGATCATGCCGAAACGTCGGAATCAGTGGCCAGAGGCCGAACTTGAATCCAAAATGCGGAAAACCCAAGAAAACTTTCTTATTCATACTTATATCCGCAAAAATCAGCAATATAACATATATATATATATATATATATAATATATTGGAAGTTTAACTGTTGAGATTGCAAGCAAAACAAACTTGGTTTTACAAAAAAATAATATCTCTAATTTTCTGAACAAATATGGACGTCTGTTTAAACAATTATTTATAATAAAGAAATATATTTTTTTATAGAGATCCAATGTAGCTAATACTGATGGCAGTACTGTTCTCAACAGGATTGCTCTTTGGTCGATAAAACCAACTGTTGTAATACACTGCAAAGAAACAGAAGTAAAATTAATAAATTCAAATATTACAAAAATATACAATTATAAAATTCCTTAACATGGCTTATAAGCCACATCCACATGTGTCAATTATAGAGGTGGAAGACCAACTAGTCAGTTTAGGGATGATATGTGGTCAGCATCTTGGGTCTCCCAGCCATTATAGCTGGTTTTCTCAACCTAGAGTCGCGATTTATCACAGGTATTCAAATTCCTCATAATGCTGGAAGGACACTTATCCCACATACCACAGTTCTTCACCAAGTCAGAATGCTCACCCACAGTGCAGGACAAGTAGTAATAATAGGAGAACCATAATTTTTATTCTCTCCTAATATTGTTAGGTTTATTAAAGTTTAGAGGTAACACTATGAGATAATTTATCATAAGTAATGCCACGAGTGATTTCCAATTTATCTATAGGATTTGGAAGTCAAGAGTGGCATTTGTTACGACTATTTAACAAATAAAATTAAGCTGTTTACTCACAAATCATTATTTAAATATAGTTATTTTAAAATATTTATATACTTAATGTAAACGGCAATGTTTGAAAATAAATGAGAAATGTTTGGTTATGTTTTATTTATATTTAAATTAATATTGGGAAGTAAATATTATGAAGTTATATCATTAATAGTGAGTGGAGAACATATTTTAATCGACTCACCTCATACATTTTCAAACTTCTTTGATACCAACGGTTTCAGACAATAACATGTCTCTTCTTCAGTCATTTGTCTGAAACCGTCGGTATCAAAGAAGTTTGAAAATGTATGAGGTGAGTCGATTAAAATATGTTCTCCACTCACTATTTATGTTTTATTTGTTCAACACTCCAACTTGATCATATTATTTATTGCCAAATAGGATTGCAATATTGTAAGAATGTACCCTACTGGAGAAAAAATGGAACATCAAATTGTATATTATAACCAACATTATAGATTATTGATTATTTTTTTAGGAAACTAGTAAAGGATTGTTACAAGGATGCCCAATGTCACCAACACTGTGTAATATATATATATATATATATATATGTGTGTGTGTGTGTGTGTGTGTGTGTGTGTGTGTGTGTGTGTGTGTGTGTGTGTGTATATAGACATTTGTTTAGTAGAATGGTCATGTAAGTGTGCAAAAATGGGACTAGAATTAACAGAAAGAAGATATCTACATCACTTATTTTTTGCCGACAATCAGATAATTATAACCCAAGATGGAGAAGATGCAAATTATATGTGTAATAAGTTGTCAACAACATATCAGAAATGGGGTTTGAAAATCAACAAAAACAAAAGAGAGTATTTAACAAATAACCCAGATAAATTATATATATATTGATGGGGTAAAGATAAAGAAAAGCAATAGTTTCTGTTATTTGGGATCAATTATAGAGAAAGATGGAACATCAAATAAAGAAATAGCAAAAAGGATTAGTAATAGAAGAAAAACCATAGGAATGTTAAACTCTATGCTATAGAATAAAAACATCATTAACAGAACAAAACAACACTAATTTATAAATCTCTTGTGTACCACATTTTCTTCAAAGTTGTTTTCTGTTGCTATATTAATTATGTATTCTTTTTCATAATTTTCTTTGCTCATAGGTACCAATCTGTGTGTCAAACTGTTGAACACTGCCTCTTTGTGAGCAAAATGGTTGAATCCCGAAGCTTTAATATAGTTATTTACATGTGTATTCTTTCTGTACATTCCAAATTCTATCTTGTTTTCTTCATTTCTTGTTAAATTTAGATCTAAAAATGGTATTTGTCTTTCAATTTCAGTTTTCACAGTAAATTTTATAGTTCTACTCTGAATGTTCAAAAGTTTTAAAGCATCATCTGTTTGTTTATGATTTACGATAGCAATTACATCGTCAACATATCTGCACCAAAATTTCAAAATTAAAGGGTGTCCACTTGTTATTTTCTGCTCAAAACTTCCCATCAATAAATTAGCCAAAAATGGTGATGGGAGTTTCCCATAGAAAGTCTAAAACTTTGTAAAATGTTCCATTATATGTAAAAAAAATTTGTAAAAGTAAAGTGATCCCACAACAGGCCTCCGGAGGCCCTTGGGGTAGTAGGAGGTTAAGGCTCCCACTTTTTCAAGACAATCGGCACTTTATGTCAGCCGGGTTGTCAGCCCTGCGTGACGGCCGCCTTTACCCCAGAACAAGCGTCTGGTACTCATTTCAGTTAGAGGCTGAGTCGACCCCAGGGTCATAGTGCCGCCAGAGGGTTTGGGTCAGTTTAAAAATCCTGACCCCAATGGGACTTGAACCCTCGACCCTCCGGCTTGTAGCTCAGTGCCTTAACCACTATGCTACGGCGTGCCCAAAAAAAAAAAAAAAACATTTGTTCAATGCATAATTTGGTTAAAATTATATATTCCTTTATGTTTTCTATTTCTAATTTACTTTTGTTTAACCATTTTTTCAAAACATCGATAGTGGTTTCTCTAAGGATGCTGGGAAACAATGAAACTACATCTAGTGATCTATATGAACCCTAATATTTTAGAGTTTTATTATTACTTTTCCTTATACTTACAAAAGTCAGATGGTTTTAAAAGAACAGAAACCCTGGTGCAGTTGATATTACATCCTTCAACAGGTTCTAGTATTAGTAATCTCTCACCACTAGCCTGCATTACAAAAACTCTGTAGCCCTCTGGAAATGGCTGTAAAACAAATAATAAAAAATTAAATGTAACAAATCAAAACATAGAAAAACTGAAAATGCAAAAGGATTTACTTGTTGTCTGTCTCTACCCTTACATCCAGGGTTCTCCCTTTCAGGAGTTACTTAATTAAGACAATTTAGTTATGCTTATTTCCCTACAGATATCAGCAAATTACATTGCCTCAAAGACACATTTAGAAGGCAACTAAAGTATAATTTGGACAGGAAACACAGATTAAATTTTGCTCAGAGGCTATAATTTAGGGTTGACGTTATTTTATGAACTTGAAAATCTTCCAACTTGAGATCCACAGCTTAAAGTACTTCCCAGAGGACTTGTCCCTTGGATTTTTTACCCATCGATCCCGGTTGGGTTTAAACCCATATTCCTCAGGAAAAGAGACATGGAACTTAATCCTTAGACCACCAAGGCGACAATTACTCAATAGTTACCCAAAATAAAACAAAATTCCAATCTTTAAATCCAATAACTTACAGTGATATCACAATAAACCACCCACAGAGAATATATCAAAATCTAAAGACATACCAGAGAAACTTATTTGAACTTTGATTGGAAACAACCAATATAAGATATCCAAAAAATGAATAGCTTCATATATATATATATATATGGAGCGTGGTCAACGCTTGGATGGGTGTATGGCTTCCGAAACGGACCACACTGAAAACTGAAGGTGTTTAACTACATAAGAACTAAACCTTGGGTGTATGGCTTCGGAAACGGACCACACTGAAAACTGAAGGTGTTTAACTACATAAGAACTAAATCTTGGGTCAGCCGCGGTGGACTAGTGGTTATGCTCCTTGCCTCTGGTCCTAAGGGTTGCGGGTTCAAACCCAGCCGGGGTCGATGGATTTTTTAGGACGGAAAAATCCAAGGAGCAAGTCCTCTGTGAGGGACTTTAAGCTGTGGGTCCCGAGTCTGAAGATTTTCAGGCTCGTAAAAAATCCTTAAGCCTAAATGAAAAGGCCTCTAAGCAAAATTTACCGAATTTTCCCGTCCTAGTACTACCTTGGTTTCCTAGATGTCAGTATGAGGCAGAACGCTGACCACGTACCACTCAAAATGACATCTATACGAAAACAAGTGTAACTAAATTAGTATGGTTCAAATTCTTCCCTGTAGGGGGATAGCGCCTAAATCTCTGTAAAGGGAAAACATAGGCTTACAATACAATACAATACTAAATCTTGTATGGGTGTATATCTTCGGAAATGGATTACAGTGAAAGCTCTATATGTTTAATTATATAAGACCTAAACCTGTGACTCGAACTTATCATTCCTTGATAATGGCATGTGGGATCATGCTGAATCGTCGGAATCAGTGGCCAGAGGCCAAACTTGAATCCAAGATGCAGAAAACCCAAGAAAACTTTCTTATTCATATATATATACTAACAGCTCTTTAATAAATCCAGAAGAAGGAGCAGGTGCTGGAATAAACTGTGAACCCTTTTTGCACAATCATTCTCAGTGATGTCCAATTATTATAATGAATCTAGGGGCCAGAAATGTTTTCTAATCAGGTGGAGGGCCACAGATTTAAAATAAAAGAGGTTCTCCTACCAAAATTGTAATCAACAAGTACACTTTAGTTGCTAATGATGAAAGAAAAATTTATAATTATTTTACAAGTAGCATTTGAAAACATAATCACACTGAAAAGGGATAGAGGAGGGAGAAGTCATTTCATTAACCTTGTCCTTGGGCAATATATAAACTAATAAATTATATGAGACCATTGCTATAACTCAGAAGTAACATAATTTCTTTTAACTCAATAGGCTCAGAATTGATTCCTAGCACAAAATTTTCCTGGTTGATTTTTTTTTCAGGATTATTCTATAATTTGCCAGGTAAAATAAAGCTATTATTATTATTATTATTATAATTTAGAATAATCCTGAAAAAAAACTCTGCCATGGCCGGTCCCAAGCCCGGATGAGAAAGGAGTAGGGGGAGGAGTAACAACCTCATTAAAAAACCAGGGTTCAGTTGGCTCCGACTGATAGTACTCTGTAAGGGCCCCTAGCCAGGGTTATGGTGAAGACCTCAACGGCAGAGTCGGCGCAGAAGGAGTCCTTCAACACAGCAGATCTGGCGGAAAAGGCAACCCTATCTCTAAGGGAAATAGAGAAACGCTGCCTTGCGGTGAAGAGGGATCCTCAAAGGCTATGGGAGGAAAACCTGGACAGAAATTTTCCTGGTCCTCCAGGTTGGGAGTTTATGCTGTGGGTCAGCTCCCCACACATAAAAAATAACATAAAATGCTAAAAGACCAAATCAGTCAAAGCCGGACAGAAAAAAATTGCCCAAGATCGTAGGCTTTGGAGGTTTGGCACGGGAAGACGGCAGCAGCTGTAAAAACCCGAAGATAGATAGATTCTATAATTTAGGATGTCAGAAAATTTACTCAAAATTTACTCATGGCATTATTTGGCCATCATTCAAACTATTCTCATCCATCTGCAAATTGCATTAATCTGCATTAAATTAGATAAAAGAAAATTTTTACCAATTTGTACTGAGGTGCTTTTGGTTCATCCACTAATATAAATCGCTCCATGTTAACAGTGTCAGGAATGAATGAAGGACGGGGAAATAATTTTCGAAGCACTCTAGCCGGTTCAAGTCGATTTATTCGCCTGAAACATTAAATAAATTTAAAAAGTTAACATACACGTTATCATAATTTTCTAAAATTACATTCCTGCAAAAAGTAGTTGTTATTCATTCAAAAAAGAAAAAAGAATTCTGCAATTATACAATGTGGTTGTTTAGAACATTTCAGAGATAAAACAGGAAGACAAGATGACAAATGTTCTAACATTGTAGAGAAAAGAAAGTTAGCAAAAATGAATGGTTACAGAATCCATATGAAATAAATTTAGAACAATTGGGTAACATCAGACAGGAAACCACTAGGTTATTAAAGAGCAAAAAGAAGGAATGATCCATATTTGGTTCGTCTTCCGGGCTTATAGGCCGTGGTCTGGTTGTCTTCATACTTGATGTTTCGTCTACTGCTGCGGTAGACCTCATCAGGAGATACTGCGTGCTCTCTGTGAACTCCTCAACAGTCGGCTGCAGACTGGCTGGTCGTTGGAAACTATCTCTCTATTTATAGCTAAACCCAGGGTAGATCAAGACTCCGGCCGTGAAAGCCTACAATTATATAAAAAAGAAGGAATATTTGTGAGAGAGAGAGAGAGTAATGATCTCGAAATGAATACAAAAAAAAATAAGAACATCAGGAATTAGGATAGAAAGGAAAGAGTTTCGTGTTAGAACAAATATAATTAGGAATGATAATGGGAATATAATTGCAGATTCTATGAATATATTAAATATATGAAGAAAAAAAACTTTAATCAGCTATTAAATGTACATGCAGAGTAGGATATTAAAGAGGATGATTTACAGGCTGCAGAAATATTAGTCACAGAGCCAAGCATATTACAGACTGAAATGGCAATAGAAAAATTAAAGATGTATAAAGCATCAGATTCAGATATGATTCCAGCAGAACTGATAAAATCAGAGGAAGAAAAATTGATAGACAAGACACATCAGTTGCTTAGTATGATTTGGGGAAAAGAGGTTCTTCCAAATTAATTATTATAATTGATTATTGTACAAATTTTTAAGAAAGGAGATAAAACTGAATGCAAGAACTAAAGGGGTATTTCATTACTTTGAACACCCAATGAGTCACAGCCAGCGAGAAGTTCATGAGATCAACAGCAGGCTTTTCCCAATGGAATCACAAAAGAAATGAAGAGGTCCAATAAGAATTCAGTTAGAATCATCCATTTTATAAACAATTACCAATACAATTATTGAAAAACTCAATATAAAGTATGTCCACGAACAGAATCCCAAAAGCCATGCTTCGCTATTGCCCACATGGAGAGAGATCTTTGGGTCATCCAAAG
The DNA here is from genome assembly GCA_030220185.1 of Diploptera punctata. Classification (NCBI taxonomy): domain Eukaryota; kingdom Metazoa; phylum Arthropoda; class Insecta; order Blattodea; family Blaberidae; genus Diploptera; species Diploptera punctata. The sequence goes on from JASPKZ010007564.1 coordinate 193,502, forward strand.
AAGAGATGGATTGAAAATTCAACATTGAGATCATAATAGGTCATCCTTGTATGGAAGATGATGATGACTGAAATTTTTTATACCCAAGTTATTTTTTTAAAGAAACAAATTATTTTATTTTTATAAGAATATAGGGCAGGTATCTGGGTATTGTATGTTAGAATGAGAAACATATACACTATTGTAATTCTTTTCAACTATCTTTGATAACAACTCGTGTTCACAACCTAATGCAAACGTAGTAAGTTACTAGATGGAATATTTAAAGGTTAAGATGAATTTTATATGTTAGCTTCTTAAGCTAAATTACTTTCATCAGAATCCAATTCTGGGAAATTGCAAAATTTTGAAAGCATTTTCATGGTAAAGTTCATTTTATTGGTTTTGTACTCCTGCAGAATACTGAGCCAGTGATCTTGTATTCCTATAAGTTTCCAATCCTGTTCTACCCATAATACAATACTATGTTCAAAACTGTTAATATTGTGTCTTCTAGGTTATTTCTATTTCCACTTCACTTTTTTTTTTTTTTTGCTATTTATCATACTTTCTTTGAACCAAAAACCATACACACACACACACACATATATATATGCTTTTCCAGTTCTACCAAAAAGAAAAAAAAAAATTGGGAATTCTATGCCATGGTACCACGTAAATAAATTCAAATAAAAACAATGGAAATAACATGCAATTTATTAATTTATATAAGTGAGTCAGAAATAACTTTTTACATCTCACCTCATAATTTGTCAGAGATTTGGCTGAGGAAAGAAAAGAAGCAACGGCTTATGAAACTGGTTCTGTGAAAATCACAGATTGTGAGATGTAAAAAGTTATTTCTGACTCACTTAAGTATATTATTAATTACCCCATAATGTTAATTCCCTTTGTAAAAATTTTAGTAAACACAATTTATTGATGCTGTATATGAGTAAATACCTGAGAGAAATATATACGCCCTATGTTGATTTTTTCCAAAATAAATGAGAGAAAGGCCTTAAAATGAAGTGAGGATTTGAGTTGAAAGTAACCTAAAGTTATCATATTTACAATGTAAAATATGTATTAGTCATTGCTCAAACAGTGTAGCCAATTTATCACAAAAACACACTAACAAACGAATTCTAAACTAATCTGGTGTACACTAACTTGCCCATTTTCTCACCCTAACTTGTTCACTAATATAGGTGGACTCCTGGGATATAATATGTGAGTAAACATGTTGGCAACTGGCTCTAACAGTACATGTGTTATCACGTTGACCAACAAGACACTAGCAGTTACTTGTTCTCCAATCAAAATATTCACAGGTGATTGATAACCTGGCATAGAATAGACAAAAATTCAATACCAATATTTATAAACAGAAGGTGCACAAAATAAATGGGATACCGTGTATACATATATATCAGGTTGTCAATTACATTCTACAACAGTAATTTTTCCATTTTTAATTTTTTTTATGGTAGTGCATAATTTACTTAAGAATGTCTGCAATTTTTATAAAAAGTTGGTTGGAAATATATGGTACTTAAATTAAATTCCACTTGACTGATTTCTGAAAACTTCCATTTTATTAATGGACTCTACAGTTCTTTGAAAACAAATAATTTTATTTTGTGAAGTTAGAATTATTGAACTTACCACACTATATGCGCATCTTGATTTGTAGTTGGATTCTTTTCTAGTTCATGATCCATTAAGTTTCCTATTGTTTTCCAACTGGAAATTGTACTTATGATTCTATATGCATCTTGATCAATCATCTGTTTATGATCTATATACAATTTTTCCAAATTTTTGTAGTTAATAGCGGTCACAGCACCCTGTAATATGTTGATAAGTCTCTCTAATAAACAATATTAATGAAAAATTGGCTGAGGTCCAGAAATGGGTGCACACAATTTTCCAATTAACATTCTTATGCCATTGATGCACTAAACATTTTTCAACCATTTATAATGTTTCATACTATTTTAAACATTTTGGAACCATTTTATAAACATTTCCTACGATTTTTAAATATTTATAAATTACACAAATATTGTGCATCGTGTTCTAGAGACGCAGAAATGCTTTATGTAACATCCGCTAGGTGGCTCTCAAATCAGAGTTACCAACATTTGAAAATAATTCTAAACCATATTTAGTGCTAGTGTACATAAAATTAGTTTATTAAATAATATGCATGTAAATTGTTTTGTTAGGTTAGGAAAATGGGAAGTTGGTTTACGTCCATTTTTTTAGCATTTGGGAATAAATAATATGCATGTAAATTGTTTTGTTAGTTTAGGAAATGGGAAGTTAGTTTATGTCCATTTTTTTAGCATTTGGGAATTTATTCCCAAAATTGGTAACGCTGACTTCAGAGCCATCTATCGGAAGCTACAGTAACCATTACAGCAACTTGCGCATGCGCACTGTGATTCTGTGGAACTTAGAAGAATTTGTGTGCACCCATTTCTGGACTTTATCCGAAAAATTTATATTCTATAATCTAATAAATATTTTAGCATACCTTAACAATATATGGGAAACCTGTATATGGTTGAAAGTCTCTTGGATTATGTATCTCAGTAAGATCCAATACACTACGAACTTCTTCACATGCCCAACAATTAATGTCAGGGGCTCGGAAGTACGGATTTTCAACAAGACACATTTCATCATACCAAACTGTAATGAATAAATTCCTATATACTATTAGAAATTCCCTTGACATGTAGGCCATTTATGACTTGTAAAAGTATGATTTTGAACTGTCAATTACAAAATGATTCTTGAAAATTTGAAAATTACCTGTGATTGATGGGAAAGCTCTAACAATTGGTAATGTAATTTTTCTCAAACTTTTCATAGTAGGATAAATTAATTCTTGTACATTCCTAACAACTAGATTATATGTAGGTCTGTGATAGGTAATAAACAAACATGCTCCAAAAAACATCAGTATTACAAACATAATAAATTTCAGTGTCAACTTGAATGAATACAATGGCCTGGATTTTGTTCCATCAGTAATTAAAGATTTAACATTTTGTGTTTCACATTGTTCTTGCAAAAATTTAAAAGATTTATTGATTATTTCATCTATGTCGCGTTCTTTGAGTCTCCATTCTTTTCCTAAACGGCGAAGTTTCTTCACTTCTTGTTCGTATGATGTTAGAACTTCTTCTCTTGAAACATTCAAAGGCATTCTCGAACAAAATAAACTTAAATTACTATAATAATTTTGCAGGTATTTGTCAAATGACAGCTGGCTTTTTTGCCATGTTTACAAACATATTTGTAAATAACAGGTTGCCCAACTGTTTCTAATTAAATGTAACCTAACATAACCTCAAAATTGTTGCGCGATTAAGTCTTTAAATAAAGTATATAATAATTCTCCTAATATGAGAACAATTTAATATATGACAATAGTAGGATTCAAATATAACTTATTTTCTTTAGAATGCATTAATAATGTTTTATTGCTAGTGTAAAGTACTTTTAAAGTAGTATCTAGCTGGCCGTACTCGAAACCGAGCGGAAATTTACAACCTGTAACACTTCCTACTTCCGGTAGGTCACTGGAATTAATGCGGTCATGAAATTTTAGATACTTTTATTTTAAAAAATGGGTGTAAATGAATGAACTAATTCTTCGTTCGTATTTGGGGATATGTAAGTATTTATTTTATAACTTATCAATTTGCGTTGTTCAGTGTATTACATAATAGTATGAGGGTTCAAAGTCCCGTTGCTGGCCTATCCCTTAACTGTCTTTCACCTGCCTGTAACCTGGAAATGGAATCCAGGTCTCATAGGATCCTATTAAGAAATAGGGCGAAACGTATACAGTTTTGTAGAAACTTCTGAAAGTGGGTTAAACAGTTCTTACGTGTGCATTAACGTAAACTACAATTAGGTTAGGACTTCGACGGAATATTTGCTTATTGTGTTATGTTTTCCAATCATAATTATTAAATGGTATGCATTTTAAATTATTTAAATACTAGTATTTAGGTTAAGTTGTTTTGTAGGATCTGAATGATTACACTGTACACGTAATCTTTAAGATATTACGATTTCTATGTATTAACTGCGTCGAAATATTATTTTCTTGATGGAAATTGAAATTTGCATTTAATCCTTTTGAAAATATACTAAATCCTGTCTAAATTTTACATTGTATTTTAATTTTTGTCCTTCCAATGGAAATAATTATGTACATTTATATAATATCATGGTGCATCACTGTTTGAAATAATATAGATACAAAAGTTAAAGAAAGGAGAGCAAATTTGGATCCCAGTTCTCTCACTAAAATGGTTTCCTTAGTAGTTTATACTTACACAGTACTGCCGAAATGGTAACTTTCATTGACATATTTCTTTTTAAAACTAAATTTCTCTACGTCTGTTTATTAAGGTTAGCCTTTATGCTATTGTTAGGGAAATTGTGCACTATGTATGTTAGAATGGATCACATATTACAAACTATACAGCAGCATATTGTAAAATCGAGTGCTATCAATTAGTGACAAAATTTGTGGTAACAATGTTTTTTTTTCTTGTATTACGACATTGTTTATGTGCTACTTTGGATAAGTTAGATTAGAATTTGTGTAAGGTTAGTATCATGTCAATCTATATTACTGCATGAGTTCTCTTTGTGTTCTATGTCAGCCTTGGACAAATCTTAGACCATGAGGTACCATTATGTTTTATAGGATTTGTGTAGGTTAGCTATATTAAGGGCTGTGGTACGTTTTTTGGCAGACACAATTCTACACTTACATGCTTATGCCACTGATGCACTAAACACTTGTACACATGTTTTGTACTATTTTAAACATTTTGGAACCATTTTATAAACATTTCTTGCAATTATTAAATATTTATAAATTATATGAAATTTGTGCATCGGGTTCCAGAGACACAGAAATGCTTCATGTAATATCCGCTAGGTGGCTCTTAAATCGGAGTTACCAACATTTGAAAATAATTTCAAACCATATTTAGTGTTAGTGTACATAAAATTAGTTTATAGTTTATTAAATAATATGCATGTAAATTGTTTTGTTAGGTTAGGAAACGGGAAGTTGGTTTACGTCCATTTTTTTTAGCATTTGGGAATAAATAATATGCATGTTTGGATAAGGTGTAGAAACCGTCACACATGAATTCTTCTAAGTTCTACAGAATCACAATGCGCATGCGGGAGTTGCTCTAATGGTTAATTAGCTTCCGGTAGATGGCTCTGAAGTCGGCATCGCCAACATTGGGAATAAATTCCCAAATGCAAAAAAAAATGGACGTAAACTAACTTTCCATTTCCTAACCTAACAAAACAATTTACATGCATATTATTTATTCTCAAATGAAAAAAAAATGGACGTAAACTAACTTCCCAATTCCTAACAAGACAATTTACATGCATGTTATTTAATGAACTATAAATTAATTTTATGTACACTAACACTAAATATGGTTTCAAATTATTTTCAAATGTTGGTAACAGCAATGTGAGAGTCACCTAGCGGATGTTATATGAAGCATTTACATGCCTGTAGAACTCAATGTCCAATATTCACATAATTTAGAAATATTTAAAAGTCGTAAGAAATGTTTATAAAATGTTTAAAATAGTACCAAACATTATTATAAATGGTTGAAAAGTGTTTACTGCATCAGTGGTATAAGAATATTAGATGGAATAATATGTGGGACAGTTGGTACAACCTCAGCCAATTGTTTTCTTTGGTTAGGAAATGGCAAGTTAGTTTACATCCATTTTTTTTAGCATTTGGGAATTTATTCCCAAAGTTGGTAATGCCGACTGCAGAGCCATGTACCGGAGGCTACATTAACCATTACATCAACTCGTGCATGCGCACTGCGATTCTGTGGAACTTAGAAGAATTTGTGTCTGCCAAATAACCAACTTTTTCCATATTAGTTTACGTTTTGAAATTTATCTTTATCTTAAGTTTTATAGATTTTTTCTTCTTCTTTAGATAATTTGGATAGATGTTATGCTGACAGACCGCATCCCAGTGGAAATGGATACAGTGATACCAAGTGAGGCAATGTGACTGGCCTCTAATACGAGATTGGCAATTCTGTTTTTTCCACTGGTTCATATCTATCTTTGCAAGATCCATATTATTTATATCAAGATTTTTAGGTTATTTTTATGTCATTTCTAATTCTTTTTTCTCACCAAGAACAGTAGATATACATCAGGTCATTAATTACGTTCTACAACAGTAATTTGTCCTTTTTTGGAGCTTTTAAATTATGATAGTGCATCATTTCCCTAACAATCTCTGGTTTTTTAATTATATTTTATTCCAGAATGAAAGCTAACATTATGAGATACCAGGTATTTATAAATTGCCTATTTATTTATTTGGCTATTCTAATGCACATGACAGTCTACGATTCTTGAAACAAAACATAAGCTACTAACTATATTGATACTTCTCATTTAACTTCAGTTACATCTCATGCTACGAACTTTTATTTATTTTTGTGTATTTTCATTCTATTTTCACAACAATAGTTATAAATACTTATCCATGCTTATCAAGTTATCATTTACATAAACTGTAGTGTCTATATTTGTTTTAATTCAATAAGTTTACAATCATTCTGCATAGATTTAGAGTATAGCAATTGAATTATATGGGGCATGCCATAGCGTAGTGGTTAAGGCACTGCGCTACAAGTCAGAAGGTCAAGGGTTTAAGTCCCAGTGGGGTCAGGGTTTTTAAACTGACCAAAACCTTCTGGCAGCACTATGGCCCTGGGGTCGACTCAACTTCTAATGGAAATGAGTACCAGATGTTTGTTCTGGGGGTAAAGGCGGCCGTCACGCAGGGCTGACATCAAGTGCTGATTGTCTAGAAAAAGTGGGAGCCTTAACCTCCTACTACCCCAAGGGCCTCCTGAGGCCTGTAGTGGGATTACTTTACTTTTTTTAATTGAATTATATAAAAGTATCAAACATTTCCTTCTATTTCTAATTATATCTTAATATTTTGTTTGCATATTTTATTATTTTGTCATTGTTTTTATTCATGAAGCTTTATAATAAAAATATCACTGCTACACAATGAACAGCTTATAAATTTCACTATAAAACTGTCAGTTTGAATATGCTAAATTTCATATATATGTATGTATGTATCCTGTGTCATATTTAGAGGATATATTAACTTGTAGGCAGTGGGCAGAGTGAGACGGAAGAGAATGGCTGAGCCAGATCGAAGCTCTACAGATGGGACCCCTGAAAACGAGAATGAGGCTGACTCTGGCACACAGAATGAAGGAGGTCAAAGCAATGAGGAAAATGGTGACCAGGACAACGAGGCTGACCAGTCAGGTGGACAAGGCAGTCCTATAGCATCTGGTGGTCCAGATGGAGCTCTAAACACAAATTACGACTCGAGCGATGGTGCCATTCCTGTCCACCGATGTGAGCGATGTGATAATTATGAGACCTTGTCTCGTGCAGCATTGCTCACTCATCTCTCGAGATGTACGGGCAACGAGGGTGAAGCTTCGGCTCCTAGTGAAACACATCGCGGGCACGACCGGAAAATATTTGAATGTGATGTGATGTGTGTAACATGAAATTTTCAAATGGTGCAAATATGCGCCGACACAAAATGCGCCACACTGGTGTGAAACCGTATGAGTGTAGAGTCTGCCAGAAAAGGTTTTTTCCGTAAGGACCATTTGGCAGAACATTTTACAACAACACACACAAAAACTTTACCATATCACTGTCCTATCTGCAATCGTGGATTTCAGCGTCAGATTGCAATGCGAGCACATTTCCAGAATGAACATGTCGGGCAGAATGACATGATCAAGTCCTGTCCGCTTTGTAGCTATCGAGCTGGCTCCATGAAGAGTTTACGGGTGCACTTCTTCAACAGGTAACGTATACATCTTTTCTATTCGTAAATGAATGAGTAATTTTTTGCATCTTACCTCATATTTTAAGTTTCTTTAAACACAATAACTAGTTTTCAAGAGAAAACATCTCTCTCATTTTCAACCGACATTATGACTACCGGTAGATGTAAAAAATTACTCATTAATGTGTCACATTCAGTACCGTAAACCAGTTAAGGCATTTAAAGAGACTATCGTGTATGCAGCCGTCGGTCAGTTAACTCATTTTAGAGTGGGTGCGAACAAACCTCGTTTATATTTGGCGCCTAAATTATGTATTGGCTTAGTATGTCTTGGAGATCATAGATGGCATGTAAATGTACATTTTCTATTCCCGTTTGACACGTTTAACCTTGGTGAATCCCCTTTTATTTTTAAAACAAACGACACATGGAATTCGTTCACTCAAACTTGCCTTCAGGCTCCAATGCAGTCGTATATCTTTCTTGTTATCGCGCTGTTGTTTGTGCGTGAGTGAAACCACGCTCTTAATTAATTAGACTCTTAAGATTCATCTTTTCATTTTTCGCTGGCATATTCAACAATCCTTTCATCTGTCTTCATGTACAGGCCCAAGTTAGGCAACCATATATTGTTAGTAGGCTAACACATCTTTCCAATATAGCAAACTCCCGATTATCCGTGTTAATTGGGACCGAGATATGCACGGAAAATCGAAAAACACAGATAATCCAATTAAGTTATTCGGCGCCATAGAAGTTGATCAGAAACGTATTTACCCACTTTAACACTACTTAAATGCAACAAATATTCATAAAATGTTACATTAAATGTATTTAGGTGCTAGTTGCAATTATTACTTTATTTTACTCGTAAATATGAAAAAAAAAGTGGGACTATTTCCTGTCAGATCACACTGGTTACTACAGTTATTCAAAATGGCTGCTGTAACAGCGACAACTACACTAGTAATAAGAATTAAATTAATCGTGATTATTTAATTCTTATGAATTTGAACCTCATAATGTTAAAAATTCCCAAATCTAATATATAAAACTACACTAGTAACCACCAATATCCACACTTATAACCAGCAATGACACAAATAATCAGTGATTCCCACACTAGTAACCGATGACCACACTACTAACCAGTGATAAACCTACTGTCACAGCATATCCATGGTTTCAATCTGTAACAACAAACTTTTAGTGACATGCACAACTGAAATTTCCGAAATTGTATTGTATTCTCAGAATGTTGGTTGGTACCGTTAAACGCATTAGGGGAGGGGGTTGTGAGTGAAGGTTACTCTATTGTGCTAGTTTCTAAGCACAATTCACAGAAGCACGTTTAAAAATAAAGAATTTTTCATAACAATATAAAATACAGTATTTTTAAAAAATACATTAAATGAGTCATGCCTGGATAATCTGCAAACCTGGTAATACGTGCACAGATAATCGGGAGTTTGCTGTATTTCTAATTTTAACCTTTGATTGTTTTGTCATGTAGGATAACTTTGAGGCTGTGGAATTTTCTACATTCTTTTTCACTGATACCAACTGATTTACCTATAGAATGTAGTTTATCTTGAGATAATTAAAGTTTTCTTAAGGCTTTCTTTCATTGCATATTTCCATTGATTTAGTGCATATTATTTACAGTGTTAGAAAATACTTTAGACCTACAACATGTGACGCAAAAAATTTTTCTAAGTTCCAATCATACACCATATGCATGCCAACAGACGCAAAGCAGTTTACACTATGAAATCATGGGATGCAGCCAACATATACACAATATTTGAACTTGCATTGCCAACAAACCTAAAAGCAAACCTAACACAATTTAAGTACTCTAACCTGTGAAAGAATGCACTCTGATTTTATTTAGTGTAAGTTAATTAGTACAGACTCTATGTTGGTTGCACTGGAACACAGAATATTTGTTAAATTCAATATGGATGCCACATCTTCATGTACTTCAATATTGTGAAAAAAGTATATTCAAATAATCATAGTAAACATGTAAAAATCATTGTAAATGGTGGGAAGTAATTTGAAAAATGAAACCTTAAGAATACAATTTGACAGGAGTTTATGAAGGAATTTAAAAAATCGCATCACAGGGTGTAAAGTTTAGCACAGTGTTGTATATCATTAACCTTATGTTTAATAAATTAATGAGTCATTTTAACATCTTACCTCATATTTCATGTTTTATCAAACACGGTAACTATAGTTTTCAAATGATCTTGTCATTCATTTTCAACCGCCATTATGACTACCGGATATTCGTTGGAATCTCCCTCTATAACGTTGCCATCTGGTGTTGATTTGACGAACTTCGAGATATCGTTGCCATCTGGTGTTGATTCGATGAACTTCGAGATGAGGTCACGTTCATCCGGAATGTCGAAATTCATAGATTTAAATTTGTTCTTCTGTATAAATATTTTCTCCCAAACTGTCAAATCCAAAGGTTTTTCCAAATGTTTTAGAAGTTTAGCTTCTTTTTCAATTCTATGACCTCCCAACAAACTATGTGCTGCAATAGCTGATTTTTCAATTTCACCATTTTTAATATTTCTAAAGTGTTCCTTTGTGCGAGTGTCCAAATTTCTTTTTGTTTTTCCTATGTATACTTTATTGCAATCTCGACAATCAATTTGATAAATTCCAGATTTTTTACTATCTGGGGTGTTCATTTTCTTATTGGTTATTAATAAGTTACCTGCAATTTGATTCAAAGAAAGGAAAACAATTTAAGAAAATCACTTATCATCCTGGAATACATAACAAATTTCAAAAAAATTTTCAAGAAATTCAATATTACATTGGCACCGATAAATAAATTTAGCCTTGGTAACTTATTAATAACCAATAAGAAAATGAACACCCCAGATAGTAAAAAATCTGGAATTTATCAAATTGATTGTCGAGATTGCAATAAAGTATACATAGGAAAAACAAAAAGAAATTTGGACACTCGCACAAAGGAACACTTTAGAGATATTAAAAATGGTGTAATTGAAAAATCAGCTATTGCAGCACATAGTTTGTTGGAAGGTCATAGAATTGAAAAAGAAGCTAAACTTCTAAAACATTTGGAAAAACCTTTGGATTTGACAGTTTGGGAGAAAATATTTATACAGAAGAACAAATTTAAATCTATGAATTTCGACATTCCGGATAAACGTGACCTCATCTCGAAGTTCATCGAATCAACACCAGATGGCAACGTTATAGAGGGAGATTCCAACGAATATCCGGTAGTCATAATGGCAGTTGAAAATGAATGACAAGATCATTTGAAAACTATAGTTACCGTGTTTGATAAAACATGAAATATGAGGTAAGATGTTAAAATGACTCATTAATTTATTAATTAAGAACCTCATAATGTGTTTCCCAATTTTAACTTTGAACCTTATGTTTAATCATCATCATAATCCTGCCAGGTATTAGTCCTAGAAGAACTGTTACGGCCTGAGAAAGCGGTTTTCGTGCCATCTTTTCATAGGTCGACCAAGTGACCGTTTCCCATTTGGACAGTAATTCATTATTGCCTTGGGCATCCTGGATCTAGCCATTCTTGAGACATGTTCCTTCCAGTTTAGCTGATATCTGGAGATGTAGTCTGGTATTGGTGACACATTATGTTCTTGAAGGATTTCTACATTTTTCTTTTCATCCCATTTGGTCTAGCCAGCTGTTCGGCACATAAATTTCATCTCACAAGCTGTTAGTCTGCTTTCATCTCTCATCCTTATAGTCCACGCTTCACTCCCATAGCATAGGACTGGTCGAGCCATTATTTGATAAAGATGAGTACGAGTTGATTTTTGCACTAATGAAGGTTTTAAAACTCTATTAATGATTCCCATTGATTTGTTGAATTTCACAATTTTCTCTGATAAATCCAAATTTTCAACAAAAGAGAGTTTATATCCTAAATAAGTAAACTCATTAAATCTCTCTAAAATTTTGTTATTTAAACAAATTTTGCTTGGTATTGGGGATTTTCCACAAAAGGCCATTATTTTAGTTTTATTGGTAGATATTACCATTGAATATTTCTGGGCTATCAAATTTAAATTATGTACTGACCATTGTAAATCATCTTCAGATGTTGCTAGTAAAACAAGATCATCTGCAAACATTATTATATCTAATTTTAAATTTCTATTGATAGTTTATGTTTAATTAAATTTAGAAATGGAATCCATCTTGTGATATAGTAATAAGGTTCTCATTACCAGTCTCTCTTGCCGTTTTTTTTATGTTAACCAGTTTAACGGTATAATCCATTGATACTTAACCTAAGGAATAATGCACATTTTTCCGCTTCATTGATAAAGAGTATAAAGATTTGCAAAATGATGAAATCTTCCTGTTTTATTTGTTTTCTTAACTTGATTTTGCTTCTTTTTTATTCCAGTAACTATTCATTTGTCATCATTAGACTGATCATACTCCATTCTAAATCCTATTCACAAGAAAAATTTTGTGATATGTTAATATAGGTATCAAATTTTTCTATGGGATATATCTTGATCTATGATATGTATTGTAATAATTTTGTTTACAATCTCCGTAATTTAGATAATGGAGTCTCGTAGCTAAATTGTCTTATAAAAATGTTATATTTTCAAGGGCAATATCACAAAAATGTTCATCTCGTTAATGGTTCATGATAGGAGAATAGCAATAAAAGTCGATGAAAACTTGTGTGGTATTTTAAATGACTATTTAGTGAATGAGTTTTTAAAAACTAATATTAAAAGAATGGAAATAGTTATGTATTTTACATATTATTATTATTTAAATTAATTTATTGTGTAACTATGTTTTGCTAGAATAAATTACCTTCCATGTTGTATAGCTTATAAATCACAAATTTCAAAAAAAAAATAACTTTCTAAGTATTAACACTATGAGGTAGTAAGAATCAAATGAATTGTGAATTCTTCTTACCTCATACTTCTATGTTTTTTAAAAACAGCACCGCAGTATCGGCGACCATCGTCACCCTCATCAGCTGTTATCACGACTCAATTTTTTCTTTTGCCGGTAATTATCCAAACTGCCATCGGGTGTTCTTTTGAAGGAATAATTTTCTAAACTAAATGATTCCTTCAAAAGAACACCAGATGGCAGTTTGGATAATTACCGACAAAAGAAAAAATTGACAACCGTGAAAACAGCTGATAGTGGTGACAATGGTCGCCGATACTGTGGTGCTGTGTTTAAAAAAACATAGAAGTATGAGGTAAGAAGAATTCACGATTCATTTGATTCCTATCAATAAAACCTCATACTGTTAAAAATTCCCTAATTTTTTATATTAAACACGCCTTAGCGTAGTGGTTAAGGCACTGAGCTACAAGCCAGAAGGTCGAGGGTTCAAGTCCCGGTGGGGTCAGGATTTTTAAACTGACCCAAACCTTCTGGCGGCACTATGGCCCTGGGGTTGACTCAGCCTCTAATGAAAATGAGTACCAGACACTTGTTCTGGGGGTAAAGGCGGTCGTCACGCAGGGCTGACAACCTGGCTGACATCAAGTGCTGATTGTCCAGAAATAGTCGGAGCCTTAACCTCCTACTACCCCAAGGGCCTCCTGAGGCCTGTAGTGAGATTATTTTATGAGATAGTATTTATTCAAGTAAAATTTTATCATCTCACCTCATATTATTATTCTTCTTCTTAGACAAGTTTCAGGACCTTCTTCAGTTCCATCCTCAGTATTTTCACAACTGTTATTGTGTCATCTTGAAAAGCCACCCCTTTCTCCCCCTTTTGGTAGAACCTCGAAATCAAATAATTTTCCCAGGAATTAAAAAATTTATTCATTTCTCATTTCTGTTTTTTGAATGTTAATTTTTTTTCTCAAGCTGAGTGTTCTTTGGATTTTTCTATTTGTTTTATTAACTTAAACAATTAATCTAAACAATTTTAAATTCTAAATTAATAACACAAATAGAAAATCCCAAAGAACTCAGGGGTTGGGAAAAAATCTACATTCAAAAAAATGGAAAGGAGAAATTAATAAACTTTGAAATTTCCGGAGAAAATGATTTGATTTTGAGGTTCTTCAGTCTATTAACAGAGGGAGAAAGAGGTAGCTCTTCAAGATGACTTAACAATGGTCATGAAAATACAAAAAAAAAAAGTCCCAAAACTAGTCTGAGAAGAAGAAGAAGAAGAGTATGAAGTGAGGTGATAAAATTTTACTTGAATATTTTCCGTACAGTTGTTCATTAGATCTTACAATTTCATTTTGACAATATTTCAGTGATGGTCAACCATGATTGCTTAAAACTGGGCTGTAAGTGGAATTGGTTAATATACAGTACAGTGTCTAGGTGTATGATCAAAAAAATAATAAATAAAGTTATAAATAATTATTCACAACATCAAACATTAGAAATATTTGTAAATCTTTCCCACAGACATGGCATAGATTTGGATAACCCAGGACCTAGCACGCCTGCATCGTCGCTACTGCAGGCCAGTCATTGTTCACCGCTGGAAGTTAGCTGCAACCTCAACTTAGCTGCCGCAACTTACAGCGACAGTGGTGATTCAATGGGTGCAAGGTCTATTGATAATGCCACTCCACCAATGCATTTCCTCACCCCTCATGTTGAAATTTCTATGGCTGATGCACCAGCTTCTTTCTCACCTGCTCAGGTATGTCATTTAAAATATGATTTAGTCATATTTGTAAAGAAAGAAATGTCTTCTGATAAATGAGTGCTGCACATGTGAAAAGAGACTGCAACTATTCTCTCATCCCTTGCCCCCTCCAAAAGCAAAGTAGTAGTAATATAGGTTTCTGGACTGAACATAATTTAGTTATGGTTTATGGTGAAATTAAATGTTTCTTACCTCTCCTCATATAAATTTTCTAAGTTGATCGCGATTCTGAGACTATAACTGTCTCATCATCAGAACTTTGTTGGCGACTGGTGTTATGTCGATCGGAAGAAACTCTTCTTCTTCCCTCTGTTGGTGGACCAATGAACCTCTGGATCAGGTCAAAATTTGCGGGAATTTCGAAAGGAAAACTTATGAACTTTGAAATTCCTGCAAATTTTGGCCTGATCCAGAGGTTCATCGGTCCACCAACAGAGGGAAAAAGAAGAGTTTCTTCCGATCGACGTAACACCAGTCGCCAACAAAGTTCTGATGATGAGACAGTTATAGTCTAGAAATCATGATTAACTTTGAAAATTTATATGAGGAGAGGTAAGAAATATTTAATTTCACCATAAATTAAACCTCATAGTGATTAATTCCTATAAAAGTTAAATATCAGTTATGGTTATTTCCCTGCAGATGTCATGAGTGGTATGTGGTCAGCATACGACCCAAAGAGACATCTAAAAGCAACTAAGGTATTGCTTGGAAGATGAAGGTCAGTAAATTTTGCTCACAAGTTTTTTCTCATGCCTAAGGTTCTTTTACAAGCCTGAAAGTCTTCAGATGCAGTACCAATTAAAAATTGTACCTTGGCCCTGAGATTGAAAATTTTACAATTGAATTCATCATCATTGTCCATACAGGTGTTAGGCCAAAAGACCTATTACGGTATCATAATGGAGGTAATTTAATTTAATTTTACAATTAAAATTCAATCCTGCAGGCATCGAATCCAGGCTTACTATTTACCATCTGAATATGACCTCACCTCATATTCTTCTTCTTTTTTAGGCTGGTTTTGGGACTTTCTTCAGGTCCATCCTCTGTATTTTCAGGCAGCTCTTCAAGATTACATAACAACGGTTGTGAAAATACTGAGGATGGAACCAAAGAAGGTCGTGGAACTAGTCTAAGAAGAAGAAAAATATGAGATGAGGTGATGAAAGTAGTCATAATGTCGGTTGAAAATGAGAGAGATGGTTCTCTCGAAAACTAGTTCCTGTGTTTAAAGAAACATGAAATATGAGGTAAGAAGTAAAAATGAAACCTCATTATGTTATTTCCCATATTTAACTATGATGAAATTTTACTAAATAAAAAATGGAGTATATGGTATTTATTATCCAACACTTACAAACCTTGACGTTTTTATTATTAATGTAACACTTCTCACTGAATGATAAATTATATTTGAAGAGAAAAATTTTTGCCTAGACCGAGACTCGAACCCGGGACCCTTGGCTTTCCAGGCCAAGTGCTCTACCAACTGAGCTGCTGAGGCGAGTTGCGATCTGGATGCAAATTTTTCTCTTATATACGTTGTAATTCCCTCACGCCAAATGCTTGAAACCTTTGCTTCTATCTTTGCAAATGGCGGCTTCTTAGTTAAGAAGCCGCCATTTGCAAAGATAGAAGCAAAGGTTTCAAGCATTTGGCACGAGGGAATTACAATGTATATAAGAGAAAAATTTGTGTCTAGATCGTAACTCGCCTCGGTAGCTCAGTTGGTAGAGCACTTGGCCCGGAAAGCCAAGGGTCCCGGGTTTCAGTCTCGGTCTAGGCGAAAAAAAATTTTCTCTTCAAATGTAACTTACAAACCTTTTTTAATTTTTTAAATTACTTCCGAGAGATTGCCCCCATTACAATCTATGGTTTCTTGTAGGTGTATATAGTATATAAGTTTATGGGATACATTAATGTATACTGAATATTGCTATTTTATGGGAGTGTGAATCCACCTCACCGTCTTGGATTCACCTCAGTCCAGTTCAGAACCCTCTTCCCAGCGAGTGAACGGTGAGTGTCCAGGATCTCCTCACTGCTGTGGATTCCAACTCACTTCGACCTGCCAGTACAGACACAGTATGGTGTGGTCAAATGGTGGTGGAAACAGTTCATCACGTGCTGTGTCTGAGCTAGAAGTGGCTACAACAATAACTCCGTCCATTTCGCTCATTCCTATAAAGCAGGAGCCTGGCAGTGGCACAGACGAGCCATCGCAGAGGAGTAATGGTCCTGTTAATCTCTCCACTGCACGCTCACTTGCTACTGCAGCTGCCGAGTCCAACACAAGTGTCCAGTTTCAGTCAGCCACATCCAGTAGCCTCACCAGTCTTATCAAGGTACATATTTTGGATATATCAGATTTTTTCCTTCATACTTTCATCTACACATTGAGCACAAATGATAGCTCCATGGTGCAAGCAGATAGATGCTTGCCTCTCATGCTGGGACCCCGAGATCGAGTCTCGGTCACTACATGTAGGATTCGTGGTGGAATGAAATGGAGCTTGGGCAGGTTTTCTCCCGTTTTCCCCTGCTATAAATTTCATTCCACCATTTCTCCATACTCATTTCATTTCTTTTCATTCATCTGCCCCGTGATGGTGCGTCAAGAGTGGTCAGCCAGCACCCTTGTCTATAAATATAGAGGATTTATCTCATCTCATTCCTTGACCCGACCCTGAGTTGGACACGAGTTGAGGATATTTAAAGAAAAAATTGAGCACAAGTTAAATTATGCTGTTGTAAATGGCCATTTTGCAGTGTAAAGAAAAATTATCCCAATAAACTCACAAAGTGCTCCCACTATAAGCCTTATGCATGAGACCACCTTTATCCCCAAAAACATACACCTGGTACTCTTTTCACTTAGAAGCTAATTCAATCCCATGGTTGCTGCCAGAAGGTTAAATTACTTTAAAAATTAATAAATTACATTAGGAAGTAACATTATGAGCTTCTTCTTAATAAATAAAGTGAATCCAGAGTCATTTTACCTCATAACTTGTATTCTATTAGAGCTAGTTTCAGCTTTTCCAGACAGTTGAGATTTATGTTTTAGCTCCCATTTCATATTTTGGTTGACCGAACAACTTGTAAATCAAATCTTCTTCCCCAGGAATTTCAAAATTCATAATCTGGTTTTTTGTTCTTCTCTATATAGATTTTCTCGCAAATTGTGACTTATTTTGTGTTATCTGCTTTAATAATTTTGTGTTTACATCAGTTTTATGTTAATCTGATCAAAAGTGAGCAGCTACTGCAGATTTTTATATTTCTCCATATTTTTTTTTTTTCATTTCTAATGTATTCTTTTATTCTAATATTCAAGTTTCTCTTTGTTTTCCCATAGATATGTATATCTTGTCAAAATCAGCACATTTTTATCTGGTATATTCCTGAATTTTCCTTGGTCAATCTTTTCATTTTTGTTAGTTTTATTTAGTGTAAAACTAACAAAAATTAAAAGATTGATGAAGGAAAAGAATAATTTTAATTTGTGTAAAACTAATGTAAATGAAAAGATTGATGAATCAAAAAAATATTTTAATTATTGTAAAACTAATGAAAATGAAAAGATTGAGGAAGAAGAAAATAATTTTAATTAGTGTAAGACCAACAAAAATTAAAAGATATATGAAGGGGAAAAAAATAATTTTAATTATTGTGAAACTAATAAAAATGAAAAGATTAATGAAGGAAACAAATAATTTTAATTATTGTGAAACTAATGAAATTGAAAAGATTGATGAAGAAAAAAAAAATTTAATTATTTTAAAACTTATGAAAATGATATGATTGAAGAAGAAAATATTGTATTATTATAAAAGTAATGAAAATGTAAAGATTGATGAACAAAAAAATAATTTAATTAGTGTGGAACTAACAAAAATTAAATAATTGCTGAAGGATAAATATAATTTTATTTATTGTAAAACTAATGAAATTGAAAAGATTTATGAAGAAAAAATAATTAGTGTAACTAACAGAAATTAAAAGATTGATGTACGAAAAAAATAATTTTAATCATTGTAAAACTGATGAAAATTAAAAAATAGATGAAAAAAATAATTTTAATTAGTGTAGAACTAATGAAAATGAAAAGATTGAAGAAGAAAAAAATAATTTTAATTATTATTGAACTAATGAAAATGACAAGATTAATGAAGAAAAAAATAATTGTAATTAGTGTAAAACTAACGAAAATTAAAAGATAGGCGAAGGAAAAAAATAATTTTAATTATTGTAAAACTAATGAAAATGAAAAGATTGTAGAATGAAAAAAAAAGTTTAATTATTGTTAAACTAATGAAAATGAAAAATTGATGAAGAAAAAAATTTATTATCATAAAACTAATGTAAATGAAAAGATTGATGAACAAATAAAAAATTTAATCAATGTAAAACTAATGACAATGAAAAGATTGATGAAGCAAAAAATAATTTCAAGTATTGTAAAACTAATGAAATTGAAAAGATAGAAGAAGAAAAAAGTAATTTAAATTACTGTAAAACTAACGAAAATGATAAGATCAATGAAGAAAAATAATTAATGTAACTAACAGAAATTAAAAGATTGATGTAGGAAAAAGATTATTTTAATTATTGTATAATTGAATGAAAATTAAAAAATAAATGAAAAAAGTAAGTGTTAAACTAACAATAATTAAAAGATTGACGAAGGAAAAAAATTATTTCAATTATTATAAAACTAATGAAAATTAAAAAAATTGATGAAAAAATAATTATTTTAATTAGTGTAAAACTAACAAAAATTAAAATATTAATCAAGGAAAAAAAATAATTTAATTATTGTAATACTAATGAAAATGAAAAGATTAATGAATAAAAAAATTCCTTTTTAATTAGTGTATAACTAACAAATATTAAAAGATTGATGATGGAAAAAAATTATTTTAATTATCGTAAAACTAATAAAAATTAAATGATAGATGAAGAAAAAAATTAATTTTAATTAGTGTAAAACTAACAAAAATTAAAAGACAGACAAAGGAAAAAAATAATTTTTATTATTGTAAAACTAACGGGGAAAAAAAGATTGATGAAGGAAAAAAATAATAATTTTAGTTATTGTAAAACTAATGAAAATCAAAAGATTGATGAAGAAAAAAGAATAATTTTAGTTATTAATAATAATAAATTGGTAAGAGGCACTCGAAAGAGCATTAAGTTATAAGTTTATGATTTGTCTTTTATGAGTTCGTTCAGTGATCCTGTCCATATTCTGCATTGTTTGTTTTAGTTATTGTAAAACTATTGAAAATGAGAAGATTGAAGACGAAAAAAAATTAATTAACATAAAACTAACAAAAATAAAAAGATTGATGAATGGAAAAAAAATGTTTATTTATTGTAAAACTAACGAAAATCAAAATCGATGAAGAAAAAAATAATTTTAATTAGTGTAAACTATACTGTTAAACTAACAAAATTTAATAGATTGATGTAAGAAAATAATAATTTTAATTATTATAAAACTTATGAAAATGAAAACATTGATGAAGAAAAAAAATTAATTTTGTAAAACTGATAAAATAAAAAGATTGATCAAGAAAAGAAATACTTTTAATTAGTGTGGTTGGTATCTAATGTCGAGCACTTGATAATGAAATCATTCGCTCTCTTGCACTCCAATATTTAGCAGAAAAGCTGGACAACGGAGGAGATGGTTTCTTTCCATATTTTCATTTAAATTGCAAAAAGCTTTTAATTAGTGTAAAATTAACAAAAATTAATAGATTGATGAAGGAAAAAAATAATTTTAATTATTTTAAAACTAATTAAAATGAAAAGATTGATGCGAAAAAATAATAATTTTTATTAGTGTAAAAACTGACGAAAAATTGAAATATTGAAGGTAAAGAAATAATTATAATTATAGTAAAACTAATGAAAATGAAAAAAATTATGAAGAAAAAATGTTATTAGTGTGACGCTAACAAAAATTAAAAGATTCATGAAGGGAAAAAAATAATTTTAATTGTTGTAAAACTAATGAAAATGAAGAAAATTGATGATGGAAAAAAATAATTTTAATTGCTGTAAATCTAATGAAAATCAAAAAATTGATGAAGGAAAAATGTAATTTTAATTATTGCAAAACTAATGAAATTGAAAAGATTTATGAAGGGAAAACATTTTTTTAATTAGTGCAAAACATAAAGAATTAAAAAATTGATGTAAGAAACAAATTATTTTAACGATTGTAAAACTAATGAAAATGAAAAGATTTATGAAGAAAAAACATTATTTTAATTATTGTAATACTAAAAAAATGAAAAGATTGAAGAAGAAAAAAATTGAATTATTGTGAAAATAATGAATATGAGAAGAATGATGAACAAAAAAAAAATTTTAATTGATGTCAAACTAACAAAAATTTAAGATCGTATAAGGCAAAATATAATTTTAATTATTATGAAATTAATAAAAATCAAAGGAGTGGTGAAAAAAATTAATTAGTGTGATACTAAAAAAATTAAAAGATTGTGAAGGAAAAAAATAATTTTAATTATTGTAAAACTAATGAAAATGAAGAGATTGATGAATAAAATAAATAACATAATTAATGTAAAAATAACAAAAATTAAAAGATTGATGATGGATGAAAATAATTATTGTAAAACTAATGAAAATTAAAATAGATGAAGAAGAAAATTTTTAATTTGTATAAGACTAACAAAAATAAAAAGATTGATGAACGAAAAAATACTTTTAATTATTGTAGAACTAATGAAAACGAAAAGATTTATGAAGAAAAAAAATTAATTATTGTAATACTAATGATATTGAAAAGATTGATGAAGGAAAAAAATTAATTTTTATTGTTGTAAAAAACTAATGGAAGTGAAAAGATTGATGTAGAAAAAATATAATTTTACTTATTGTAAAACTAATGAAAATGAAAAGATTGAAGAACAAAAAAAATTTTAATTATTCTAAAGCTAATGAAAATGAAAAGATTGATGAGGAAAAAATTATTTTTAATTAGAATAAAACTAACAAAAATTAAAAGATTCATGAAGGAAAAAAGTTATTTTAATTATTGTAAAACTTATGCAAAGGAAAAGATTGCTGAAGGAAACAAATAATTTTAATTAGTGTTAAAACGATACATCAAATGAAAAGATTGAAGAAGGAAAAAGTAATTTAATTAGTGTGAAACTGATGCAAAGGAAAAGATGTGAGGAAGGAAAAAAATAATTTTAATTATGTGTAAAACTAACAAAAATGAAAAGATCATGAAGAAAAAAAGTAATTTTAATTATTATGAAAACTAATGAAAATGAAAAGATTGATGAATGAAAAAAAATTTTAATTAGTGTGAAACTACAAAAATTAAAAGATTGATGAAGGAAAAAAAATAATTTTAATTATTATAAAACTAATGAAAAATGGAAAGTATTGTTGTAGGAATAAAATATATTAATTAGTGTAAAACTAATGAAAATAAAAAGATTGATGAAGGAAAAAAGTAATTTTAATTAGTGTAAACACTACGAAAAAAATTAATAATATTGTAAGAAAAAAATAAATTTTAATTAATGTAAAAATAATGAAAATAAAAGATTGATGAAAAAAGATAATTAATATAAAACTATTGAAAATGTAAGATGGAGAAGAAATAAAAAGTAATCGTAAAAATAAGAAAATGGAAAGATTGATGAAGAAAAAACTTTTTTAATTAGTATCGATCTAACAAAATATAAAACACCATGAAGGAAAAAAATAATTTAAATTAGTGTTAAACTAACAAAATTTAATAAATTGATGTAGGAAAATAATAAATTATTGTAAAACTTATGATAATGAAAAGATTGATGAAGAAAAAGGAATTTAATTTTGTAAAACTAATGAAAATGAAAAGATTGAAGGAGAAAAAAATAATTTTTATTACTGTAAAACTAATGAAAATGAAAAGATTGATCAAGAAAATAAATAATTTTAATTAGTGTAAAACTAACAAAAATTAAAAGATTGATCATTGGAAAAAAATAATTTAATTATTGTAAACCTAATGAAAATGAAAAAAAAAAGACAGAAAAATTTAATTATTGTAAAACTACTGAAAATCAAAAACTGATCAAGGAAAAAAATAATTTTAATTATTGTCAAACTAATGAAAGTGAAAGGATTGAGAAAGAAGAAAAAATTTAATTCGTGTGAAACTAATGAATATAAAAGTATTGACGGACAAAAAAAAATTTTAATTAGTGGAAAATTAACAAAAATTAAAATATTGTATGAGGGGAAAAAAAAATGTAATTATTATAAAACTAGTGAAAATGAAAAGATTGATGAAAAAATTTAATTGGTGTGAAACTAACAACAGCTAAAAGATTGACGAGGGAAGAAAATATATTTTAATTATTGTACAACTAATGAAAATACAGAGATTGACGAAGAAAATAAATAATTAATGAAATTGTAAAGATTAATGAAGAAAAAAATTATTTTAATTGTTTTAATACTATCGAAAATAAAAGATTGAAGAAAGAAAAAAAAATTAATTATTGTAAAACTAATGAAAATGAAAAGAAAAGGTGAACAAAAATAACTTAAATAGATTGTATAAGGGAAAAAATAATTGTAGTTATCGTAAAACTAATGAAAATGAAGGGATTGATGAATAAAGTAAATAACATTAATTAATTGTAAAACTAACAAATATTAAGATTGATGAATGATGAAAATAATTATTGTAAAATAATGAAAAATTAAAAGATAGATGAAGAAAAAAATAATTTTAATTAGTGTAAGACTAACAAAAATTAAAAGATTGATGAAGGAAAAAAATACTTTTAATCATTGCAGAACTAATTGAAAATAAAAGGATTAATGAAAAAAATTATAATTAGTTGTAAAACTAATGATATGATGAGATTGATGAAGAAAAAAAAGTAATTTTAATTATTGCGAAACCAATCATATTGAAAAGTTTGATGAACAAAAAAAATAATTTTAATTTGTGTGGAAACTCAAAAATTATGTGATTGATGAAGGAAAAAAAAAAGTTTAAATTATTGTAAAAATAATGAAAATTATAAGATAGACAAACAAAAAATAATATTCATTAGTGTAAAACTAACAAAAATTTAAAGATCGAAGGAAAAACATTTTTAATTATTGTAAAACTAATGAAAATTAAAAGATTGATGAAGAAGAAAAAATATTTTAATTGTTGTAATACTTTCGAAAATGAAAAGATTGAACAAAAAAATAATTTTAATCGGTGTGAAAGCAACAAAAGTTATAAGATTGTATAAGGGAAAAATAATTTTAATTGTTATAAAACTAATAAAAATGAAAAGATTGATGAAGGAAAAAAAATAATTTTAATTATTTGTAAAACTAATGAAAATAAATTGATTGTTGAAGAAAGTAAATAACTTTAATTAATGTAAAACTAACAAATATAAAAAGATTGATGAACTATGATAATAATTGTAAAACTATTGAAAATTAAAAGATAGATGAACAAAAAAATATTTTAATTAGTGTAAGACTAACAAAAATTAAAAGATTGATGAAGGAAAAAAAATACTTTTAATTATTGCAGAACTAATGAAAATGAAAAGATTGATGAAGAAAAAAAATTATAATTAGTGTAAAACTGATGAAATTGATGAAGAACAAAAAGTAGTTTTAATTATTGTGAAACCAATCATATTGAAAAGATTGATGAAGGAAAAAAAAATTTTAATTTGTGTGAAACCTAACAAAAATTATATGATTGATGAAGGAATTTTTTTTTAATTATTGTAAAATAATGAAAATTAGAAGGTAGACAAAGCAAAAAAAAAAAAATATTTTCATTAGTGTAAACCTAACAAAAATTAAAAGATTGAGGGGGAAAAAATTCTAATTATTGTAAAACTAATGAAAATGAAAAGATTGATGAAGAAAAAAAATTATTTTAATTGTTGTAATACTATCGAAAATGAAAAGATGAAGAAGAAGAAAAAATTTAATTATTGTAAAACTAATGAAAATGAAAAGATTGATGAACAAAAAAATAATTTTAATTGGTGTGAAACTAACAAAAATTAAAAGATTGTATAAGGATAAAAATAATTTTAAATATTATAAAACTAATAAAAATGAAAAGATTGATGAAAAAAAATTAATTAGAATGAAACTGACAAAAAGTAAAAGATTGATGAAGGAAAAAAAATTGTTTTAATTATTGTACAACTAATGAAAATGAAGAGATTGATGAAGAAAATAAATAACTGTAATTAATGTAAAACTAACAAAAATTAAAAGATGGATGAATGATGAAAGTAATTATGTGTAAAATGAATGAAAATTAAAAGATGGATGGGAAAAAGATTTTTAATTGTGTATGACTAACAAAAATTAAAAGATTGATTAAGGAAAAAAATACTTTTAATTATTGCAGAACTAATAAAAATGAAAAGATTGATGTGGAAACAAAAATTTAATTAGTGAAAAACTAATGATATTGATCAGATTGATGAAGAAGAAAAATACGCAGGAGGGAAAATTTTCTATAGGATCGTAACAGGCCTTGGCCTAATACTTGGAAGGGAGAAGAAGAGAAGAAGAAAAAAATAATTTTAATTATTGTAAAACCAAGGACATTTAAAAAAAGATAAAAATGATGAACGCAAAATATAATTTTATTTATTTGTAAAAATAACGAAAATTGAAAGATAGACAAAGAAAAAAATAATTTTCATTAGTGTAAAACTAACAAAAATTAAAAGGTTGATGAAGGAAAAAAAACATTTTAATTATTGTAAAACTAATGAAAATGAAAAGATTGAAGAAGAAAAAATGTAATTATTGTAAAACTAATGAAAAAGTAAAGATTGATAGGGAAAAAGAAATTTTAATTCGAATATAACTAAGAAAAATTAAATAGATTGATGAAGGGAAAAAAATTATTTTAATTATTGTGACTACTTAACTCGTGCCCCAAATGGGTGTTCAATGACCAATCACATTTCAATGATTTTTTATTTACAACCAATCACAGTCATGTTTCACCTAAAATTTACCAAGTAAAGTTTATCATAATAAAGAAAGCACCTCCTTTTTAACATTCTGAATAGGTCATAGCATTATTTTGCAGTGACTGACCCCCTAAGAAATACGGCTACCAGATTGTATGTATAGTGCATGAATGTCAGCAGATAGCGCATGCGATAGATAATATAAAAACATTTGTAACAATTGGTTATACGACAAGAAAAAAAGAACACTGTTTGCACTTTCTTAAACAAATTATTTTCCAGGAAATGTCGTTGCAGAAAAAATATAATTGACATATTTACATCATAGGACATCAAATTAATTAATACCTATAATGTTGGTTATAAATTTATCCACTAGGGTGCATTCTTACAATATTGCAATTCTTTAGCAATAAATAATATTATGATCTGGTTGCAGTGATGAACAAAGGAAGTAAATGAAGTAGAAGCATACCAATCGTTTCTCATTTGTTTTCAAACATCGCCGTTTACATTAAATATATAACTATTTTAAAATAACTATAGTTAAATAATGATTGTGAGTAAACAGCTTAATTTTATTCGTTAAATGCTCCTAACAAATGCCACTCTTGATTTCCAAATTCTCTAGATAAATTGGAATTGATTCGTGGCATTACTTATGAAACTAATGAAAATTTAAAAAATTGTTAAAGAAAAGAAAATATTTTAATTAGTGTAAAACTATAAAAAATTATAAGATTCATGAAGGAAAAAAAGTAATTTTAATCATTATAAAACTAATGAAATGAAAATATTGATAAAAAAATTATTTGTGTGGAACTAACAAAAATTAAAAGACTGATGAAGGAAAAAATTATTTTAATTATTGTAATACTAATGAAAATAAAAATATTGTTGATAGAAAAAAATAATTTTAATTATTATAAAACTAATGAAATTGAAAAGATTGAAAGAAAAAAATAATTTTAATTAGTTGTAAAACTAACGAAAATTAATAGATTGGTGTAGGAAAAAAATAATTTTAATTATTGTAAAACTAATGAAATTGAAAAGATTGATGAAGGAAAAAAACAATTTTAATTACTGTAAATGTAGTGAAAATGAAAAGATGATGAAGAAAAAATATGTTCTAATTTTTAATGTGTGATTATAACAAAAATTAAAAGAGTGATGAAGGAAAAAAATAATTTTAATTACTGTAAAACTAATGAAAATGAAAAGATTGATGAAGGAAAAAAATAATTTTAATTATTGTAAAATTAATGAAAATGAAAAGAAATTTTAATTATTGTAAAATTAATGAAATTGAAAAGATTGATGAAAGGGAAAAAATAATTTTATTTATTGTAAAAGTAACAAAAATAAAAAGATTGATGAAGAAAAAAAAAATTTAATTAGTATAGAACTAACAAAAATTAAAAGATTGATGAAGAAAAAAATAATTTTAATTAGTGTAAAATTAACAAAAATAAAAGATTGATGAAGGAAAAACATAATTATAATTATTGTAAAACTAATAAAAATGAAAAGATTGCTGAAGAAAAAATTATTTTAATTATAAGAGAAAAATTTGTGTCTAGATCGCAACTCGCCTCGGTAGCTCAGTGGTAGAGCACTTGGCCTGGAAAGCCAAGGGTCCCGGGTTCGAGTCTCGGTCTAGGCGAAAATTTTTCTCTTCAAATATAGTGTAAAACTATTGAAAATGAAAAGATTGGTGAAGGAAAAAATAATTTTATTTAGTGTAAAAGTAACGAACCCTCCATGGTATCTTTACCTTGTCGTGGTGGAGTGGCTTGTGTGCTTAAATGATCCTGAGAGCTATGCCAGCGGTAGCATTGCTGCCGATAGGGTTACCCATGCCGGACTGGTCGAAGGTGATAAGCCAGACGAAATAAGTACCTTGGTCGAAAGAGTGACGATCTTTCACCGTAAAAATACAACCGTCAAGAAATGCGGACATGGGTTCTACTGGGGTAAAATTTTCCGGAGGTCAAATAGTCCCCCATTCGGTTCTCCGGGCGGGGACTACTTCAGGGAACCCATGCCAAAGGCTCAACAGGAAGTTAGGTGGCCAGGAGAAGGTAGTCAGGAATCAGGAAGCTTTTCATTATGCTGATGATGTAGTACTACTGGCCGATAGCGAGGAGATACTAAAGGCCAACACGCACACACTATTGAGTAACACTAAGAAATTAGGACTGGAAGTAAATATCAGTAAAACTAAATATATGGTCACACGTAGAAATACATCATATAATGGAAATGGACAGCTAATGACAAATGAGGGAAATTTTGAGGAATTGGCTGAATTCAAATACCTAGGAACAATAATCACAAATAGGAATGAGATGCACAAAGAAATTAAACATAGGCTCAATTCTGGAAATGCATGCTATTATGCATTGCAGAGACTTTTGATGTCCCAATTCCTTTCAAAAAACGTTAAGCTGAAAATATATAAAACTATTGTTCTACCAGTTATATTATATGGGTGCGAAACATGGACTCTTACTTTAAGGGAGGAGAAAGGAGATTACGAGTATTTGAGAATAAAGTTCTTAGGAAGATTTTTGGACCAAAGAGAGATGAACAGACAGGTGAATGGAGAAGACTACATAACAATGAACTACATGGTCTTTATAGGAAGCCAGATATAATAAGAACAGTTAAGTCCCATAGACTGCGATGGGCAGGACATGTTGCGCGTATGGGGAATGAAAGACGTGCATGGAAACTTCTTGTAGGAAAGCCAGAAGGAAAACGCCCAGTTGGTAGACCAAAAATGAGGTGGGAGAACAACATTAACAATGATTTGAGGGAAGTAGATTATACAGGGAATGATTGGAAAGCATTAGCTCAGGATAGGGATGTATGGAGAGCTTATGTCCGTGCGGCCATGAACCTACGGGTTCGATAGTGCCAGTGAGTAAGTAAGTAAGTAAGTAAAAGTAACGAAAGTGAAAACTTTGATGAAGGAAAAAAATAATTTTAATTGCCATAAAAAATGAAAGGATTGATGAAAGAAAGAAAAATTAGAAATAGTGTTATACTAACAAAATGAAAAGATTGATGAATGAAGAAAATAATTTTAATTATTGTAGAAGTAATGAAAATGAAAAGATTGATGAAGGAAAAAAAATAATTTTAATTAGCGTAAAGCTAATGAAAATGAAAAGATTGATGAAGGGAAAAAATAATTTTAATTAGTGTAAAACTAACGAAAATTAATGGATTGATGTAGGAAAAAAATAATTTTATTAATTGTAAAACTAATGAAAATGAAAAGATTGATGAAGAAAAGAAAAAAAAATTAATTAGTGTGAATCTAGCAAAAATTAAAAGAGTGATGAAGGAAAAAAATAATTTTAATTATTGTAAAACTAATGAAAATGAAAAGATTGATGAAGGAAAAAAGTAATGTTGGTTAGTGTAAAACTAATGAAAATGAAAAGAATGATAAAGGAAATATAATTTTAATTAGTGTAAAACCAATGAAAGTGAAAAGATTGATGAAGGGAAAAAAAAATTTAATTAGTTTTAAACTAGTGAAAATGAAAAGATTGTTGAAGAAAAAAATAATTTTAATTATTGTAAAACTATTGAAAATGAAAAGATTGATGAAGGAAAAAAATAATTTTAATTAGCGTAAAACTAACAAAAATTAAAATATTGATGAAGAAAAAAAAATTTAATTAGTGTAAAACTATTGAAAATGAAAAGATTGGTGAAGGAAAAAGTAATTGTAATAAGTGTAAAAGCAACGAAAGTGAAAACTTTGATAAACGAAAAAAAATAATTTGAATTAGTGTTAAACTAACAAAAATGAAAAGATTGATGAAGAAAAAAAATTAATTAATGCAAGACTAACAAAAATTAAAAGATTGTTGAATGAAGAAAATAATTTTAATTATTGTAAAAGTAATGAAAGCGAATAGATCGATGAAGGAAAAGAGTAATTTAAATTAGCGTAAAACTAATGAACATGAAAAGATTGATGAAGGAAAAAATAATTTTAATTAGCGTAAAACTAACAAAAATTAAAAGATTGATGAAGGAAAAAAATGTAATTAGTGTAAAACTATTGAAAATGAAAAGATTGGTGAAGGAAAAAGTAATTGTAATAAGTGTAAAAGCAACGAAAGTGAAAACTTTGATGAACGAAAAAAAATAATTTTAATTATCGTAAAACTAATGAAAATGAAAAGATTGATAAAAGAAAAAAATAATTTGAATCAGTGTTAAACTAACGAAACTTGAAAAGATTTTGATGAAGACAAAAAATTAATTAATGGGCAAGGACGAACAAAAATTAAAAGATTGTTGAACAATGAAGAAAGAAAATAATTGTAATTTATGTAAAAATAATGAAAGTGAAAAGATCGATGAAGGAAAAGAATAATTTGAATTAGCATAAAACTAATGAAAATGAAAAGATTGATGAAGGAAAAAAATAATTTTAATTAGTGTAAAACTAACAAAAGACAAAAGATTGATGAAGGAAAAAATCAGGAATAATCCAAAAGGCCAGAGGGTAAATGGCATCATTATCAGTTCCTGCTATTTAATAAATATACCAGATAAAATGTGCTGATTGTGATTAATTATACATATGGAAAATAGAGAGACACCTGACTATTAGAAGGAAAGAACACATTAGAAATGTAAAATATGGAGATATAGAAAAAAGTCTACAGTGTCTGCTCACATTTGGTTGGAAAAGCAAAATCAAAGTAAACACAAAATTATTAAAAGAGTTGGATAATACAAAAGAACTCACCGTTTGGGAGAAAATCCAAATACAGAAGAACAAAAACAAGATAATGAATAATTAAGACATTTTGTCTGTATATTCTTACCCCTTATGTTTTTGTCGAACATATGTTTCAAGGCTGCTGAGCCCCATCGTCAACGATTAACAGTTTGTAATCACTGATGATGGAGCTGAGCAGCCTTGAAACATATGTTCGAAAAAAATAATCATAAGAGGTAAGAATGTACCGACGAAATGTCTCAATTATTAAACAAACCTCTTAATGCTACTTTCTATGGCATTTAAAAAAAATTAATTTTGAAATTCCCAGAGAAAAAGATTTGATTTACAAATTCTTCGGTCAGCCAAAAGATGCAGTGGGAGCTAACATCCAGGGCCGACAACGTAATTTTCAACAGTCTGGAAAAGCTGAAGATGGTCTACGTGATATGCTGAAACTATTGATATTATTATTAATTATATTATACTGAAATTAGTTCAAATAGAACACAAGTTATGAATTAAGATGACTCCAGATTCACCTTACTTATTAGTTTTATTAGAATTATTTACCATATTGGCCTTCCCTAGTAAAGCTGGAAGCATAGCATGAAAATGCTATGATTGCAGTGAAGGACCTGCCTTCGGGCAGAATTACTATGGATGGATGGCATAAATATACGCCCAGAATGTATACCATTTCAGTTAGATGCTGAGTCGACCCCAGGATCTTGGTGCTAGGTTTATGCCTGTTTAATAATTCTGATCTCAATGGGTCTTGAACCAGGGAACTTTTGGCAGGTGGCATATTTTCTTAACCCACTAAGCTACATTGCCCTGTGTGCATGTGCACGCACATTGTCTTGGGCACTAAAAACCATGTATCTGCACAAACCTTCAAAAACCATTTAAGTGAACAAAATTCCACCCACTGTAAAACAAATTGACATAAAATCTGCATAAAAACCTGCAACTCTTTTTCATAATGTGCCAGTGCTCAATAGTAGAAATGTAAATTTGTTATAACAATTCATGTGTAATTTTTTTGTGTAGTCTATGGAAATGGATTTTAAGAGGTTTCAATTGCTCATAATAGCTTAAAACATTTATATTTTATGAAAACTGGAAATTTTAAACATTGCCCGAAAAATTTAAAAAATTTGAATTCTAAATAAAAATAATTATACTGGTAATTGTAATGATGTTCACAAAAGTATGGTGGATGATAATGTCAATAATATTATGTACGGTTTGTGATACACATCATCATCTTATTGTGTCCTACTTTTGGAAGGTTGATTCAAATATGTCTCTGTTCATATCTTCTTCCTCGGCTTTTCTTCTCATTTGCATCTTTTTTTTTTTATACTTATTTAAGTAAAATATACTAAATATGTCCACCGTTGTGGTCTCGAGGTAGTGTGCTGCCTTGTCACGCAGCGGGCCTGGGTTCGATCCCCGGTCAGGGCAGTTTTTCTGGGTGAGGTTTTTATCAGGGTTTTTCCACACCTGTAAGACAAATGTCAGGAAAACTTTAAGGCCCAAACGGTCCCCAAAATCATATGGCCATCATCCTTATCATTATCATCATCATAATCATCCTTCACCGGTGTGGAAAGCAACGGGAAGCTACCACACCTATAATTCCCTAGTAAAGCTGCAAGCATAGCATGAAAATGCTATGATTGCAGTGAAGAACCTGCCTTTGGGCAGAATTACTATGGATGGATGGATGGATACTAAATATGTTAACCTCATATTATTATTTTCTATACTTGTTTAACCGATCTTTCCTATGGTCTTCCTCATGACCATTTTCCTTGCACTTTGAAATTTAACATTCTTCCTTTTTCCATTCTTTTCAGATATCCAAACCATTTTAATCTATTTGTCTCCACAATTGTTAATTTCATCATTTTGTATCCCTGTGATACAGGTAATTCTGAAATTTTATTTGATTATTGCGATGAACAGAATTTGGTAGAATAACTTGAGAAGTTTATTAATACATTATGAGATTCAAAAACTTAAATTGGATTTTATAATAATGTACAAAGAGAGAATTTTTTAGATATATATTTAAAAATTGCTTGTTTGAATTCCTGATTTATATTTTATTCAGAACATTAAAAAGAAACCCAAGGGAATCTACTTTGAAATTAAGTTAATAAACACAATGGAATTTTTTAAAATTAATGATGGGAATAACACTATGTGGAAGTTGTAGAATGCAGGCTTTCACAGCCAGAAATCATGATATTAGAAGATTTTGGGCTTTAAGACTGTGGTCTATAACTGATGTTTTCCCCCAGACATTCCTCCCTTGGCCATGGAGGGCATCTTCAGTGGCGAGTTCTTGTAGGTGATGTTCCCTGGATGGAATCTCTGCTGTGTATCATACTCAGCCAAGCTACTACCAGGGAACATCACCTAGAAGAACTTGCTGCTGAAGATCCCTCCGTAGCCGAGGGAAAAATGTCTGAGGAAAACACCAGTTATGGACCACGGTCTTATAGTCCAAAATCTTCTAATATCACTATGAGGAAATTTACAATTTAAAAATTGAGTCAAAGAAATCTTTTTACATCTCACCTCATAAAACTCCGTGAAGTTTGGAAGTTAATGGTAACGGCCAAATATCATCAGTCGGTAGTTTTGGCCCTTGAAACTGGTCCTTTGAAAATCAAGGAGTTTTATGAGGTGAAATATAAAAATATTTCATCTCTGACTCAATTTATGAAAAAAAAATATTTTTGTAAAAATATGTTTAATTTTTTTATTAAAGGTTTCACCTCTTAAATCACTCTTACGGGATGACTTAAAAAGAAAAATAGGAAATCGGAGTAACAGTTCAAGTGTTGCTCCTCGAGGAAGACCGTCCACTGCATCTCCTCGACCAGAAAGTTCATTCAGCCTTCAACCCATTGCAACAACAACAAACGGAACTATCACGTCAACGGGACCTGAACAGCCATCTGACTCAACAGGGTGGCGATCACCTCACAAAAGGTCAGGACCTGCACTTCAGTGTGTGTTCTGTGGCATAGCATTCCCCGATCAGACCTTGTATTTCCTTCATAAGGGTTGTCACTCTGACAGCAATCCTTGGAAATGCAATATATGTGGGGAACAGTGCTCCAACGTTTACGAATTCAACTCACATCTACTCAGCAAAACTCACCAGTAGCTAATTGTGCCAGTACGAAGGGCTATGGTACACACTTCTAATATGGAATAGTTTATTATAATGCAATTTTATATTTGATATGACTTCATGTTTGTATTGGAGTACAATAAACTAGTTGTAACCGTTTAGTAGTAGGCACCACATGTGGTGGTTATGTCACCCATAGAGAGAAAGTAGGTATAGGAAGGAAGGAGAAATGAACCCCTAGGCCTCGAATACTCTAATACCATCAGGGTCGAAAGAAACAAGAGGTCAGTCAAGGGAGACTGGATAGAAAAGTTGAAAGAGGGAATTGGTATGGGAAGAAGAAGTAATACCAATTCGGTCAAAAAAAAAGAAACTCACCAAGCTGACCAGTGCTATTGGTGAGTAGCCCTTCCCTTTCGTTCATCATGCATAAGCATGTTTACTAACAGCTGCACCATGAGAAGGTGAGGGATTGGACACTAGGTTACTGTCCAGGTCGGTTCCTTTAAGCCTTCGATGGAAGGAATTAAAGGGTCTCCTCACTGTTAAAGACAGTAGCCTTTCCGTTGTCCAGCTTTTGTAGAAGAGACCAGCCTTCCTGCTAAATATTGGAGTGCAAGAGAGCGAATGATTTTATTATCAAATGCTCGACATTAGATACCAACCAACCAATCATATTTGATATGAAGGGGAAAAGTAGATGAAACATTGAAAAAAAAATTATTCACTTGTGTCACTTAGAACAAGGAATATATAAAAATATGTAAATATACCAATATTATTTATATTAGGGTTTTAAAGTTTTTATACATTCCGTGATCCTATAAGATATTCATAAATTTTTCTAACCACATGATTTCCTCTAAGCAAGAAATTCAGTTAGCCTTGACTTTTCAGAACTTATATTCCATTAATTGTTTTAATGAGGAAAAAAAAGTAAGAAAATTAAATGCATAATGCTATTTTTTTAACTTTTATAGGAATTAATCACTATGATGTTTAATTTATGGTGAAATTAAATGTTTCTTACCTCTCCTCATATAAATCTTCTAAGTAGATCGCGATTTCGAGACAATAATGGTCTCATCTTCAGTACTTCTTTGGCAACTGATCTTATGTCGATCGGAAGAAACTCTTCTTCCCTCTGTTGGTGGACCGATGAACCTCTGGATGATGAGCTTTGAAATTCCTGCAAATTTTGACCTGATCCAGAGGTCATCGGTCCACCAACAGAGGGAAGAAGAAGAGTTTCTTCCGATTGACATAACATCAGTCGCCAAAGAAGTACTGAAGATGAGACAGTTATGGTCTCGAAATCGCGATCTACTTTGAAGATTTATATGAGGAGAGGTAAGAAACATTTAATTTCAGCATAATGCTATACTACTATTTGACATTATGACACTTGATTTCATACTATATGGTGTTAACCCAATTGATAATGTTGTAATTGAACACAATTTAAACTTAAATGTTCATAAGAATTAAATTAATTGTGATTATTTCTTACCTCATAATTCTATTTTTCTTTAAATACAGCACTGCAGTATCGGCAACTTCTTGTCACCATCGTCAGCTGTTTTCACGATTGTCTATTTTTACTTTTGTTGATAATTATCCAAACTGCCATCTGATGTTCTTTTAAAGAATTATTTCCTAAACTGCCATCTGGTGTTCATTTTAATGAATCATTTTCTAAACCACCATCTGTTTATTTTTGAAGAACTTGGTTCATCTGGAAAAAAGTAAAAATTGACAATCGTGAAAACAGCTGACGATGGTGACAAGAAGTTGCCGATACTGCAGTGCTGTATTTAAGAAATAAAATATGAAGTATGAGGTAAGAAATAATCACGATTAATTTAATTCTTATGAATTGAACCTCATAATGTTAAAAATTCCCAAATTTAATATATAAAATTAAATGCTCATATTAATAAAAAAAAGATATATCCCTGATGAGGCAAAGGTTTGGCATTAGAAACTATACACACAAATTACCCTTCTGAAACTGCACACACATCTCACAAATGGATCTCACTTAGATGTCAAATTAATATGGTAGCTTGACTGCTTTCTCTTTACTATTGGATCAGTGTAGTTTGGTTGGAATCAAATGTTGGTTGGTTGGTTGGTATCTAATGTCGAGCACTTGATAATGAAATCATTCGCTCTCTTGCACTCCAATATTTAGCAGAAAAAAATTGATTAAATGATTAAATCTGGGTAATTAAATAAGGTGGTGCTCCCAGTATTAATAAGACTAACCAGTTCCTGAATCCTCCAATTAAAATTGGTATTACTATGAGAAAATAGTCCACTGCTGTGGTCTCGAGGTAGCATGCTGCCTTGTCACACAGCGGGCCTGGGTTCGATTCCCGGTCAGGACAGGCTCCTGGGTGAGGTTTTTTCGGGGTTTTTCCTCACCTGTAAGACAAATGTCAGGAAGCTTAGGGCCCAACGGTCCCCAAAAATCATCCAGTCATTATCATCATCATCCTTCCATCGGTGTGGAAAGCAATGGGAAGCTACCACACCTATAATTCCCTAGTAAAGCTTAGCATGAAAATGCTATGATTGCAGTGAAAGACCTGCCCTCGGGCAGAATTACTATGGATGGATGGATAAAGAAATCATAATAAAAGCATGAGCTGTTACAATGACATTATAAATTTGATCATCTCCAATCAAGCAGTTAGATGCTCATCTCTTGCCACTGGGGTCTCAAGATCGAGTCTCGGTCACTCCATGGGTTTTATGATGGATGAACTGGAGCTGGGCTAGTTTTCCTCGAGGTTTCTCCCATTTTCCCCTGAAACAAATTTTATTCCATCATTTTTCCATACTCATTTCATCTTATTTTATTCTTCTGTCCCTGTGGCAGTACTTCAGGTATGGTCGACCGGCATCCTTGTCATTCACAGACCTCTCATATCATCCCTCGACTGGACCCTTAGTTGGACACAAGTTGAGGATATTATTATAATTAAATGAAAGACTGAAAGTTGTCATTCCTGACTTCATGATAAAGATTCACCATCAAAACATACACTGCATTAAAATTATTTTTTAAAGTTGTCACTACAATTTTACTCAATAAGAAACAATTGCAAATTGATCTTATTTGCACTGTTGTTTACATCCCTTATTAGTAGAGTTATCCTTTACTACCAATTTTCCTTTACTGAGGAGAGATTAAGATACATTATATTTTCATAAGAAATAAGATAAGACAAAAAAAATGTTTGTACAGAGAGAATATTGCATATCAAATCAGACTTAAGTAATAATTTAAAAAAGCACTCTTAGTTTAAACCCTTGGTATGTACTTATTTTTTAAATATGAGAATGACATTTCCTTATTTTGAATAATTGCATATTATAGTTCTTATATTTAAATAATGTTGGGAAGTAAAACATTATGAGGTTATATCATTAATAGTGAGTGGAGAATATATTTTTAACAACTCCCTCATCAAATTTCAAATTTCATGACTGAAGAGGGATGAGAAGTCACCTGAAACCATTGGTCTCAAAGAAATTGATGAGGTGAGTTGTTAAAAATATATTTGAGTTTGTATTTTTTAACATTCTTACCTCATATGTTTATTTTGTTGGACGATCGTTTCAAAGCTATTGCTCCATCTTCAGCTTGTTCACAAACTGGTTTTTTTCTTTTCTTCAAGTTGTCGGCTCTGGATCTGTGTTCCAAAGAACTTGGTAATGAGGC
Organism: Diploptera punctata; assembly: GCA_030220185.1. Classification (NCBI taxonomy): domain Eukaryota; kingdom Metazoa; phylum Arthropoda; class Insecta; order Blattodea; family Blaberidae; genus Diploptera; species Diploptera punctata. The sequence continues at coordinate 230,763 of JASPKZ010007564.1, forward strand.
TCCTTTCTCCGGGAATTTCAAAGTTCAAAAAAGGAGAAAGGAGCCTCATTATCAAGTTCTTTGGAACACAGATCCAGGACCGACAACTTGAAGAAAAGAAAAAAAACAGTTTGTGAACAAGCTGAAGATGGAGCAATAGCTTTGAAACGATCGTCCAACAAAATAAACATATGAGGTAAGAATGTTAAAAAATACAAACTCAAATATTAAATTTAACCTCATAATGTAACTTCCTAATGACTTTAAAATGTTAAAAATATGTTCTCCACTCACTATTAATTATAGTTCTTGCACAATGAGCAAATATGAAACTTTTGTTTGAATGTTAATGTTACTGTTGTGAAGAACTTAATTGTACGAGTACGTGCCTCTGATTAAAAATGTGTTCTGGAAACGTATAGTCATGCATTATTTCCCCTAAAAATAAAACAGAGGGAGATCCTTTTGCATTAAAGTCATATCAATGTCCCATCATGTTTTATATATATATATATATATATATATGCATCCTCATTAATACTCTTCCATTTAACTTCATTTGCATATGTTCTTAACATGACCTGTAAAATATTTTTAAAATATTGATATTCTGAAATATGCTATGAAGATATGGGCCTATTTTTAATACATATTCAGAGTGAAGAAACATGGATAAACACACAACTGTGGCATTTTCTATAGTATTTATTTCTACGAGAACTCTCTACAATGGATAATTTTAAAGTTTGAAAAGCATATGGTACTTTATTAATTTATGATGCCATTCATTGCATAGATCAAACCTGTGATTTTAGAATTCTTAATTAAAAACTTATTCAACCAAACACTGTATATTTTGTCATCATATTCAACTGCAGAATGTTGCTAATTGTATACATTTTATGCCTCCCAAACTTTAAAATGATTAATCATAGAGAATTCTCATAAATAAACCAATTAATTATTTTCTCCTAGAGAGTTTAATGGTAGTGTGGTTGTCTACAAATTTTCTCTCTATATACGCCTATACTGTCAAGGAAAATTATATTTCAAGAAACTGGTTCTTATAATGTTTACATTTAAACTATTGTTAGCAGTAACATATGCATAAGACAAACATAATGGAAGAGTTATATTATTTTTAGTCTGATCATCTTACCTCAATATTAATGTTGATTTGTTCTTGAACATGTTTCAAAACAATTCTGTTTTATCGTCAGCTTGTCCAGACTGGTTTTATTTATGTTGCACAACCTGGATGTCGTCAGCTGACGACATCCAGGTTGTGCAACATAAATAAAACCAGTCTGGACAAGCTGACGATAAAACAGAATTGTTTTGAAACATGTTCAAGAACAAATCAACATTAATATTGAGGTAAGATGATCAGACCTCAAAATATCACTTCCTAAAATTAAATAATAATGGAAGAGATTTTGTTACATACGATAACATATTAGAAGTGTCACCATGAGCTATGTATGATTATATTGTGTTTTAATATCCATGGGATTTGGTTGGTTATATTCTGGTGATTGTTGGTGAGAGGTGACACTTGTTTTTATTATGTTTTGCCTTGCTCAGGATTTGCAGGGGACCTGTGGCCTTAAATCAGGTACTTGAAATTAGGCCTTAGGTGTTTGTGAAAGAAAATATACTACTTTTGTTTCCACTTCCTCTATAAAAGAAATAAGTATCTGTTAATTAAATTGAGTTGTTTTTTGACTCACCTCATATTTCTTGATTTTTATGCAGACTCGAGTTTCGTCACTCAATTCGTGACATTGTCAATGCATCACAACTGCCATCTTGCGGTTGTCCCTCCTGCAAATTGATTTCTAGGCTCTCTGTTGGCTGACCGATGAACTTCCAAATCAGTCCCCTCTCATTTTCACTGGGTATTTCAGAATTCATAGTTCTCTTTTTATTCTTGCATATGTATATTTTCTCCCAAATTGTGAGTTCCTTTGATTTTTCTAACTGTTTAAGTAATTTTGCCTTGGTTTCAATTCTGTGTTTTTCTGACCAAGCATGTACACATATTGCAGATTTTTCTATTTCTGCATTTTTAACATTTCTAAGGTGTTCATTCAATCTTGTATTTAAATTCCTTTTTGTTTTCCCTATGTATATTTTTTCATAATCTTTACAATAAATTTGATAAATTCCTGATTTGTTGCCATCTTCAATCTTTTCATTTTTGTTGGTTTTTATTAAGTTATTCAAACTGTAATCATTTTTCGGTGTTAAATTTGTTGAAAATTTTTTTTAAACTTGTTAAATACTAAAGGGTGGTATGTAAATTTGTTGAATTTTTTTTACCAATTTCTTTATCTGTCTGAAGAGTACCTTCATTTATCACTTTTTGTTTTTAATTTATTTATTTTCTTGTGAATCATCTTTTCTTGAAAACCATTAACTTTTGCTATTTTCATAATGTGTTTTTTCTCTTTCTTGAAATTTTCTTTGCTCATGGGAACATTCACAAGTCTATGTGATCACTTAAACAGTTAGAAAAATCAAAGGAACTCACAATTTGGGAGAAAATTTACATATGCAAGAATAAAAAGAAAACTATGAATTTTGAAATATCCAGTGAAAATGAGAGGGGACTGATTTGGAAGTTCATCAGTCAGCCAAGAGAGAGCGCAGAAATCAATTTGCAGGAGGGACAACTGCAAGACGGCAGAAGTGATGCATCGACAATGTCACAAATTCAGTGATGAAACTCAAGTCTGCATAAAAATCATGAAATATGTGATGAGTCTAAAACCAACTCAAATTTAATTAAAATAAACCTCATAGTGTTATTTCCTATCTACATATATTTAAGTATTTGTTAATATAAAAAGAGAAAAGTTAACTCTCAAACTGCGACTTGAACTCTGAATCCCTGATTCTGTACATCAGTAAGATACTAATTACACCGCCTAAGCACTAATAAGAACGTCAACATTTCTCTCTGCTTATACAATTGTCCAAAGGCCATAGCTATCGCTACCAACATGCTAACTGATATATTTTTGGTTTGGTATTCAACAATGAAGAAAAAATTAAAAAGATAAGATATTAAGAATTAAATTAATGTTTTTATTACCTCACCTCATATCCTTTTTCTTTTAAGAAAAAGGTAATGAGGTGAGGTAATAAAAGCATTTAATTTAATTCTTAAATTAAACCTCATAGTGTTCTTTCCCTGTGAAAGTTAAAATGATAAGATATTACTTTTTGATCAATATAATATCTCTAGGAATTAAGAACATAATGATTTCATACCAAGTCAGATCTGGTAACTTTTTAGGAAACACATTAAAAATATTGAAAAACCTTACATTACTACAATTTTGCTTAATTTGTTATCTACAGCTGATGAGAATTTTTATAAATGTGTTGTTATAGATTTTTTTCTCTTATAGTTATCATTCTCGTCTAATGAGAATTGGAGAGAGTGAAGGAAAAATTGTTCTGTGTACATTTAAATTTACAAAACTTTAGAATTGTGTTATCTTAACAAAGCCCAGATGAATTGAGCATTGTTGCTATTCATTAACTTAGTGATACGGGAAGCATAACAGGAATAGTATAGCCAGACTAGAATTAATATCAGGTTGATTTTTTCTTAGCATAATTAATAAAAATAAGCATAACTCACCCAATTTCATTAAAGAAATTTTAATTTATGTATACAACTATTGGACTTTTATAGGAATAAATCATTATGAGGTTTAATTTATGATAAAATCAAATGTTTCATACCTCTCTTCATATTAATCTTCTAAGTAGATCGCGATTTCAAGACCATAACGGGGCCATCTTCAGTCGTCAAGATGGTACTGAAGATGGGACCGGTCTTGAAATCGCTATCTACTTAGAAGATTAATATGAGAAGAGGTATGAAACATATGCTTTTATCTTATACAACTATTAATGGAAAAATTCAAGTAACAAGTCCTCCAGGATGGAAAATAAGTCATGGGTCCCAAGTCTGAAGATTTTCAGACTTGAAAAAAAAGATGCGTGTAAGCAAAATTTTCTGACCGTTATCCTGGTATCCTACTAGATGTCTGATTGAGTCAATATGCCAACCACATATCACCCATGAGATTTTGTAGGGAAATAAGCATTAGTTTGTCTAGAAACTCCTAAGAAAAGAGAAACTATGGCTAGACCCAAAGGGCCCTAAAGCCAATAAGTAAATGTACAACTACTATATTTATTTTACTAAATAATAATAAAAATCATTCAAATCGAGCATACAGGTATACCCCATAATATCTGACTTCCTATAAAGACCATATAGTTCACAGTTATGTAGTCTTCTCCATTCACCTCTCTGTTCATCTCTCTTTGGTCCAAAAATGTAACTAGTATCATTATATAAATTAATATTTAGTCCTTTGAATTTGCCTCTATGTGGTTAAATACAAATTGGTAGGAAGTGGATACAAAAGTGTGTATATATATCTCTGGTAGATGACCAGCAACTCAACATACAAATGTATTTTATAATTATTTGTTAAATATAGAAAATAATAGTATGTTAAGAATTTGACAAATGTCAGGTTGAGAACACAAGTACCAAAAGATAGAAATCACTGACAAACATACCATAGGCGTGTAAATTTTTGTAAGGAAATGCTCAGACTAAAAGTCTGAATTTTTAATATAAGAATATTGGATAAGTTTAATTCACTGATGAAATTATAAATATGTTCATATGTTCAATGAATGAATGAGTCACTTCTTATCTTACCTCATACTTTGTTTTTTTTTTAACATATGAATGTTCATATGTTTTGAATCATGTCATACATTTTATAAGAAATTAAGACTTTTCGTACCAAAAAATTCACACCATGGATATTTCATCATTCAAAATAAATGTCAGGAAACGTTATAAAGATATTTTTTCACACAAATGGAAATGTACTAGTGATGCATTGTAAAAGTAGAGGGCAAATATTTGTCCATTTCTGGACATTTGTTTGTTTTTATTTATATATTAAATTTGGGAATTTTTAACATTATGAGGTTCAATTAATAATAATTAAATGAATCGTGATTTTTTCTTACCTCATACATCTATGTTTCTTTAAACACAGCACTGCAGTATCGGCGACACTTTGTCGTCATCGTCAGCTGTTTTCACGACTGTCAATTTTTTCTCCTTTTTGCCAGTAATTCATTCAAAATAACACCAGATGGCAGTTTGAAGAGGAATTCCTTAAAAAGAACACCAGATGGCAGTCTACATAATTACCAGCAAAAAGGAGAAAAAATTGACAGTCGTGAAAACAGCTGACGATGACGACAAAGTGTCGCCGATACTGCAGTGCTGTGTTTAAAGAAACATAGATGTATGAGGTAAGAAAAAATCACGATTCATTTAATTATTATTTGTTTGTTTCTTGAGTAATTTCACAAAACTTGTCTCGTATGCATTTCCTAAATATCTTCACATCATTAGGTTACTAAACGTTGTTTTCACATTGTGTGCATTTCATATTCTATTATTGGGTTACTAAATCAAGAATTGCTTTTTTATGCTGAGTAGAATAAATATATAATAGAATTATATTTGAAGAGAAAAATTATACGCTCAGACCGGGACTTGAACCCGGGACCCTTGGTTCTCTAGACCAAGTGCTCTACCAACTGAGCTACCTGAGCAAGTACCGATCTAAACGCAAATCTTTCTCTATATACATTGTAATTCCCAATAATAAAAAACTTGGAAAAAGCCGTACTGGCTGTAATGTATAATTCCCAAATATGTCTTCTTAATAAAGGAGCCGCCATTTGCAAGATAGAAGCATGGCTTCACAGCATTTGGTGGATGGGAATTACAATGTATGTAGAGAAAGATTTGCGTTTAGATCGGTACTTGCTCAGGTAGCTCAGTTGGTAGAGCACTTGGTCTAGAGAACCAAGGGTCCCGGGTTCAAGTCCCGGTCTGAGCGTATAATTTTTCTCTTCAAATATGATTTATCCATCATTGAGATGTACGAAATCAATAATAAAAAAAAATAGAATTATAGTTTATGTTTGAAGAGAAAAATTTTTGTCCAAGGTCTCGGTTTCGAATCTCAGTCTGGGCAAAATTTTTTCTCTTCAAATATAATTTATCTTTCAGTGAAAAGTGTTAAATTAATAATAAAAACATCAGTATAATAGAAATTTACTTAAAGTAAATTCCTTATTTTTCAAATAATTTGCTTGCTAATTCCTATATTTCTGTTTTAGTTTATCATGCTAATTTATTTTTTCTTATAATATTAAGACCATTCGAATATTAAATGTATAATTAAAAGTATTTTGGTACCAAATGTATTCGTTTTTAGACATGCACAGAAATATTATCAGAACTTAAAAATTGAAACCATTCTTAGAAAAATACAAAATTACAGAAAAAATAGAGACTTCTTACTGAAAGAATGACTAGAAAAAGACAGTCCAATTTAATATTATAATACTGTCCAGTTTGAAAACAAAGCCAAGGTCACCTATTTAGAAGATTACTGATGGATAATGAGACTGGAACAGGCCACTAGGGCTTTATCCTTGACTTCTTGATGATTATGATACCAAATTATATTATTTTTTGGTCTGGACATCTTACCTCAATATTAATGTTGATTTGTTCTTGGACATGTTTCAAAACAATTCTGTTTTATCGTCAGCTTTCCCAGAAACATGTCCAAGAACAAATCAACATTAATATTGAGGTAAGATGTCCAGACCAAAAATAATATAATTAAAATAACCTCAAAATATAACTTCCTAAAATTAAATATGATACCAAATGTTATTGTAATAAAATATTGGTGGTAAAATGTCAATGGTGCGAGTTTTCTGGTACAAAAGTTGGCATTTTCAGAACCATTCTAAAAATAATATATTTTTGTTAATTTCTTTCTTTTAGCCATAGATTGGCAAAAATATTTTTGCTTTTTTGTGTTACTTTAGCATAAAATAAATGGTTTATTACAAAGTAATAAATTTATCAGCTCACTATATTTTATGACTTTATCAATATTAATTTATTTAATTATTATTAGCATTATGTTCACATGAGAAGTGATGATAAGTTATTTTTTTACACCAAACTAATGTAAGGTTTGAGCATTAACTTTTTCCCAAATCATGCATTTCACATTCCCATGTAAAGACATTCCATTCATTTATACCTGTATATTTGGTACTTGCATTTGTTTTTCTAATGTTGTTGTTACATAATGATATGTGCCCTTCAGTTTCTTTTTTGTTTTCAACTTTTTAAAACATTGAAATGGGGTAAATAATATTGTAGAATAAGGAGATTTATTTTTGGAATAGTTTAGGTGCTACTGTACCAAGCCTAAACATTATATGTACAGTGTTAATTGTTATGGGCTAGCATAAAGTGTTGTTTATACTTATTCTTTCTGTTGTTTAGGTTTGCTGTTTGATGTTGTATTGAAGTTAGTTTTTTTTATTAATTGTGTGCTAGCTCTCACTGCCGGGTTGTGTATTTTTCAAGTCATTCCATCAAATCTCTGAACATTTCAAGTTTATTATTTACATAAATTTAATTAAGGTTACAATATAATTTATTTACTAATATAGTGTTAATTTGTGTAAAAAATCTACTTAGAGAAGTTAGAATATTTTCATGGATAAAGTGTAGGAAACGTGATTACTTCTAACTGTAAATATTCCATTGCAAAGTTTTGAATCCTGACATGCCATGATAGTCTGACTTGCCATCTGATGGAACAGACACTTGCGTACTATGCAAGTAGGTCCCTCAGTAATGCCATCTAATGCATTGCAGTGCTGTCAAAGATAAACAAGCAAAGAATACCTATTGTAATCAATGGTAAAGAGATTTTTTTTTTCCTGAACTGGGAATCGAACCCCGAACCTTTAGTTTTCTGTACTGACCACTGAGCTAATTCAGGCTACATTCCCATCTAAGCATAAATCCTGCCCTTGCCTTACTCTCTCTATTGGTCCCATATTCAGTACAATGAATCATCATTCACAAATACACGAATCATCACCATTCACAAATACACAATGAATGGCTTCTACATTAGAAGACATGAAAGGATTCTACACAGCTATAGTATTATTTATTAAATTAATATTAAGAAGCTAAAGCTATTATTATGAATGAAATAAATAAATTAATAAGGCCATAGAAAACCCCTGGGGTAGTAGGAGGTTAAGGCTCCCACTTTTTCTAGACAATTGGCACTTGATGTCAGCCCTGTGTGAAGGCCGCCTTTACCCCCAGAACAAACATCTGGTACTCATTTCCATTAGAGGCTGAGCTGCCCCCAGGGCCGTGGTGCCACCAGAAGGTTTGAGTCAGTTTAAAAATCCTGACCCCACAGGGACTTGAACCCTCGACCTTTCGGTTTGTAAGGCAGTGCGCTACAAACCGGAAGGTCGAGGGTTCAAGTCCCGGTGGGGTCAGGATTTTTAAACTGACCCTAACCTTCAGGTGGCACCGCAGCCCTGGGTCGACTCAGCCTCTAATGGAAATGAGTACTAGACACTTGTTCTGGGGATAAAGGAGGCCGCCACGTAGGGCTGACATCAAGTGCCGATTGTCTAGAAAAGGTGGGAGCCTTAACCTCCTACTACCCAAGGGTCTCCTATGGTCTGTAGTGGGATCACTTTACCTTAAATTAATGTACACAACTGAATAATTGTAATCAGTGGTTAAGAGGCAAAAAAAATAAAATGGCCTGATTCAGGCAAACATTCTCTCTCTTACCATTCATTACAATTGAGTACATTAATTTACTTATTTCAATCATAATAATAGCTTTAGCTTCTTAATTTAATAAAGAATGCCTATATCAAGTTTATGCTGGGAAGCTAGAAGGTAAATGATGTGAAAACCAAATTCTGGCAGTGACAGGTTTGAAAGACGTGGCCTTCTCATTTCCACTATAAATTTAGGATAATAAAATTACAGGAAAGAGAATTGAACAAATATATTGATCTAGAAAGTTTAATATCACTGTGAACCATCTATACCATTTTATAAGAACTATAAACTGAGAGATTTAGAAGTCATCAATTTGATAGCATTGTTTTTTTTATATTTCTTAAAATCTGTTAATGTAGAACTGTCAAAATACCATTAATACAATAATATGTTCCTCTTTAATCATTAAGAGGTCATACAAATTTTTCAGTAGTACATTTATTAAAAATAATGTATCGGAAACCTTGGTCCTTGTTTAATGTTTTAGACTTGGTTATTAAATAATAAGCAACAATTAACTTTTGTGTTAATTGTATATTTAATATGCTTTAATCTTTTAACATTAATTTATGTATTTTCTCTGCCTAATGCAATCTCCATAGTTGGATTCACACGACATTATTAATTAAGCCTTTTTTTTTTTCTTCAGAGTTCTGACTTCCTCTTTATGGGACTTAAAAGCCAATGCCGTCCCGTGCCATAGCCGAGCAGTTAAGGTAGGAAGCCTTGGCGCAGAGCTACGGGACTTGCGCTGGTTCGAGTCTCCATGGGGGAAGAAATTTTCTCATGGTATTTTGGCCAGTATGGGACTGGTGCCCACCCAGCATCGTGAGGCAATTGGGTAGCGGCTCCAGGTTGAGGAACCAGCTATAACAGCTGGGGGACTCGACATGCTAACCACATGTCACCCCTACACTGGCTGTGATCATCTACCTCTGTGATTGACACATGTGGATGTGAAGGGCCAGCAGCCGGCTGGTAAAAGGGAAACCGCTGAAAAAGTAGAAAGACCCTCAATCGGAAAAGCCAATGCCTATGAGAGGCAGAATCATTTTAGACTACATACTGTACTTCATAGTGGTTTTTACAGAGCGTTGTAGGTTTTTACAACTGCCAGTTTTCAAATAACATATTATTTTCATATTAATAATTAAAAAAAGTTATGTTTTTAATTTAAACAAGCTCTTAACATTTTAGAAAGAAAAATTACTTAATTTTGAGTTATTTTTTGACACACCTCATATTTCTTACTACATAATAATAAAAAAAATTATGTTTGAACCAGGAGTCGAACCCTGGATCTATCTATGACTCTGTAGGTCAGTGCAATAACCATTATGCCATTCGAACTTCCGATAGGAACATCAAATTTCTTTCAACTTATGCAATTCTCCTTTCATCCGAAGGCCGATAGCCATCGCTATCAACAATGCCATCTGACAACTTCTATTCAAAGTATATTTATTGAAGTGCTTTTCTTTCAAGAACAAAAATATATCCAATTCTGGAGAGTGTTAATTTAAAATTATAATATCAAAAAGCTCTTAACATGTTATTTAATAAATAGTTAGATTTTTACGACTCACCTCATAATTGTAGATTTCTTGAAGACTATTGTTTTCATATGCTAAATTAGATGGAATTAATGATACGTAGCATATCGAAACTATAGTCTTCAAGAAATATACAATTATGAGGTGAGTCGTAAAAATCTAATTATTTTTTTAATTAAAATAAACCTCATAATGTCACTTCCTTTAAATATTAAGAAAAATCTTAACATGTTATTTCCAATATAGAGCAAAATGGACTCTTTGCAAATGCTAGAGCACAAGGGTTGCAAATCTCCTGCAACTTAAATCTTCCTTGGTTTTTCATACATGTGCATCCCCTCCACCCCTTCGTAAAATCTGGTTGTTAGGAGCAATCAAGGTTACAGTATTCCTACAAATGCACAGTATTCCTACAAATGCAGGATTGTTGCGACTGCAAGGAGTGTATTACTGATTTCTCTAAGAATTTAAAATAATGAATACAGTAATTGCTCTACAATTTATGCCATTTTCTTCATTATAGACATTACAAATTTTAATGAAAAATTGATAAATAAATTTGCTCAAAATAAAGACTGCCAAATGAACTTTTTATGTAAGTGAACTTCAATTGGAACTTTCAGATTTGACTTTTTTAAATTAATGATATAGGCCAGTGTTGACTGTATAATATAATTTATCGACATTTCATATTTTATTATAAATATTTGTTAACAGTGAACTTTAGATATGAATTAATCAGCAAGTTTGAATTTAATTGGACTTTTAATACTGTAAATGTAGTTTGAAAACACATCTAGAATATTAATTATAAATGTTGTAATATGTTATATTTTTACTAAGTGTGACCACCATTTTCTGATTCCATGAGCTGCCACTGCTGTACAGTATGTTTTAAGAGGACATGGAGAGAATCATATTGAAATGTAAATTATTTTCTAGCATTACTTTAATAAATAATAATGATTAATTTAAAGTGGCAGAATTATGGCCATTAGGCTTTTTATCTCTCTCATCCAAAGAAGAAATATTCGTTAGAGAAAAATTAAATAACATAATATTAAAAAAATAAATAAATATAAAAAGTAGAAAAATGTATGCCTAGACTGGGGTTTTTCTCTTCAAATATAATGAGAAATGTTAAATTTAAAATAAAAAAACATTGAAATATAAAAAGAATTATATGAAATAAACTGAAATTAAAATGAATAAATTTAATATTAATAGAGAAATGAAAAGAGCAGAAGTCGTTAATCTGCTGAGATACCAATTACAAAGGAAGCAGATTTAAATTTCTTTTAAAAGAAGCTGTTGGTACATCCAAAAAATATCAGAGGCATATTTCTGCAAGGAAGATTAAAAATAAGATATATGAAAATCAGAATGATTGTGAGGTTATTGTTTTATTATAAACTACATAAACATTTAAGAAATATACACAGTATTAAACCACTATATAAGTCAGCAGTGAGATTCAAATCCATCATCATTATCATCCATGCAAGTATTAGGCCGTGTGGCCTGTTACGGTCTCAAAGAGGAATTTTCCATCCAGTGCTTTTTTGGACATCCCAGCAATCTTTTGCCTTGGGGGCAGTAGCGAAGTATGGCTTTTGGAATTCTATGAGACGGCATTCGTTGAAGATGGGCTTTCCCGTTGTTCTGGTAGTTTTGTATATGGTGAAGAATGGGTTCTGCATCCAACTCTTCCATAATTTTCTCATTTCTTTTATGGTCCCACTTTGTGTAGCCTGCTGTACGGCGCATAAATTGCATCTCATTTGCTGTTATTCGGCTTTCATCTCTTCTTCGTATTGTCCATGCTTCACTACCATATCTTAATACTGGTCTTGCGAGAACCTTATAAAGCTGTAATCTTGTGTTCTTCTGTACTAAACATGGTTTCATTGTACTATTAATTATCCCCATTGTTTTTATAAAATTTGTGATTTTCTTTGATATATCAGTTACATCTTGAAATGTTAAATTATAACCCAAATAATTAAATTTATTTACTCGTTCTAAAATTTCATCATCCAAAACAATTTTGCTAGGTATAGGGTATTTCCCACAAAAGGCCATCACTTTAGTTTTCTTTGTATTGATTTCCATATTGTACCTTTTTGCAATTATATTAAAATTGTGTATAGAATACTGTAAATCTGTTTCTGTTGGAGCTATTAATACCAAATCATCAGCAAAAAGCAAAGAGTCTATTTTATGGTTTCTATTAATTTGGATAGAACCGTGTCTCATTTGTCGCCAATCTTGGAGTATTCTATCCATGTATATGATAAAGAGCAAAATTCAAATCCAGTATTTCCTAAATTGAGTCCTGTTTTTTATTATAGAACTATCTCCTTAAATATTAAAAAAATTTATTTCTTATTTCTTTATACAGAAGCATAATGAATCAAATTAAATTTCCTCTTTTAATTTAGAGGATGAGGAATTATTATTTTTATATGTTTAATAGTTCATTATGTTAAAAATATTTTATAGTAACAAAAGGTAAATTATATTTTATCATTGTTTATTTTTTATCATTTCACTCACCTCATACTTCATAATTTATAGCAGACCCAGGGTTTCTTCACGTAATTCGTGACATTGTCAATGCTGCGTCATGTTCACAACTGAAGTCCAACGGCCTTCGCCGTTGGACTTCAGTTGTGAACATGACGCAGCATTGACAATGTCACGAATTACGTGAAGAAACCCTGGGTCTGCTATAAATTATGAAGTATGAGGTGAGTGAAATGATAAAAAATAAACAATATTAAAGAACCTCATAGTGTTATTTCCTATCTACATAACTTAATATATTTTATCAATTTCTTTCAGGTTAAAAGTTGCTAATTAGTCAAAATTTAATAAAATTTCACAAAGTGAGTAATAATAATTTAAAAAAACACATGGTATAATAACTTCTTTCAGAATGAAAGTTGCAGAAAGGACAAAAATTTAACAAGATTTCACAAAGTGAACAAACATTTAAAAATACATTAAGTTATGTAGGTAGGAAATAACACTATGAGGTTTATTTTAATTTTGTTTAGTTGTTTCTTGATTCACCTCATATGTTAAGAAGTATGAGGTGAGTCAAGAAACAACTAAACAAAATTTAAAAATACAAAATGTATAATTTGATAATAACATAAAGATTATAGTTTTCATTGCAACAGTTGAGTTGTAATAGAGTCCAAAACAAATTGATCACGTAGAGAAGTTTAATCCTGAGTTAATGAAAATGTTTACAAAGTTAAATTATTCTGAAAGCTTATCATATTTCTTTCTTGTATATAAAGGAAAATTAATAATTTTAAAATATCACCTACACTCAGAGCATAAAAATACAGAAAAATATGGATTCCTTGAGAAGGGAACTAAGTCCATGGGTCCCATGTCATGGGTTTATAGCACATAAAAGAACCTCGATCTCAAAAAAGAGGCCTCTGTGCGAAATTTGCCAGCCTTTTCATGCCCAGATTTGAATTGTCACCATTTATCACATTAGTTTTTAAAATGACATCAAAGTTATATTAAATTAATGTTGTTATATTAAATTAATGTTGGGAAGTAAACATTATGAGGTATAATAATTTTAATTCATCGGAGAACATTTCTTGAAATGTTCAAAAAATGTTCTCCGATGAATTTAAATTACCTAAAAACAATTACACGTACACAATAACATATGCCTCCAACTTTTTATCAGTAAAATAATATTCATTAAGTGTTTTTGACCTAACATAGAAGTACTCTCATTAGTCTTATACTATTTTTTTATTGTAACCTTTATTTATGGTAATTTAATTTATTTTCAATTAATATATAATATAATTAATAAAACTAGCATAATATTTTAGTTGTTATGAATAGATTGTTTTCTGTTATTGACAACTTACGAAATGTGAACGAAGGTTGTAAATTGGTCCTCTTATATCAGACAGCATTCCTCACCTGATACATTCCAGTAATGATTTTACTTTAGGCTCTGTTAGGTTAAGTTATTTTTATACTCTTTATTGAAATATACAAGTGCTAGGATGATATAGTATCACTCAAATGTATCTTTTTTTTTTTTTGGAAAATGTGAAAAGGCCTTAATGTGATTAAAGTGATCCTTAGCATAAATACATCTTGGAAAATATTTGTTTTGTGTACTATTCAATAGTTATCAATTGAAGGGTACAGGGAAATAATCAGGTAAGAAACTTTTTTGGGAAATGGAGTTTGAGGTATCATTAGATTCGCCATGGAAAGCCCTATAATTTAGAAGTGTGAAATAGTAAAAGAGATATTTTAGTCATGGATTTATTTACCTCCAAAGTTTGGATTTCAAATAAGGAATTATGTATATTATACAACTAAAAATATGTTTTCTGAGTTTCAAGAAAAAGTGACTTACCTGTATTTTAATTATGTTATATTAAATAATATTAATTATAATTATATTATTTTTGGTCTGGACATCTTACCTCAATATTAATGTTGATTTGTTCTTGGACATGTTTCAAAACAATTCTCTGTTTTATCTTCAGCTTTCCCAGACTCTGGGAAAGCTGAAGATAAAACAGAGAATTGTTTTGAAACATGTCCAAGAACAAATCAACATTAATATTGAGGTAAGATGTCCAGACCAAAAATAATATAATTAAAATAACCTCAAAATATAACTTCCTAAAATTAAATATTAATTATAATGTTTAAAAACGAAAGACATGAATTCATAATAAGAAATATGAAGAGATGCAAGAAAGAGATCTGTGACATCTCATGTAATAAAGTATGAAAAATAGGATGAGAAGATTTATAAGCATTTCATACATATTAAACTAATTTTTTATTCGAACATCCAATTCAAAGTTGAAAGAGAATAGGAGGAAATATTAAGTTATCTGGATGGGAGAGGCAACAGAATATATTATCATACTTGCAGGCATATAAGACACGAACCCTTTCCCCTTTTTTGTACATTTTTTAAAAAGAAAATCACTTAATAGATTTATTGTATTGAACTTTTCGAGGAAAGATCACTACGAGGTTTAATTTAATATGTAAATTAAAATTCTTCTAATTAGAAACTGGATATGTGAGGTATAGAGAATTTAAATTTAAATATTGAATTTATTGTAATTCATTCAAACAAAATGCAGTTGGCTGGAGTGGACGGTGGTTATGCTCCTTGCTCTGGTTCTGAGGGTTGCATGTTCAAACCCGGCTGGGGTCTATGGATTTTTTTGGGATGGAAAAATCCAAGGAGCAAGTCCTCTAGGAGGGACTTTAAGTCATGGGTCCCAAGTCTGAAGATTTTAGGCTCGTAAAAGATCCTTAAGCCTGAATAAAAAAGTCCTCTAAGCAAAATTTAACAACCTCAACGTCCTAGTAATACCTTAGTTGCCTGTTAGATGTCTCATTGGGTAGGTGTGTTGACCATATGTCAAACATGACATCTATAATCAAATAAAGTAACTAAAAATTAACTTGATCTAGTAACTTCTTACAAAGGAGAGGCTCTGGCTCAACAATGGGCTATGCCATTATAGATAGATAGATAAACAAAATGCAATAAACTGATATACATTGAAGAAATGCAGTATCTAATCTAAGAGAGAGTAATAAAATTAACTGCAGAAATTTCAAATTTCACAATAATTGTTATAACATGGAAAATATTAAATTAATTGGATGTGATCATCAATCAGCATTGCCAACCATGGAATGTGCTACTACGATTCTACAGAATTTGAATCTGGACCATACAGTATGTTTGTTTGTGAATGTAATGTAATCTGACACACTATACAACTGTTTTGAGTTTTCAAACATATATGGTTTGGATCATATAGTTGACAAAGCTGTTGTCAATTACAGCACAAGCACATATATTGAAGTTTTCATTAAACTCGAATTCTTTCACATTCTAAAAGGGAAAAAAAAGAATGCTGGTAGTTTTAACTCAGAACAGAGAGAAAATTTCCAGAAATAATGATGATAAAAAATTCAATATAAGTAGTTTATAAATGAGAAGATTATAAGTATAATAATAAAGAAATATATAAAGGGTTAATGAACTTGAGGGTATTATTTGGACCCTATTTTTCAGAATTGTTTTATAAGAAAAATGTGTCTCTTATATGCCGACAATATGGTTAATAGGAATACAGTTTTATATGCTGGTTTTCATATAGGAAAAATCCGTGCTTTAACACTTTGAGTCCAGCGGTGGTACTAGTACCATGGCATTTAAATGACACTGAAGCCAGAGAAAATTAAATTCCTCAGCATGCTTGTGCCGGCAGATTTACAGGAGTGTTTTCCTGAACCAGAAAACACCCCTGTAAATCTGCCTTCACAGGCATGCCGAGGGATTTAATTTTCTCTGGCTTCAGTGTCATTTAAATGCCGTGGTACTAGTACCACTGCAGGACTCAAAGTGTTAAAAGTTAAATATGTTGCTCTCTACTCTTTCGTATTTCCTTGGAGTTATTCTCAAATAAAGTTTTAAGATTTTTTTCTCTGGATTTTTATGAAATGGTTATATCTGATCAAAATACCCTCATATTTGATGTTTTGGTTATTGTTAATTCTACATCTGATTCATTATGTGAATACATTGACTTGTTTTCCTATAATTAGAAATATGTACATCATTATAAATTGGTATTGTCTTTCAGATATTATTTTATACATAATATCTGGTTGTAAAAGAATTAGCACTTGTATAATTAAACATTTAGAGGGCTTTGTTTTTGTCCAAGGCTGACTTGTTACATAATGATTTGAAATAGATTAAGGACGTTTATAACTAAAGATTATGTTTTCAGATTACTCAGAAAAATTAAGTATAGAATTTATTCATATAAGAGACCCTTTCTATTTATATTAGTGTGCTAATTTTATTTTTAATATCTGTTTTTTATGTTATATTTAAAGTAAGTGACACTATATGGTTTATTTTAATTAATAGAGAGTTAGAATTATAATGACTCGCCTCATATTTGTAGATTTCTTGAAGACTAGTTTTGATATCTTACGTATTATTATCAATTCGTTTTAATTGTCAGAATCGGGGTTTGGTGTTCCTATAGATTGATTTCTGCTCCCCTCTTTTGGCTGATTGATAAACTTCCAAATCAAATATCTTTCCCCAGAATTTCAAAATTCATGATTTTATTTTTATTTTTTGGATATGAATTTTCTCCCAAATTGTGAGCTCCTTAAATTTATCTGTTTCAGTGATTTGGCCTTTGTTTCGATTCTGTGTTTTTCTGACCATGCATGTGCAGATATTACAGATTTTTCTATTTCCCCATTTTTAACATTTATAAGGTGTTCTTTCAATCATGTATTCAAGTTCTTTTTTACAACGCTTTATATTAGCTTGACCTGTATCTATCTATCTATCTATCTATGTAACGGAATCTTTCAATGCGATTTTCACCCACTTAAAATCATTGGATCGACTTGAAACTTTGTATACTTGTAGAGGACACGTGACAATACAATAATTTCATATTTATTTTCTAAAATCCTGGCCATAATCATCAGAAAATCAAAAAAAGTGCTTTTGTATCAATGTAACGGAATCTTTCAACGCGATTTTCACCCACTTAGAAACATTGGATCGACTTGAAACTTTGTATACATGTAGAGGACCCATGACAATACAATAATTTCATATTTTGTTTCTAAAATCCTGGCCAGAATCATCCGAAAATCAAAAAAATTAAAACTGGTATAATAGGTTGCGAACTTGTCGACTTTTCAGTCAATTGTTGTAAGAGCTCAGTTGGTAGAGTTGCGAACTCTTAGTGGTATATAATTTCAGTAATCCATACGTCGCTGGTTCAAATCCGGCTGGGAGGGGTTTTTTATAGAAGAGTATTACTTTTAGCTCATACTACAATAGTATCGAATTTAAAGATATTTACATGTTTATCTTATTCTGTAAAATATTAAAACTAAAAAATAAATAATAGTTTTAAAAAATTAAAAGAACACACTTTATTAGAAAACTAAAAAATGAAAAATAATTTTAATTTCCAATACGCTTGGGATAAAATAAAAGTGGTCAACAAAAAATTCATCTCCAACACATATAGAATAAAACTAGAGTTATCAACAAAAAGAAAATAATTTACCATCAAAAGCTTTTTATGATGTTTACATTTTCTTCTTAGAGCTTACTTTTACCAATATCTTTATTATCAAATATATTAATTGATATAGAGCACCCCACGCTTTTGATGGTAAAATTATTTTCTTTTTGTTGATAACTCTAGTTTTATTCTATATGTGTTGGAGATGATTTTTTTGTTGACCACTTTAATTTTATCCCAAGCGTATTGGAAATTAAAATTATTTTTCATTTTTTAGTTTTCTAATAAAGTGTGTTCTTTTAGTTTTTTAAAACTATTATTTATTGCTTTCCTATGTATATTTTTCCACAATCTTTGTAATTTTTAAAGTTATATTCATGTATTGTTTCTGACTGATTTCAGGTGTAGGTTTAAATTGCTAAATTATGACATATAATTCATGAATTCAGTAAAATAATATTTACATATTTGAGACAGATGATATATGTAATGGAAAAAAATTGTGACAAAAGAAAATGTTAGCTATTTATGATGTTTTTACTAGATAATCTTTTGAAAATGGAAATTTTTAGTCATCTTTAAAAAAAATAAGGCTTGTTCGTCTAAAAAGTCTTATGTTAAGCCATGCCTTCCAGGTATTAGCTTTTATGCCTCACATCAGCATTTTTTATGCTTCTCAGCATGCTGTACACATGTCAGTTTTTTTTTTATAAATAAGATATGTCAGTCTTCTTTTAGAATCATTCACTATGGCACCTTCCTTCCCAAAGTTTTTGGCACTAAGTCAATGTTTATTGATTGTGAGATAGTTTGGAACAATCTGTACAATGAATCTGACTAATGGTGTAAAAAAAATGTGAAAACTGTGCAGGGTTGTGCAAATTGTTTTAACTTCCCCACAACAATGTAACAGACAAAAGAGTATTCAGTCTTATCCAACAAATAAAACAAAGTTTCATTCCAGTAAGATAATAGACAGAACAAGCTCTTCTCTTACATGTTGCAAGATGAATTTTTGTCTCCTCTCTTCTTCATTTTTCTTCTATGGTTCTACAATTTACAATGACCCATGAGCACTTCAACATAACTCCATCAACTTTCTTAATTCTGAAATCTCATTACATATCAAATTATGTTTCTGTGATAAACTGATACAGTTTACAATCCCAACTCCATATGCCTCAAGGCAGCAGCAATTGGTTTTGGTCCACCCTAGGTATTTTATTACCTTGGTACCCACCTTGTCTGGTGAGCATTCCCTCATCCACCATCTAGGGAGGTTCTCGGTGGAAAACAATAACTACACATGAAGATGAAGTATAAAACAATTCATGGAAAGTGACACATTGAGGTAAATATCTATGAATACAAATAAAAATTATAAACCCCATAAAATATGTTCCTTTTATATTAGATGAAGTTTCCAATTCATATTTGTATTCTATAAATAATGGCACAAAAATTATTGTGGTTTTTTTATTAATATCAACTGTGAAATATCGTAGAAATTAATCCTTTTGATCAAGTATTCTGATATAATTATAGCCCGGTGATACATTTTGAAAATTCTGTAATAGTTTATTTATCTATCCTATAAAAGTACAGTAATATTTACATTTTTACAGCCTTTCGTTTCTATATGGTCTTTTTTTTTTCACTTATAATTAAAACTGAGATTATTGAAATGTATATTAGTTACATTAACAGAATAATATGGTTTAATCATATTAAAAAAATGTATGACCTGATACTGTAAAAGTTAGCCTTGGATAGAAAAAATATTGTTTGTAAACTGCAAATCTTCTGTTCAAAAGCATGACTGAATTGCCCAAATTGTGAGATTGGTGATATATGTAATCATTGTTTGACTGAGATTGTAGACTGTCAGTTTATTGCGAAACATAATCTAAACCACGACCTTGGTTTTACAATGGAAACAAAAAAAATGATGAAACCATATTTAGACTTTGTTTTTGCAATTGACTGAATATCTTAGTACAAATGTCTATTGATATGTTGTAGGTCAGGTATTGAGAATAGTGTAGAAAATGGCTTTACTTTTTAAAAATATAGATTGATATTTTTATGCCATTGATATCAGAATGATCTTTGTTTTGTGTCTCATTCAGACATATCTGAGAATATGCAACAAAATGTTATGTCATTACAGTACCACATGTATTAAGATTTTTTTTTTACTTGCTGTAACTACTCTAAATATTCTTGTTATTTTCCAGGCCTAAACGTAATAGTTTGAAATAAATAAATGAGCTATTATATATGAATTGTGGGAAGCTACCACACCTGTAATTCTCTAGTAAAGCTGCAAAGACTGCAGTGAAAGACCTGTTCTCAGGCAGAGTTACTATTGAGTATATATATAGTCATAAGCAAAAACTTTTCAGTGAAAAAAATTTTTTTTAAAGGAATCATACAATTACAATTACAAAAAAAACACAATAATAAAGTTTTTTTTTTTCATTTTGAAATGTTTCAACATCTTAGATCATACATGTCTACGATCTTTGTTTAATACATCACTATACTCCTTAACTAAATAATAGAGCAGATATAATTAAAATCCACAAGACTTCAGAGTATTTCATTGAATCTTTGAGTTAAATTGGAAGACTATATAGGCTATATCTGTTGTCGTAATGAGTTTGAAAGAAATGACAAGCTCCGGGGTCATGTGGGTTTTATTGATGTACATCTAATTCTATTCTATTTTTTATTTCAAAGGAGTTTAGGACATGCATATTGTGTATGTAGTCATCTGTTTTATTTAAGTTTGCTGATTTAATTCTTTTTGTATTAAATCTTATTTATAGACACTTTAAACAGAAACAAAAATAAAACTCAGAGGACACCATCTTAAACAAGTCGAAGAGTTTGTTTATTTAGGAAATAATATTAATAAAGAAAGCAAAATTCAAAAAGAAATAAGCAATTGGATGTAAATTAGTACCAAATGCTACCATCAAATCAAAAGCCTGTTGTGGAATCAAGATATACAATTGAATTCTAAAATAAAAAAATTATTAAACCGATATTAATTTATGGAGCTAAAACATGGACAACAAAGAAGGGTTTAAGAACGACTGAAATTCAAGGAACAGAGATAAAATTTTTAAGAAGCGTGCATGGAAAAAAAAACACAAGATATAATAAAATTAGAATGCATAAAGAATAATGACTAATTAAATTATTTTAGTCTGTTCATCTTACCTCAATAGTAATGTTGATTTGTTCTTGAACATGTTTCGATTATATCATCATCAGCATCTTGCCCAGACTGGTTAGATTTATGTTGCACATCTTGGATATCGATGTCAGCTCCATCCTGTAGTTGGCCAAGGAAATGACTTGTTCCGTGTTAAACGGATTTGCTGTTTATTGACAGTGATTTTGCCCTCTTGGAGCACCAGATGTCGCATAATTTATCACATAGAAGACACAATTTTCATCTAGGGAGTGAAAATTCCTACAAATTTTGTGGTGGAAGCTATGAACTGATGTTGGCGTTACAAGATGTCGTAACTCGTTTCTGCCAGTCCAGAGGTTGGATAAAACCACAAAAACACAGAACACTAAGTAAAATAAATTTTTAAGTTGGATAAAATACAAGGTGAAATTGAAGATATTAGAATAAGATGGTATGGCCGCATTAAAAGAATGAATGCTGGAAGTATACAAAGAGAAGCATTGTAATTATTTCATAGTGTTATTTCCTACCTACATAACTTAATAAAGTTGGCTATTTAAGTAATTAGGAAAACAAACAAAATTACTTAATATAGATCTAAGCATCAAATGAATCATGAATTGTTCTTATCTCATACTTCTATGTTTTTTTTAAACACAGCACCGCAGTATCGGCGACCATCATCAGTTGTTTTTATGACTGTCAATTTTTCTTTTGCCGGTAATTATCCAAACTGCCATCTGGTGTTCTTTTGAAGGAGTCATTTTCTAAACTGCCATCTGTTGTATTTTTGAAGAACTTTGTAATCAAGCTTGGTTCGTCCGGAATCTCAAAGTTCATGGTTCTAGTATGTTTTTTTTAATAGTATGGTTCATACTAGAACCATGAACTTCGAGATTCTGGACGAACCAAGCTTGATTACAAACTTCAAAAATACAACAGATGGCAGTTTAGAAAATGACTCCTTCAAAAGAACGCCAGGTGGCAGTTTGGATAATTACCGGCAAAAGAAAAAATTGACAATTGTGAAAACAGCTAACGATGGTCGCCGATACTGTGGTGCTGTGTTTAAAAAAACATAGAAGTATGAGGTAAGATTCATTTGATTCTTACCAATAAAACCTCATAGTGTTATTTCCTACCTACATAACTTAACAAGCATTGTAATTTAGATTAAGAGGAAAGAGACCAAGAGGTCAGTCAAGATGTAGATGAGAAATACAAGTTAAGAAGAATTTTGAGGAAAGAGGAATTGAATGAATGGAAATTATGGAAGAGAAAACATGGAATAACCGAGATAGATGGAGGCTTTCATCCATAACTTGACCCCTAGAATGAGGACATAGATGAAGAAGATTGACACTCTTCCAAGATCATATTGCATCTTAGTTTCTGTAGGTGTGACAATTAGTCTGCATATTTCTACTATGTATTTACATTTTTAACAAAGTGAATGTTATATGGACATGTTTGAAGGCGAAATGGTGTTCAGGGACTATTTGGGTCTTAAAGATGAGGAAAACCCTAAAAATAAAACCTCACCCAGGAAACTTGACTTGAATCCAGACCCACTGTTTTTCCGGTTGTAGCTCTTTGCCTTAACCAACTACGCTATGGTGGGCCCCCTATATAAGTATATAGCTAGCTGAAATGTATGGGTACAGAGATGAATATCATAGATAATGGTTTTCAAGCCCAGAAAATAACAGGAGTATTAGGAAACGGTGATTTAAAAGCCTGCATTTTTCAGTACTGTAAGTTCTAATTAATTTGTATTTTGGAAATTCATTAAGAGACAAAATGTGTTAAATTATTAAAAAAAAAGAGGATGAGAGGCAGCAGCAGAGTGTTGGCCCTTTTTATTTGTGTACTGTGTACATAACCTAAGGTTGTGGTAATAAGGTTGTACAAAGTTGGCAATACAGTCATGTCATGTTGGTGAATCTTAAATATACAGTGTATAGTATTTATTTTTCTTTGTATGTTAAAATATTTCTTTTGGGTGATGAATGACATAGATTTATTATGTTTTGATTTCATATCAAAATAATCCCTTCCATTTGAGGAATTTTAGTACCTCATTTATACATTCCTAATTGTTATTTTGCTTAATAACATTATTTTCATTATAGTATGATTCATGCACTATACTTTGATTTGATAATTATTTCTTTCATTCCAGTCATTTGTTATTTGTAGTTAAAATATCTTAAGAGAAGAATTTCTTTTTAAGCCAGGCTTTGAACCACATATTTTTAGCTTTACATGCTGGTGCTCAAATATGTTATCTTTTAAGATCTTTCTTTACATTGAAGAGCATCGAGAGAAAACTAGGAATGTCCATCTTTTGTGAAATCATACAAACTCTGCCATCTAGTGAGACTTTAATGGCACTGTCAGATGCACCTATTGGAAGAAAAGTTGAAATGTACTGAATTAATTAATTTTAAAAACTTATGTCAGGTAAAATCTGGAATTTCCTCATATATAGGAAGCAGAAAGCCTCGCTCCATAGCCGGGTAGTTAAAGCAGGATGCTTGGTGCAGAACTAGGGGACTTGCACTGGTTCGTGTCTCCACGGGGGAAGAAATTTTTTCATGGAATTTCAGCCAGTA
The DNA here is from genome assembly GCA_030220185.1 of Diploptera punctata. Classification (NCBI taxonomy): domain Eukaryota; kingdom Metazoa; phylum Arthropoda; class Insecta; order Blattodea; family Blaberidae; genus Diploptera; species Diploptera punctata. Next base: position 254,981 of record JASPKZ010007564.1, read on the forward strand.
TGGGACTGGTGCCCATAAGAAATTTGGATAGCTACAATAAAAAGCGGCTCCCAGATTAAAAAAAAAAAACGCTATAATGGCCAGGGGACCCAACATGCTGACCACTAGCGGTATGATCGTCTACCTTTGTGATTAGTGCATGTGAATGTGAGACCAACAGCTGGCTGGTAGGCCAAGGGCCTTCTAGGTCTGTTGTGCCATGGAGTATAGAGAGAGGAAGCAGAAAACAAGGGATCTCCAACAAGGCACTCTTTGCCAAAATAAAATACTGATTTATATTCTCATATATAATAATATAAATGTCAGTCTCGAGCTTTAAGAAATAAAACTCTAAAAAACTACATAATTAAAATTTTACAGAACAATGTCAGTGCCTTTACTAACATATGAATGCAAAATTGGACAATTAATAAATCAGACAGAAAGAAAATAGAAAAGGCAGAAATTAAGTATTTATGATCATTGGCAGGTTACGCAATCGTGAATAAAAAATACAATCAAGATATGAGAAATGAATTAAGAATATTCAATCTTACAGAAAAACTAAACTCCACAGCACAAAAGACCTACAAGGCCCTTGGCTTACCAGCTAAAATTGAAATATCAAGAATTAATTGAAATTAAATTATTTTCAGCCTGATCATCTTACCTCAATATTAATGTTGATTTGTTCTTGGACATGTTTAAAAAAAATTCTGTTTTATTGTCCAGTATAGACAAGCTGACGATAAAACAGAATTGTTTTGAAACATGTCCAAGAACAAATCAACATTAATATTGAGGTAAGATGATCAGACTGAAAATAATTTAATTAAAATAACCTCAAAATATCACTTCCTAAAATTAAATAAGAATTAATTTACCAGAAAAACAATGAAAGAATGTTGCCAAATAGAGTTCCACATGTTTTAATCAACTATAAACCCAAAAAGAAAAGAAATGCTGGTCATCCCATAATGAGATGTTAAGCACTCAATTATGGAAATGAGTCAACCAAATTCCAGGAGGCAGAAGAAGATAAGTCGGCCGGTAGGCAGTGGTTATCATGACTGCCTCTGTTTATAAGGTTCATATATTCAAACCTAGCTGAGGACAGTGGATTTTACAGAGCATAAAATTATTAAGTTTGGGTGCTTTCAGAAGAGAATTTTCCCAACTGTTTGCCTGTGTCATAAATATACGAAATGTAAAAGTACCTCAAGACTGAAATAAGAGGCCTCTGTGCAAAATTTGTTAGCTCTTTCATGCCCAGACTTTAATTACAATGCTAATGACCTGAAATCTTAAAGAGCGCTGTTAAATAAAATATTATTATTATTGATATAGAGTTTGAAATTTTCATGACTCACCTCATATTTGTAGATTTCTTGAAGACCGGTTCCGATATGTTACGTACCAAAACTGATATTCGAGAAATCTACAAGTATGAGATGAGTCGTGAAATTTTCTAACTCTATATTATTTAAAATAAACCTCATAGTGTCACTTCCTTTAAATGTAAAGAATGTTATTATAATTTGAAAATGGTATCAGTTCTATTTTTCTTGTAAAATCTTTATTTTAGCTTTTATCGAAATGGACAATTGTGGACATTCCTAGTTTTTTTCCCCAACTCCATTTGTGATACGGTTAACCAGGCTCTAAAGTGAAGTTTTCTAATGTGTCAAATGTTCTTGCATTGTATATTTATAACCACAAAATACAAAGTTAGAAATTTTATACTTTTATCATTATGAATTTGGTTAAAGAAGAGAATTTGTTTCATGTGAGTTGGTTAATCTTAATATTAACTCTGACAATTGTCATATCAGATGTAAATTAGTGCACTGAACACATTAAATATTTGTAGTGTGATATTTGGAGAAAAAAAATTAAAATATTTTTATTTGCTAAATTAACATAAGTTAGTAGAATATTTTTAAAAATAAAAAATAGAATATGTGAGAATTAAAATAGAACAGACCTTAAGGATAACAAACATATTTTTAATAAAAATATGTCATAAGGGCATATTAAAGTTATTGTGAGAAAATACAGAACAATATTGAAAGAACAAATTGTAGTTCTGTGTTCTAGCCTTATTTCCATAAATAGAAATTTGTAAATGAACTGAATGTTGTGATGTCCGTCCATGCACTACGTAGTGTAGCCACCATAATTTCATTTAATACAGAGTTATAAAAAATGATATATTAATTTTTTTTAAATGAGCTCTTTATAGAGATGTTACATTCTAATTACCATGTTTAGTGGCAAAACATTTAGCATGGTTATAAAAAACATAAAATTACATAATTATAACCTGAAAATAGGAAATCCAATATTAAGGAGTGAATGAATAAATATCAATTTAATAATAATTGAAATGTTATGTATAATTTTTGGGAGTGTTGCATTTTTTATGGAACATCATAATATATCTAGATATTTGAGAGAAAAGTGTTGTAGTTGTCCAATGACTGGATGTTAAGTCATTAATACTCTTGCCTCCAAATGAACATTTTCTAAATCTTGGGTTTCTTGTTTCCTTGAGAGAAAGTAGCAATGTTTAATGACATATAAATTTAATTTTCCCATATAAATTTATCACATATTAAAAGTGATATACAACATTATTATAACTGAAAGACTAATTTATTTCTATAGAAACTACCGGAATTTGTTAGTCCATAACTTAAATTACATCTTAGTATTTTGCAGGAGAGAGTAGGACTCCTTATAAGTCAATAGAAGTTAGATTGGGTCATGTGCAGCCAGCAAACAGCCTCTCCAGACTTGCTTTCTCAAGAATATAATTTTCCAGATATATCAATTTTAGAAGAATTTGACTCTTGAGGCTTCAATACAAACGAAGTCTAGAAGCCGCCATTTGCAAAAATCGTAGCAATGGCTCGTAGCATTTGGGGTTAGGGATTTAACTATGTATAAGAGAAAAATACGCGTTTAGATTGGAGGCCTAGGTAGCTCAGATGGAAGACATTGACATAGAGAGTCAAAGGTCCTGGGTTTAAACCTCAGTCTAGGCGTATATTTTTCTTTTCAAATATAATTTGTCCGTCATTAAGATGTTTAAAAACGAATAATATTAACATTGAAAGAGGCACTACTGGCTTTATAAGTAATGTTTAAATTCCCAATAAAAAGTCTTCTTAATAAAGAAGCCGCCATTTGCAAAAATTGTAGCATTTGGGGTTAGGGAATTAACTATGTATAAGAGAAAAATAACGCGTTTAGATTGGAGGCCTAGATGACTCAGATGGAAGAGCATTGACATAGAGAGTCAAAGGTCCTGGGTTCAAACCCCGGTGTAGGTGTATATTTTTCTTTTCAAATATAATTTGGTATCTAGATTGTTCCTATTTTCACATATATAAGGAGGCTCGAGGTTCTGACTGGCAAGTTGTGTTCTGGTAGTTCAGCAAAAGTATAGAAGAGTAAAGTACAAGTAAATATGTCAAGTGTGAAGAACTTGATTATAAAATAACTGAGTTTGTAATAGACTCTCTTAGAAAAAAATTATTTGTGTGTATAAAGTGAAGTAGTGTGAAAGCAATAAAGGAAATTTGGTAACTTTGTGTAAATATTTTTTAAGTTATATTAGAGAAATATGACTGTTTTCCATCATTTCCTGACATCTGGTAGTCTGAAATCAAACCATGTAATCGATGTGTCAATGTCTACAAACCACTGCTAGTGACATCTGGCAAGGTACAACATCATTTAACAGAATTCAAAACATTTTGTGCAAAATAAAGATTTATTAAGGCCGGTATTCAAGAACCAAACTTTCCACGAAGAACTACTCTCAGCCCGTCTCTCTGTGGTTAATTATGTGGGTCATGCAGAAACTACTCTAACTGGCTCACTCTATTCAACATCATGTGCTAACAAGATATATTTTTTTTTTTAATTTCCGGGAACAATTAAAAGATGACAGCTTCAGCTTATGGAAGATGTAGATGGCATGGCCTAGAAAACTTGATTCTTGAATACCAGCCTTAAAGAATTATTAAAACAAAATGCAATTTGTCAAAACAAAACCAAGATTTATCAAAATAGAATTACTGCTTCTAATAATAAAATTAAACAAATACACAAAAGAAATTAAAATGCAAAATAAGAAATTAAACAGGTTATTACATCAATCGAGATATCGAACCAAGAAACAAAACAATCTATTGATGATATGAAGTAGAATTTAGACAGATAACACAATACGTGAAAAGCAAGATGTCAGGACTGACAGTAATGATGGAAAAGAATTGAATTTCTTAAATTTAACTTCACAAATATTTAAATCAAATTTCCTTTATTGCTTTCTTACTATTTAATCTTATACACACAAATAATTTTCTGCTAAGAGTCTATTACATACACAGTTATTTTATAATCCAATTCTTCATGATCACTGATTGTTTTACTTAACACATTTAGTTGTTTGTTGCTTTTCCTCTCTCTTCCACATTTTCACCACCAGGACACAACTGGCTAGTCCGACCCTTGCATTTCCTTACATATGCGAGGGTAGGAATAATCTGGACACTAATCAAGACTTTTCTTACTGGAAACCTCGAGAGTCAGATTCTTCTAGAATTGACACATCTGGAAATGATTTCTCCAGAAACCAAGTCTAGAGAAGTCGTTTGCTGGCTGCACACAACACGAATCTAACTCTCATTGGTTTATAAGGAGTTCTGCTGCCACCTGCGAAATTCAAAGATAGTGATTTGAGCAATGGATCAACAATGCATCATAATATGTAATGCTTCAGGTTATGTCTACTTCTCTTTTCACTAATTTTTGCTAAGACTGGCTCAACAATATATGTATTTTAAATACATAACATTGCATATATTTTCTTATAAATTTGGTCATATACTGGCTTCATATTTTTTTCAATAATTGGCAAGTCTATTGATCTGCAATTTCACATTTTGAGATATAAAAATTTGTTCTCCTTATATAACAAAAAATAAATTGCTTGTTCATAATAATGCATCCTTATTTATAATGGAACAAATATAAGAAGAGACAAGATATTCTTCTTAGAATATCTATGTAATCTGTTTCTTCATCTTGCAAATCTTGCCTTAAATGCATTGTTATTTTATGAGTGTGAGTTTTGCTTCCAAAGAGCCAGTACTAATATGAATCAGGAAGCTCAAAGTTTCATTAAAATAATAGTTCATAAAGAACATGATTTGCTTAATAATGTTGATAAATTATGGATTTAGTTATCTTCAAACATCATTTTTAAAATTTGTAAAGCCTTCCAAAATTGAAAGTTATTTTGTTAATATAAGATATAGTTTTAATGCAAAGAAAAAAATGTTATTAACTGATGATCTTGAAGAAGATTTTCGGGCTGTAGGCAGTGGTCGTGAGGCTTGTAGAGATCCTCAAGACAACCCTTGAGGATGCCAGATGCAGTCTCTGGCGAAACGTCGGGGAACTACAAGCCTCAAGACCACGGCCTACAGCCCGAAAATCTTCTTCAAGATCATCATAGCAACTCCGGCCGTGAAAGTCTACGTGAATACGTTATTAACTGAATTTACATTTTATATTATAGCATATACCAGTTAGTTTATTAATTGTTAAAGCACAGCAAACTTTTTTTCTGTGTAAAGTACTTAAAATAAAATACAGGAAGAACAGTGATGATAATTTCAAGATATTTAGATAAATTATGGACAGGTCCTCATCAATGCAAAATAATCATTCTCCATCTTCTCTCTGTTCTGCTTTTCTCTTTATGACTGCATATGATTAAAGATTAATTTTTATATTTATATATATATATATATATCTCATTCCTTGATAATGGCATGTGGGATCATGCCGAAACGTTGGAATCAATGGCCAGAGATCGACCTTGAATCCATGATGCGGAAAACCCAAGAAAACTTTTTTAATCATATATATATCCTTCTAAAATTTTCTTCAATTTCCATCCATCCATAGTAATTCTGCCCGAGGGCAGGTCTTTCACTACAATCATAGCATTTTCATGCTATGCTTGCAGCTTTACTAGGGAATAGTATGTGTGGTAGCTTCCCGTTGCTTTCCACACTGGTGAAGGATGATGATGGCCATATGATTTCGGGGACCATTTGGGCCGTAAAAGTTTTCCTGACATTTGTCTTACAGGTGAGGAAAAACCCCGATGAAAACCTCACCCAGAAAAACTGCCCCGACCGGGATCGAACCCGGGCCCGCTGCGTGACAAGGCAGAATGCTACCTCGAGACCACAGCAGTGGACTTCTTCAATTTTATTCCATAGAATTGGTAACTTATTACAAGACCTCAGATTTTTAGGCTGTATAATATGTAGATTTAGGTACCTAAAATAACTATTAACTCATTGGCACTATCATCTCAGAGGTTCATGGCTGCATGGTCAATAAGCTCTCCATATATCCTTATGCTGAGTTAATAGGCTGTTTGGTTCTAAAAATAAAATATATTAATATTAAGCTAAAGTTATTAATATGGTCGATCTAACTAATTAATGTATGCAAACAAACAATTATCATCATTATCCATGCAAGTATTAGGCCATGTGGCCTGTTACAGTCTCAAAGAGGAATTTTCCATCCAGCGCTTTTTTGGATATCCCAGTGATCTTTTGCCATGGGGGCAGTAACGAAGCATGGTTTTTGGAATTCTATGACATGGTATTCGTTGAAGATGGGCTTTCCAGTTGTTCTGGTAGTTTTGTATGTGATGGAAAATGGGTTCTACATCCAAACTCTTCCATAATTTCCTCATTTCTTTCATGGTCCCACATTGTATAGCCTGCTGTACGGTGCATAGGCATAAATCACATCTTATTTGCTGTTATTCAGCATTCGTCTCTTTGTATTGTCCATGCTTCACCTACCATATCTTAATACTGGTCTTGTGAGAACCTTATAAAGCTGACTAAACAATTATAATCAGTGGTAAAGAGGAAAATCTATCCCTGAACTGAGAATCAAACTCTGAAACTTTAGTTTTACATGCTGATGCTCTGACCACTGAGCTAATTCAGGCTTCCTTCCCATCCGAACACAAATCCTCCCTTCTTTTTAAATGAGTTGGATAAAATGTTTTAAATCTCACCTCATAAAATTCCGTGTTTTCACTATACTGGTTTCGAAGGCCATTTTGCCTTCATCTACAAGGTGAGATGTAAAAACATTTTCTCCGACTCATTTATAAATTGAAAATTACCTCATAGTGTTATTTCCCACTATAATTTTGATTAAAGATATTCTCTTCTCCCCTTACCTTAGATTTTTCTCTTTACCATTGATTAAAATTAATTAAGTTCTATAACCTTAGTAATAAATCTTTATTGGCCACAAAATAATATTATTAATTTTTTTTACATTATTTCAAAGCTTTGATAAAATTCCTAAGATCCCCAAAAATTTCTGGAGATCTGACAATACTGAAGGAGACAAATTATGTAAATTTACTTCATTTTTTGCTCAAAAACACAACATACGAGTAGATACTTATGGGTAAAATATGTCCACCGCTGTGGTCTCGAGGTAGTGTGCTGCCTTGTCATGCAGCGGGCCTGGGTTCGATTCCCGGTTGGGACAGGCTCCTGGGTGAGGCTTTTTCAGGGTTATTCTTCACCTGTAAGACAAATGTCAGGAAGCTTAAGGCCCAACAGTTCCCGAAAGTCATCCGGCCATCATCATCATCCTTCACCAGTGTGGAAAGCAATGGAAGCTGCCACACCTATAATTCCCTAGCAAAGCTACAAAGCATAGCATGGAAATGCTATGATTGCAGTGAAAGACCTGCCCTCAGGCAGAATTACTATGGATGGATAAAATAGGCATTTTTAGGCTCAATTAAACTCTTCCAGATGCTATAACTTTTCATGAAACTTGTACTGGTTACCTCATTTGTATTTATTATTTATTCCTTCAGGAAAAAGTAGGTATAAAACCTGAAATTCAATGTCTGCATTTTATATTGTAATATACTAAAACTAATATTTAGGTAGATAAAATAACGAGGAATCAAATCCTCTTTGTTAAATGTCCATTCTAAATAACAGCTGTTGACTCAATAAAGAAATCAACTTTTATAAGATTCATGATGTGTTCCGTTGAGGTATTATTCAAAATTAATATCAAATTATGGAATTCACCTGAAAGGTCCGTCTCCTCAACTTAATTAATTATTTAACTGTAGCGCTTTCGGGACTTGTCCCATCATCGGCAGGATTCAAAACTGGTGTTTTAAAAACTGAAACACCAGTTTTGAATCCTGCCAATGATGGGACAAGTCCCAAAAGCGCTACAGTTAAATAATTAAGTTGAGGAGACGGACCTTTCAGGTGAATATTCCATAATTTGATATTAATTTTCAATAAAGAAAGTGTATGTTCTTACAACACTTTCATAAAGCATAAAATTTTATAGGCATAAATGAGCTTCATATTTGTAATATTTAAAAAATAATGCAAACCGAATAAATAAACTGTATTAAATATTTTTGTACAAATGTATATTAAATTCACTGGTCTTACTAATAGCATGCCAGGCTGGTTATATTGATATGTTTATCTGACTATTATAAGCATTCTCTTTGGCTGTCACATTATTTTCCTATCGCCTGAAATAACTTAATTTGTTCATTTTATCATGTAGCTAATCGGCTGCGGTGGACTAGTGGTTATGCTCCTTGCCTCTGGTCCCGAGGATCGCGGGTTCAAACTTGGCCGGGGTCGATGGATTTTTTTAGGATGGAAAAATCCAAGGAGCAAGTCCTCCGGGGGGGACTTTAAGCCGTGGGTCCCAAGTCTGAAGATTTTCAGGCTCATAAAAGATCCTTAAGCCTGAATGAAAAGGCCTCTAAGCAAAATTTACCAATTTTCCTGTCCTAGTACTACCTTGGTTTCCTAGATGTCAATATGAGGCAGGACGCTGCCCACGGACCACTCAAATGACATCTATAAGAAAACAAGTGTAACTAAATTAGTATGGTTCAAATTCTTCCCTGTAGGGGGAGAGTGCCTAAATCTCTGTTAAGGGAAAACATGGGCTTACAAGATACAAGAAGATCATGTAGCTAGGAACTAGAGAAAATTAAAATGTTTTTGAAGTGTGGGAAACAAATTTTATATTTTGAGTACATTTTATTAAACTAACTAGAGATTGCCCTCAAATTCAACTATTTCTTGAAGACATAAGTAAAACATTTTTGTCGTTATTATTAACATTTAATAAGCAAGATCATGTTTCTATAAGTTGTAAATTTACTCACAATCAGGTATAACAACTTTATCAAGACAAATTTGTGAGAACTTTATCTTGCCACTGCTACAATTGAGGTGATTTTGTTTATAAATACAGTAAAACTTGTTGAAAGCGAATCGCATGGGACCAATTTTTTTTTTTTTCCGCATTATAAAAAACTAAAACTTATTAATAATCTTGGATTATAGAGTACCGTATGTCTTTTTATGTACCCTGGATTGATTGTAGTTCCGCTGCCGTTGAAAAGTGTAGTATAGTATGTATGAGCGACTTTGACGGTAATGCGCGAAAAAATAGTCCCGTTTTGTCAGTGTTAGAATGTCTCTTAGGCGCGTAACCTGAAATTAAAGTATGCAGTGTCGGTTTCCGCTCACTAACTACACTTACGTCCACATCCTTTGAATCCCCCCTAGTTTAATTCCACACTACATTGTGTCATCTTTTAAAACTGTCCAGCAACCTAAAGATTTCTTGAAATCTTTATTCCCTAGGGATTTAGCAACAGCTAGACCTTGACTTTGGAGCATCGGTCCAGAAATTTGGAGATTTATCTTCAATCACTTTTTTGTTTAATGACAATGATACATACGTTTTAATCATCTTTATTCCGTAAATTCAAAACGTTACCTGTGAAAGATCGGTCTCAGAACTTAAACTAATTTATGAGTTTACAGTGCAATGGTTATTTGTAAGACAAGATATTTGTATTTTGCATAACGGGTGTGCAGTGAGGCCGAAATAAAATTCAGGTACAGGTAGAATCTCTAATTCACCTGGCGTCAGGAATCATTTCTTATTATTTTTTTTGGCCTAACTGGAATTCAGTGAAGTGGAAAGTAATTTATTTCTCTGTCTTTCCGCTTTATACATTTTTTTTATTAATTGTGCAGAAATATCCTTCCGTTTCCATGTTGGACAGATTCTGTTTTGCAAAATAAATACATGTAAAATGACTATTATTTCGCCGGGACCAATACATTTGTTCACATTGGATAAATTTCCACATTATTCATGTTCCGGATTAACAAGTTTCACTGTATTAAAATTGTTCCATGACTTTGCAAGAAAATGATTCCTTTATCTATTGTAGCATTGGAAAGTTAGTCTTTTTTTAAATAAATCCTTTGTTATTGGATTTATATATGACTGTATGTTATAGCAATGGCTCTCAATAATTGATATATGAGAGAAGTTGAAGATGTATCATAATGAATAGTAAATATTGCATTTTGAAATAAAAAGCAGTAGGTCCTGTTCAAGAATTAGTTTAATTGTTAATGTGTGTTTAATTAAATCTCTAATTTTTCTTAAACATATAAGTTTTAGAAATGACCATCATCATCTTGCAAGCATTTCATACATTTTCAGTAAATTAATCAGTGATACATATATTATTATAATCCCAAACACCAAACAAAAATTTTAAAATCTCTCATTTAAACTATGGTGAAGTAATATAACTGCTGTATTGGCAGACTGGAAAACCTTAACTACCCACGATCTGCAGCGCTTCCCGCCTCACTCCATTCTGTGCTTAATTCATGCAGGGATGCACATCTGTCCATTGCTGGATTTTGATTTCTGTGCCTTACACTTTAAAATGGCAGATAATTTTTTGGACACTCCTTCTTATATCATAATGTTTTTCTGGGAGAAATTTCAAGGTAGGTTTCAGCATGCAATGGTTGACAATTCCCTTGTAAGTAGCTCAGTGGTAGAGCACCAGTATATAAAGGGGAGGTCTTAGGTTTAAATCCCAGTTTAGCAGAAATGTTTTCTTTAGTTATGTTATTAATTGAATAGCTTTATTCTGTAGATTCGAGAGAGCCATTGCTGTATTTCTTTATGTGTGATAACCTGAAAAAAAAGATTTTGTGAAGGAACATTTTAAAACTGTGACACTAACAGATTGTGAATTAGAAAAGTTCCCCACGAAATAAGAGGTGAACTGCCATTATATATCTATAAATTGTTTGCTCTCTAATTGAGCAAACATTACATGAAAGAGCTTGAAGACAGATTATATTCTGCCTAAAGAACCGTCCTATAATTGGCAGTGCCTTAAAACTGTGAGATTTGTCCATATCGTGTTGTGATTTCATATAGAGTTTCATCATTCATTAGTTGGTTGTAAAGTTTATTGTTAATTCAGTTAATTTATTTTTCCTTCCATTTACTCATTCTACTATATATATACATAATCACTTCCACAATGTGAAGGAAAATATTTCCACAAATTAGCTTAGTTACTGGCATTTTATAGGGATGTTAAGTGATAAATATGTAGAATATTATGAAAAAAGGTCTGTTACACAGTTTTGTATATGTGATGAATATTGCATTGTTATAATTTTGTACTTGTTTAGAAGAAAAAACTTACAGAAATCATAAGTAAAAATAATTTTAGATTTGGTTATTTAGAGACAATATTAAATTAATTTTTTCATAAACAAAAAATGTATTATGAAAACATTTTTTAGAAACTTGTCTGTAATTATGATAAAAATAGCCTGGATGTAATTTTTATAGCACTGATTGTAACTTTAAGGTGTTAAAATGTTTGAAGTTGTAATTCATAGTTCAGGTATGACTGTATGATTGGTTTTATATATACATATATTTATTATTATTTATATACAGGAATTTTGTTGGTGATAGGGTTTATATGTAGTTGATTAAATAGATATTTATATTTAAACTCTTGTAAATTACTTTCAATCTTCTGATCTGTTCCTGTTTAATATAGGGTATCCATTTATCCTATTTTCCTGTCACAGTTCTTTTCTTTTTTTAATGAGGAGTTCCAAATAAACAGTCAATTAAAGAATAAAAGCAGCAGAAATGAAATATTTACGATTTGTGTCAGGATATATCTTAATGGATAAAGAACTACAAATATTCAGTTTGGCAGATAAAATAGAAGAGTATAGCAGAAAATGCAATGAACATGTCTGCAAAATGGATAACAACAGATTGCCTAGGAAAAAGTCTGAAATATCAACCAAGAGGGGAAAAAAAGAGCTCGGGGATGCCCACGAAAGAGATGGACACAGCAGCTATAATACTTGGAGCCGGAACAAACCAAAAGGGTTCAATCCTTGCAAGAAGAAGAACACCGAAATAAAATCCATTAAGTCCACCTCCGATCAAAGCGGATTCCTACTATGAAAAGTCCTGCATCAAGCTACAATCTTTATTCACATCTAACTCAGTTGTTTTCCCTGTTAAAAATATGGTCGAAATCAAGCATTCGTTTCAAAATCCATTCAGTCCACTGGTCTAGTCGTAACAAATTCCATTGAGTCAATAGATTTCAAATTTATTTATATTCTGCAGCCGTATAATGTTAATATTTAATTATTCCATTGGTAGCTGGAGGCATATTAATGTTACTGTAATAGTTCTATTGTTGCTATATAAAATGCTGATTTTTAACAGTTTAAGCTTCCAACACACTGGCTGAAACGACTATTAAGGAAAATCAGGGTGGCGATCATAAGTCAAAAACAATCGCAAGAAAAGGGACAATCTGTTATTAGATTTATATTAAACTTGAAAGCCTGCAAAAGCCACTATTCTCATAGATAAACTAGGAGATTTTACCTCCCTTGAAGTCTTAGTACAGTATAGGGAAATGCCAGAGTATCAAACTCTCAGAAAGTAAAACACTGGTTCTTATATAACATATTTTGCTCTAAATTCAACCTGGGATTAAGTATACATGCAGTTACTATGCAGGAATGCACTGTGAAATACAATCCTACAACAAGAGAAGAAAGTCATACTGCACTCATCATCCATAAAATCAGAGCAAAGATATTCTACCAAATGTTGAATGAAACACCACAAGATTCTGTCACATTGCATTTTGATTTACAATAGGTTCAGCCATTGCCAAAACAATCTTTAGGTGAGGCTTCTTATAATAGACAAGTTTCTATGCAATCTATATTACAGATGTTGAGAAAAAATCCCCTAATTCTTACTTCTGGACTGAAAATCAGGCAGTCCAAAGAGCAAAAGAAGTAGCTACAGCTCTTACAACTTTTCTTAATAAAATAAATGTTGATGAAACTGTCTCCACTATAAGATATGAGAGTCAAAATCGAAATTCCATTATTTTACATGGTCTATTGGTGGCTTCTGGAGAAATCACCACAATGTGTCAGAAAGAGATATGAATGGTTTTCCCTGTTTAATGGGAGACCTACACCTTTAGCCATTAAAAATATGGCATATTTTCAATTTATTTTGTCAGCAACAATGCTGGTTACAGAAATGAAATTTGGTATGTGATATTAATTACAGTGTGAGAATGTTGGTACAATCTATAACTTCAGTCGTCATGGTTAATTAAATATTCAAAATGTCAGCTGAAAATTTTGCATTGTCTTGCTGTTTCTCATAATTTTCCTAAATGTCAATTTATTTTAATGATTCTTGTTTTATTTTACTCATTAATGTTGTAGCTATAAAATATACTACAGCTGTTTAATTATATAGAGTGTAAATATTTTCATTTTAAATTGACACATACTCATTTTTGTTAAAATTTGCATTAAAAATATTTTTTTTAAAAATAAAATATGATACATTACTAATTGTAATATATTTTGTCCATCTCTTTAAACTACATATACATAGATAATTTCATCTCAATATCTTGAAAACTTTGGGAGTTATCAGGAAAACTGTATTAAAAAAATTAAGTTATGGAAAACAAGGACAAACTTACCGAAGATGTAGGTACCTTCTAAAATTAGAGGGCTCACTTGAGTGACAGCATTGCACATTTTTAAACATAACTCAAAAAATAATAGAGAAATCAATGGAAATCTTTCACTACTTTAAAGATGAAGTTTCAATCTATATAGAAAAATTACTTTTTTTTTTTACCCCCAAAGGTGTAGGTCCCCCTTTTAGGCCATTCATTTCTTCTGGCGGAGAGGGCTTTCGGCATATTATAATTGATTATATCAATCAATAAAAATTTGATTATATCAATTATTAATGATTGATTATATCAATCAATAGTGGTTAATTTATATTAAAGGACAAATTAATATTGGTATTTAAGAGAAAAATTTAGACCTAAACCTGGATTTGATCCCAGGATCTCTGGATTTTTGTATCAGTGCTTTTATCTATTAAGCTATGTAGGCTAATGATTTAGAAAGACTATTTAACTCATGCCCCAAATGGGAGTCAATGACCAATCACGTTTCAATGATTTCTGTTTTACAACCAATCAGAGTCATGTTTCATAAAATATTTATCAGTGTTAAAAATTACCATATTAAAGAAAGCTCCTCCTTTTTAATATTCTGAACAGGTCTGACCATTATTTTGCAGTGGCTGAGCCCGTAAGAAATACGGCTACCAGATTGTATATATAGTGCATAGATGTCAACACATAGCACTTGCAGGAGTTAATATAAAAACATTTGTAGCAATTTATTATACCACCAAAAAAAGGAACCACTGTTTGCACTTTCTTAAATGTATTTTTTCCCAGGTAATAATCCAGAAAAAATAATTGTCATATTTACATCATACGACATCAGAAATGAATTAATATACAGTTTGATGTGTGTTTCATTTTTTCTCCACTAGAGAACATTCTTACAATATTGCGTTCCTTTGGCAATAAATAGTATGATCTGGTTGCAGTGATAAACAAAAGAAGCAGATGAAGTGTACGTATCGCTTCTCATTTTTCCAAACATCGCCGTTTACATTAAATATATAAATATTTTAAAATAACTATAGTTAAATAATGATTTGTGAGTAAACAGCTTAATTTTATTCGTTAAATAGTCCTAACAAATGCCACTCTTGATTTCCAAATTCTCTAGATAAATTGGAAATCACTCTTGGCATTACTTATGAAAATTTTGTCTTACATAAATCACAATTATCTATGTAGCATTAAAAATTATTTGTTTTAGTCATAATTTTATGGGCAATTTATTATAAACATATTTTTTAAAATGCTGAAAATGGTCATATGACATCAAATATATTAGAAAGTTATGTAAGTGAAGATATTAAATTCTAAATTTGTATCTTTATACTTTATTATCTTCTCTAAGTGGTATGGTTGGCATAATTCTTCCACTCTGGTGGTCCAAGTTCGATTCCCAGTGGGGTAGGAGATTTAAAGTTTATACATTGAGTCTTGGTGAATATAGGAATAGAATAGAATAAAAAAAAATATTAGGATGAAGAATTACATGTAAAAAAAAGTTAAACGGATAAAATTGAAATATAAAAATCTAAACTGTTTAAAAAAACGTGAAAATATAACAATGTCTTTGCCCTTGTTTGAAAATTGGTTATTTTGCCGCGTAATTGGTTACACTGATTTTTATGTTCATATGTTGGCAGTTGTGTACTCTTAGAACAATTACCCGGCAGTCGATCGATTTCTATCAAAATCAAGGTTATTTAAATGTAAATAATAATTACATGCAGAAACAAATAACCAAATTTAAACATTAATCTTCTGATCGAGTGAAATATCTAGTTAGTATGTCAGAATGAAATATATATAAGTGAGATTCGGGTACTGTATACACTGACATAGTGATTCATGAAGTTTTTTTATACTTTATAACCTATAAAGTATCCCGTACTTCACTACTTTATTACATCGCGTAGGTCATGGAAACACTTCCCAAGGGTGGAATTGATATTCTCCGCCTTCCTGTAAATACAGAAGAACATAAGTTTCAGTCTTGGCAAGTGAAATACAGGCAAAGCCATATATTGCATTCAAAATGTTCAAGTGAATCTGGTTGTATAGATAATGATGGATGTTGTTTGTTCTGTTTGTAAGTTTCATTTGCATTTCACAATTCATTTGTATTTGTTTTAATACGGTTCCTGTGTTTTCTAATATAATATATTTTATTTAAATCTGTTATAGGTACAACCGTAAGTTGGAACTTCCACATATGCCTGATATGGTGTTTGGCAACAATTCACTTCTTCTGAAGCATGATAATGGTTGTGCTATAGAGTTTAATGCGTTGGACGCTTTAAAACGAGTAAACAGTGGAAAACTGAATATCAAAATTGCATGTGCAGATGCTTGGAAGGAATCACGGTAAGACTATCATATTCGAAATATAATATTACTATCTAATACCCGGCGTGTGCTGCTACACCTAAATAAATTAAAATTAATGTGCTTTTATGTTTAGTTGAATAAGTACAAGGAAAATAAATTAGAAATTTATATTTTTTTTAGATTACTCGGCATTGCCCGGGAATCTACTTATCCCAATCTTCTTGACATAAATGAGCTAAAATACAAAAATTAATGTGTTTTATGTTTAGTTAAATAAGTAGAGAGAAAAATGGATAATGTTTTAATTAAGCACAGTGAGAATTTTTTCTAAGTCCCAGGCAGACACATGCGCATGCGCCAACAAACGCAAAGCGATTTACTCTATGGAATATTGCGATGCAGCCAACATTATACATGCTATTTAACAAACCTAAAAGTTAACCTAATGCAATTTAAGCACTCTAACCTGTGAATGAATGCAACACCCAAAAATAAATAGTAAGTTCTGAAATTCTAAAGTACATACTCTATGTTGGCTCACTGTTGTTGTATAGAATATTCGTAAAATCAATATGGCTGCCACATCTTCATGTTACGTATATAGTTAAATATCATAGAAAAATATGTTGAAATAATTGTTACAAAAAATGTAAAATTTATTGTAAATAGTGGGAAATAATTTAAAAATATATGGCGCATGTGCGTGGTTTCTACCTGGGACATAGAAAAAATTGCCACGGCGCTTAATGGAAACATCAGCCGGAAAAATTTATATCGTAATTATTTTTAGATACCCCGTGCTGTTTACCTGGCATTGTCTGGGAATCTACTCATCCCGATCTTCTTGGCATAAATGAGCTGAAAGACAAAAATTAATGTACTTCTTATGATTAGTTGAATAAGTAAAATAATTATAAATGTATATCGTAATTATTTTAAGATTCCCCGTGCTGATTACCCGGTGGTGCCCAGGAATCTACTTATCTCAATCTTCTTGGCATAAATGGCTAAAAGACAAAATTCGTTATTGTGTGTTATCCGTAAAAGAATACCTGCCATGTGCTGCTATGCTTGCACAGGAATCTACGTACTTGTCTCGATCTTCTTGGCATCAATGAAAGACAAAAATTGTTATTGTGAGTTATCCGTAAGAGATAAACATATGCTATCATGGACTTTTTTGAGATATTCAATTCTGTGTACATTAATTTTGTGTATTTGTTATGGTTTAGGCAGCGTAAGCCATTTAAGAGTCCAAGAAACTACTTTTTTCACATTTTCCACTACAAAGGGTGATTTTTAAGGGTGTAGGAGTTGAGTATCACAACTCTCTTATAGCCTATGTTCATCCCGGGAATCTCCTGAACATTTTGCAAAAAGCCCCATCACAATCGGATCAACGATATGGCCATGCATAAAGTACGAAACAAACAAACATTCATTTTTATATATTGGATAATATTATTAAGGATAAAAAATTATTTAAATTGGAACCGACTTAGCTTCAAGTTGACACACACATAGTGCATTTTACAATCCTAACATAAGTTGCATTAATTTAAGCAGCTATTTATGTTTTTTTTTTCTCAAAAATTCAATCAGAAGTTTATGTAAAATAACCTAAAGATATCATATTATTGTTGGGACATGTCTATAATCACTGCTAAAACAGAACAACCAGCCTATGAAAAACAAGAAAAGGTTGCCAATAGGCCTAACTACCTTAATTTAATCTTACTGTGATCTAATTTAACATAACCCACCTAATCTAATCTACCTAACATAATAAACTTATTATTAGCAGTTTACTTCAAGAATTTAAACAAGCAATATCTCCTGAAGATGTCACCCACAGTAGGTGATGAAACATCGAGAAGACAACACTACAAGACATGGCCAAGAATCCCAGAAAGGTATTTTAAAATACCTAACATAATTTGAATAAACATATTGCAATTGGCCGTAGCGGAAACTTGAATAATCATGTTGGCAGCTTTTGATAGCTATCAATGTAGTTATTAACTAGTTGTCCATTACAAGATTCATAGGTCCTCAATTTGCCTAGAATAGCCAAGCACTTATCATAACTAACTAACTCACTGGCACTATCAAATTCATAGGTTCATGGCCATGCGGACAGAAGCTCTCCATACATCCCTATCCTGAGCCAATTTTTTTCCAATCATCCTCTGTATAATCTACTTCCCTCAAATCATAGTTAATGTTGTTCTCCCACCTCATTCTTGGTCTACCAATTGGGTGTTTTCCCTCTGGTTTTCCTACAAGTAGCTTCCATGCATGTCTTTCATTCCCAATTCGTGCCACATATCCTGCCCATTGCAGTCTACTAGACTTAACTGTTCTCATTATGTCTGGCTTCCTATAAAGACAGTGTAATTCACTGTTATGCAGTCTTCTCCATTCACCTGTCTGTTCATCTCTCTTTTTTTCCAAAAAAATTTCCTAAGAACTTTATTCTCAAATACCCGTAATCTCCTTTCCTCCCTTAAAGTAAGAGTCCATGTTTCGCAGCCATATAATATAATTGGTATAATAATAGTTTTATATATTTTCAGTTTAATGTTTTTTGAAAGGAGTTTGGAAGTCAAAAGTCTCTGTAATGCATATAGCACGCATTTCCAGAATTGAGCCTATGTTTAATTTCCTTGTGCGTCGCATTCCTGTTTGTGATTATTGTTCCTAGGTATTTGAATTCAGCCACGTCCTCAAAATTTCCCTCATTTGTCATTAGCTGTAATCATACAACTTGCAATTTAAATGTTAGCCAATAAGATGTCAGAGCTGGGCTAGTGCCCAGAATAAGGTGGCAAATACCATCACCTTACTAAAATGTGATCTAACTACAAAATGAATAAATATAGGTTTTGGGTGAGTTATTTTTGTTAGTTTTTTAATATTAAAACTTTCAATCTTAGTCAATACTTTTAAAATTCATTTTAATGCTCCGTTGATGTTATGTAATAAAATATTAAAATACGAAAATGGTACCTGTTAAATCAGTCATCTTAGTAATACCTTAATTGCCTGCTAGATGTCTCATTGGGTCAGTATGTTGACTGCATACCATTCATGACATATATGGGCAATTAAGTGTTCAACATTGGGCTACGGATAGCTATGTCTGTAGGATAGGAGATACGGATAGTTATGTCAAAATAAAACATAGGTATCATACATCAACATCGTCCAGTCTACAAGTTATGTGAACTAACATATGAGAGGTATCATATTATCAACTGCAAGAAATGAGAAAACCTGTAATAGATTGTTGATTTGTTAGACATGTGGCATGTCCTTTGCACCTATAATCTAGCACCAGGATTGTAGCCACTAGCTAAGTTATTAAGTACGATCCACAATACAGCTCTGGATAGTGATAAGATAGGTTCTAATAGATTGCAAAGGAAAATTAAAAGGGAATTCTAAATGAGATACCAGTCTATGTAAATTCAAATAAAAACACAAATTACATTATCTTCTTCGTGTATCTTGTAAGCCCATGTTTCACTTAATAAAGATTTAGGTGCTTTCCCCCTACAGGGAAGAATTTGAACCATACTAATTTAGTTACACTTGTTTTCATACAGATGTAATTTGAGTGGTCCATGGTCAGCGTTCCGCCTCATACTGACATCTAGGAAACGAAGGTAGTACTAGGACGGGAAAATTCGGTAAATTTTGCTTAGAGGCCTTTCATTCAGGCTTAAGGATCTTTTACGAGCCTGAAAATCTTCAGACTCATGACCCATGGCTTAAAGTCCCTCCTGGAGGACTTGCTCCTTGGATTTTTCCATCCTAAAAAATCCATCGATCCTGGCCGGGTTTGAACCCGCAACCCTCGGGACCAGAGGCAAGGAGCATAACCACTAGTGCACCGTGGCCGAATTTTACATTATAACAATATTAATAATAATGGTACGTCAGCAGTTTCATTTTCTCAAAAAATCCAGAAAAGTCTGAAAATTGTATGAGAAATTGACTTAAAATATCCTAAAATATGCCATATTATATTTGGAACATGTATGTTATCATTGCTATAGCAGAATAGCCAACTTACGAAAAACACGCTAAAAAATTAAGGTCACCAAGTACCTTGAACTTTTATTGGGAAAAAATCACTACGAGGTTTAAATTAAGATTTAAATAAAAATGTTTTATACTGGTTTCAAAGTTGGGCAGCTTCATCTTCAGTAACTTTTTGTCGACTGGTGTTATGTCGATCAGGAGAACTGCTAGAAATCCTTGCTGGTTGTCACCAGAAGTCCATTTCTTGTCTACTGTGCTGGCTTAGGTAGTATCATGCCTGCTTCCTGACTAGCAGCGCCAGTTCATTATCAGATAGAATTGAAAATTTTAATTGTTAAATTAATTTATTTGCAAAATTTTCAATCTTAGGGCCAGGTAGGGTGGTGGTGTATAAATTTTAATCACTAGATTGTGCATCAGATTCCTGCATTAAATTGTAAATCTCTCTGCAGTATATATATGTGGTACTGTTAATAGTGACTTGTCCATTAGATTGGGATGGTAAGCCTGGCACCTCAATTGGTGCTTTTGTTAGGAGTAGACTACTTGCCGGCACTGAGTTTCACCTTCTCCTTTCCCTTCATCATCATCCCTCATACATGAAGAAGTAAATAGCTGTCCCACGTTGTGGTGACATTTTGAAGCAGTAATTCTCTTCATGCCCGATGTAGTAGTAATATTTTGAAGAAGGATTTGTGTCCAAAAATGAATTACTGGTTCAGGTTGGGTTTTATTTTCGGTAGAGCCGGATTCTCTTCTCAAGGTCGGAAGTTGGTACACTGGATAGGAAAACACTTTAAAATCACTGAAAACTGTTTCTTGTAGAAATTATTACAAATTTATTCACTTTGTAGATTCCCAGCAGATTAAGTAATTTAAGTGGTATTATTCTTCACTATCACTTAAAATAAATTCTTTTCTTTTCTGGAATCAATTACTCTTGTATTAAATACTACATTTTATCTTGAGAACTCTTCTTGCTTCTATCTTTGTGGAAAGTTATATGCAGAATGAATAGAGTAATTCTTTTATAATTTTAAAGAACATTATTACAGCACGTGATGGTAATATTAAATTCTATTGGTTAATAGTCCATTAAATATAAGGTTTAAATTTGATTTGTTAAATCAAAAAGTTAATTGTTTTAACATCCAATCAGAATTTAATTTACTTTCATTTAAAAATATGAAATTAAGCAGGTGTTCTTATTACAGTTATAACAGAAGGATTTATAATTTTGACAACAATGACTTAAAACAGTTTTAAAAGCATTCTTTACAAAGAGTGTTATGTAATACGATTTCTTTAATTGTTACTGAGACATTTTTATTCAACAATGAACAACAATGAATTATTTAGATGTTTTTCTTTATATAAGTTATATTTAAATATTAAAATAATTTTAAAATACAAAATTACTAACTTTAACTTTCATATTTATTATGATATTAAAATTCTGCTATATACAACATGCTTTACACTACACAAACAATACATTTGTAAATTAATGAGTCATTTTTTAACATCTTACCTCATATTTTATGTTTCTTCAAACATGGGAACTAGTTTTCGAGAGAAGTATCTCTCTCATTTTCAACCAACATTATGACTACCTGATTATCGTTGGAATCTCCATCAATAACGTTGCCATCTGGTGTTGATTTGATGAACTTTGAGATGAGGTCACGTTCACCAGGAATCTTGAAATTCATGTATCTAAATTTGTTCTTCTGAATATATATCTTCTTCCAAATTGTCAACTCTAAAGGTTTTTCCAAATGAAGTCAAGATGGCGGAGATAGAAGTGAGTCCAGCTGAAAACGCTCTGAAAAACATCGAAAAAATAGCGGAAGTAGGTGGCTATATGAAGAAGGAAGTAAAAGATGCACTTCTACAAGCGGTGAGTGAGATTAGAAAATATTTAGAATTAATGAATATGAAAAGTGATAATATAGAAAACGAATTCAACCAACAAAACATGCCGATCGAGGAAGACGACAGCTCCACTCCCGGTACAACTAGCGACATCTGTTGGAAGCAGCAGTAGTCAACAGTACGAAAACCAAACTCCAGAGCCGCCAGACGGAGAACAGAGGAACCCTTGCGAAAAACCAAATGCAATACCTCTCCATGCAAAAAGGACACAAAACAACAGATACAGGAGAGGAAGGAAGGAGCGATATCATGCAAAAGATAGACAACATTATGGATCTCCTAAACAACAAACTAGACAAAATAATCGAAGAAAAAATAAACAACCAAAGGAATCCAACAACACAAGCACAACAGAGGATAAAAGCGGGGGGAGATGGAGCCCAAATAAAACAAAACTCTAACACAATGGCCAACCCAACAGAAGAAAAGCAGAAAAGAATCGACGAAGAACCAAACTATGAGGAAGAAAACGAAGTGGACACGTGGACCAGAGTAACATACGGAAGGAACAGAAACAAGAAATCACAAAAGCCTGAACAGAAGATAGGAACAAAAACTACCAAGAACGAAGACATCCAAGCAGCGCAGAGGTATGCCTGGCTCTTCCTAGGAAGACTGAAAGAAGACACAACACCAGATAAAGTAAAAAACTACCTACTAAACAACGATATTCAAGGAAATCTGATCTGCGAAGAAATAGCGAGCAGGGGAAGGAACAAAGCATTCAAGATAGGAATACCATGATACTGGAATACCTGGAGACAGTAAATGGCTCAGACTTCTGGCCGGAAGGGGTACTGATAAAACGCTATCTTTTTCGGAGAACATTTAAAAACAAAGGAGTCTCAATCGCCTGTTAACGTTCTTAATTGGAATGCGGAAGGTCTCAAAAATGCACTGAAATATATACCAGTAGAGGAACTACTAGAATATGACATAATGGTATTCACAGAAACATTCGCAACGGAACAGATCAACATAGAGGGGTTTTACGGACTACACTCGTACGGAAGGAAAACGGATGGCAGGCCGACAGGTGGCGTATCATGCTATCTGAGGCCATCACAGGGGAACTTCAAAGTAATACATAAAGACGAAGACATACTCACAGTGAGAACAGACAACATCACAATCGTAGCAGTATACATACGACCACAAGCAACCACGGAGGAAGTGATAGAAACTTTAATAACAGCAATAGCAGACACGGAAGAAGACGAATCCGTCATAATAGTTGGAGACATCAACTGCAGGATAGACAAGAAGAACACAAAGACTGAAGTAGTTCTAGAGACACTGAGAGAAGAGGGTTACACCCTAACCAATAAGATGGAACTGCCAACATATATAGCGCACAATGGAACAAGCGCGATCGATTTACTACTATATAAGGGAAAAGATCTAAGATTAATAGAACAAAAGGGGCTATGGTCATCAAACGTAGCACCCATCAGGAAACACGTACCGATAGCAACAAGACTGGAAAAGACAAAGGCCAGAAATAGACCAAACAAGGAAAACCCTAAAAACAGGATATCAAGAAAACTAGATATAGAACAAATACGAAAAAACACGGAGAACATAGAGAAAGCTAAAACGAGAATAAAGGAAGGCCAATTGGACAAAGCACTAGACATCACTAACAACCTTATAAAGAACGCCTGTCAACCAACATCAAAAAGAAGAGCACAACCGTGGTTCGACAGGATGTGCTACACAGAACGGAAGGAAACACTAAAAGCACTAAACAAAGCAAAGGAATCCAAAAACCAAGTAGACCTGGAACGATACGCCCAGAAAAGAAAACAGTACAAAAACATAATAAAATACAAGAAAACCCATTACATAGAAATGAAAGCCCAACAGCTAGCCGAAGAAGCAGAAAAGGACCCTTTCCTGGTCTTAAGGAGGAAACCCAGAGGAGTGATGAAAGAAATACCGATAGATGATTGGGAAAACCACTTCACAAAAATACTGAATGAAGGAAACAGAACAGAAGCTTACGAAGCCAATACTACCAGGAACCCAAGAACCCTGAATCTGGAAATGGAAATCACAGAGGATGAAATAAAGAAATGCGTGAAAGAAGCAAAAACAAAAAAAAGCCACAGGACCGGATCAAGTAGCATACGAACACCTAAAGGCATCAGCCGACGTGCTAATATCAATGTGGAAAGAACTGTTTAACAAATGCCTAGAGACGAGAACCATACCAGAACAATGGAGAAGGGCTACCCTGAAAATGCTGTATAAAGGTAAAGGAAACACGGGAGACATGAACTCATACAAGAGGCGTTGTACTGGAGAACACCCTGTTCAAAATCTTTATGAAGATACTTACAAACAGATTGATGGACATCACAAAATTAAACATCCCAGATAACCAATTCGGATTTAGGAAAGGAAAATCCACTCTGCAAGCAGCATCCGCATTATTATATGAGATAGAAGCAGCCCTCAACAGACCGAAAGGGAAATACTACGTGGTCTTCATAGATTATGAAAAAGCGTTCGATTACATAAACAGAACAAAACTACTCACGAAGATGAGGGACATGATTGGAAACGAGCACCCCATTGTTGGAATAGTACACGACATAATGAGGCGAAACTGGTTACAAATAACAGATGAGGTTGCGGCTTCAGACGAGGTTATGCAAACTAATGGGATACTACAAGGAGACCCCATCAGCCCGCTACTATTTAACATAATGACGGCTGACATTGGGAAAGCAACGAACGGGACCACGCTGGTAATGTATGCGGACGACATGGCTATTGGGGCAGAAAACAAAGAAGAATTGCAAAAAAGGCATAGATGGGATACAACGATGGGCTATGGAAAATGAGTTCAAGATAAACAGCAACAAGACCGTACAAATGGTTTTCAAGAAAGGAGGAAGAACAGCGGCAAGTGATAATCTAAAACTAGGAGAAGAACGATAAGAATGGTCAACAAATTCAGATATTTAGGCATAACACTGCAGCCAACAACAAAGTCTTTCAGCGCACATGTGCAGGAGAGAGCAGCAGCAGCTATAAGAGCTATGTGCAGTATCAAAGACATCACATCGTTAAAATTAGTCACAGCCATGAAATTATTCGCATCAGTGATCACCCCGATCGTCACCTACGGGATAGAACTGATATGGGAGAAACTATCGGCCAGCGATATGGAGAGGTTAGAAAAAATAAAACCAAGATTCATCAAAAAGGCCATTAGGTGCAAGCAAATACACACCAAATAGAATGGCCTATATGCTAGCCAGAGAAACCTTCTTCCTAGAGGACCTGAGGCAAAGGATACTACTGCCAGCAACGGAGCCATATAAGAAAGTCATCGAAAAAAAGAAACAGAGAGAGAAAGAGATCGACGAAGATTTCTACGCCTCAGATGCCATGGTAAACAGAGAGTGGGCTGGAAGTAACCAACCACAAAGGCACAGAATCATAGGTCTAGCAACACACGGATATCATCACAAAATGTGCAAAAATGCAAAATTCCACCAACCGAGTGATTCGTGTGAATGCAAGATATGCGACCAAAAGTGTGAGCGCGATACCATTACAAACAATGCAGAATATGGACAGGATCACTGAACGAACTCATAAAAGACAAATCATAAACTTATAACTTAATGCTCTTTCGAGTGCCTCTTACCAATTTATTATATTAAATGTTTTAAAAGTAGGGCTTCTTTTTCAGTTTTATGATTCTCCAATAAACTATGTGCTGCAATAGCATAAAATTGAAAAAGAAGCCCTACTTTTAAAACATTTGGAAAAACCCTTAGAGTTGACAATTTGGAAGAAGATATATACTCAGAAGAACAAATTTAGATCCATGAATTTCGAGATTCCTGGTGAACGTGACCTCATCTCAAAGTTCATCAAATCAACACCAGATGGCAACGTTATTGATGGAGATTCCAATGAAAATCTGGTAATCATAATGTCGGTTGAAAATGAGAGAGATACTTCTCTCGAAAACTAGTTTCCGTGTTTGAAGAAACATATGAGGTAAGATGTTAAAAAATGACTCATTAATTTACAAATTAAGAACCTCATGATGTTATTTCCCATATTTAACTAGGAACAAACAATACACTCATCCTACACTCCTTTGTGTGCACAATACAAGAATACATAATCAATGGTAAAATCAAATGTTTCTTACCTCTCCTCATACAAATCTTCTAAGTAGATCGCAATTTCAAGACCATAACGATCTCATCTTCAGTACTATTTTGGCGACTGATGTTATGTCGATCGGAAGAAACTCTTCTTCTTCCCTCTGTTGGTGGACCGATGTGAACGTCTGGATCAGGTCAGAATTTGCAGGAATTTCGAAGTTCATAAGTTTTCCTTTGTTTTTCTGAATGTGGATTTTTTCCCAAACCATGAGTTCGTTTTGTTTGTCTATTTGTTTAATTAGACTGGCTTTTTGATTCAATTAAATGTTTTTCGGACCAAGCATGAGCAGCTAGTGCTGACTTTTCCACTTCTCCATTTTTGACGTTTCTAAGATGTTCTTTCACCCTTGTTTTCAAATTTCTTTTTGTTTTTCCAATATACATTTTGTCACAATCTCTGCATTTGATCTGATAAATTCCTGATTTTTCTTCTTCAATTCTTTCATTTTTATTGGTTTTAATTATCCTGTTAAGGCTGTATTCATTCTTCGGTGCTAATTTTATATTCAACTTTTTGAAATTTTTTTAAAAATATACATCATCTACATAATGCAGTCTGTCAAAGAGGTGCATAGAATCAAAATAGACCAAATAATGACATCTATCTGCTTAGCGCCTTTGTTTTTCCAATATAAATTTTGTCACAATCTCTGCATTTGATCTGATAAATTCCTGATTTGTTTTCTTCTTCGATTCTTTCATTTTTATTGGTTTTAATTATCCTGTTAAGGCTATATTCGTTCTTCGGTGCTAATTTTATATTAAACTTTTTGAATTTTTTTTAAAAATATACATCATCTACATACAGCAGTCTGCCAAAGAGGTGCATAGAATCAAAATAGACCAAATAATGACATCTATCTGCTTAGCGCCAGAACCCAAAAGTATGAAAAATGCAGTGAGCGGCTTACAACACACATTAATTGATTGAAATTACCTATACCTTATCCGCTCTTAGAGTGATCATAAGGTAAACAAAAACCAATTGTATCCTTCCACCATTCGTGCCACAATTACTGTCACATTTAATAGGAAGCACGTGTGAAGTATATAAGACGTGTGATCGTTGAATGGGGTAGATTACAAAAAAGCTGGTGAGATTTTTCATTGAACTTGTGAAATACATTTAAAATAACAGTTTTTTGACCACTAGTCAAAGGTTTGCCAGACTTGTGTTTTAAAATTTTTTTTAAATTTAGATGACAACACAGCAACAGAAGACTCAATCCTTTCAGCCATTTTTTTTTCAGAATCGACTAAAGCATGACTCAAATGCATCATCCATATGGAATAAACTATTTTAAGTTATAATTATTGATTAGATATATTTTACAAATTTTTCTGTGTTTTGAATATTATTATTTTCATTCACGAAGAATAACAAGTATTAAGGTAGAATATACCTCATAGTGAGAATTCCTAAAATAAGTAATAACAAGTATATTCAGAGGACATATTTTTAATTTAATGAAGGGAACTACTTTTTTGCGTACTTGTTGCTTCTACATCATACTTCGGTGTCCATTACCAATGAAAAGTGAGCAGGTCACATGGTTTTGTTTTGATGAGGATCACTTGATAGCCTTTAGTAAAATGTTTAATGATGTGATTAATTTGCAGTATGGAATCTGGTCCTATGGAAGAGGTGAAACCATTTGATTGGACTTTTACAACGGATTATGCAGGCACATTATCAGGAGACTTTAATGTGGAAAAAACAGAAACTCGCATAGACCTAGATAAGTTGAGACAGAGAGAGAAGATACTCTTCTACCACGATTTGTGTCTTTTTGAAGATGAGCTTCATGATAATGGCACAGCTGTATGTTCTGTCAAAATAGTAGGTAGACAGTTTTTAATTTTTTTTATAAAAATTCTGCATGGACAAGTTTGTGGGCAATTATAAAATGTCACATTCTTCTCTCTCTTTGTTATTTGTGTTTATTGTTATTTTATTTAATAGTGCTCTTCAACAGCTAAAGTCATTTTAAAAATACAATAGAAAGTAACATTAAGAGGTTTTCTCTTCAAATATAATTTATCTTTCATGGAGAAGTGTTAAATCAATAATAAAAACATCATTAGAAGCCTTACTAGCTTTATAAAGTAATGTTAAATTCCCAAAACTGTCTTCTTAACTAAGAAGCCGCCATTTGCAAAGATAGAAACAGTGGTTTCAAAAGCATTTGGCGATAGGGAATTACAACGTATATAAGAGAAAAATTTGCGTCTAGATCGTAACTCGCCTCGGTAGCTCAGTTGGTAGAGCACTTGGCCCGGAAAGCCAAGGGTCCTGGGTTCGAGTCCCGGTCTAGGCGAAAATTTTTCTCTTCAAATATAATTAAGAGGTTTATTTAATAATTAAGATATTTGGTCTGTGTTCTTACCTCTTATGGTTGTTTTTGTTAAACATATGTTTCAAGGCTTCTGAGCCCCATCTTCAGCGATTATAGACTGACAACTTGAGAAAAATCAGCCTAAAATCGCTGAAGATGGGGCTCGGAAGCCTTGAAACATATGTTCAACAAAATCAACCATAAGAGGTAAGAATGCATAGACCAAATATCTTAATTAGCTAAAGTCTTATTTTTAGTTGAAGAGAAAAATATATGCCTGAATCGGGATTTGAACCTGATGTCTCTGGTTCTGTACATCAGTGCTCTGACCACTGAGCTACAAGGCTCCCAATTCAAACAAATATTAATTCATGAATGAGTTGGAGAAAATGCTTTAACATCTCACCTCAGAAAGTTGTGTGTCTTCACGATACCGATTTCAAAAGTATAGTATTACTTCCATCTTCAGTCAAACTCCAACTCTCGAAATTTCGCTGTTAACGTATAACTTTTTGAAATCTACATATAATTGATGTACAGTGCATTGTAATCCTTTTTTTTTTCCTCCCCTTGAATCTGTCTTATACAAAAAAGCTGATCTATTGTAGACCTATTTCCATTATATCAACATTGATGATCTTGTATTATGTCAGTATAGGGAGTAAGGCTAGATTTTTTTTTTGTTAGAATTTTGTACGAAGTTGAAATTAATGAAATATTCCTGTAATTATTGCTGTCAGTTTTGTCTCCTTTCTTATAGATTGGTATGATAATCAATTATATTATTTTCAGTCTGATCATCTTACCTCAATATTAATGTTGATTTGTTCTTGAACATGTTTCAAAACAATTCTGTTTTATCGTCAGCTTGTCCAGACTGGTTTGATTTATGTTGCACACCCTGGATGTCGATGTCAACTCCATCCTGTAGTTGGTCAAAGAACCTCCAAACAAGGTCATGCTCTGTCGGTATTTCAAAATTCATAACTCTGTTTTTGTTCTTCTGAATATAGATTTTTTCCGCAAATAGTCAGCTCTTTTGTATTTTCTAACTGTTTTAATAATTTAGTGTCTTATTTTATATTATGTTTTTCAGACCAAACATGAGCAGCAACTGCAGATTTTTCTATTTCCCCATTTTTAATATTTATGTGTTCTTTGGTTCTAATTTTTAGGTTTCTTTTTGTTTTTCCTATATATATCTTTTCACAACCCATGCATTCAGTTTGATATATTCCTGATTTTTTATTTTTATCAGTTTTTTACATTTTTGTTGGTTTTTATTAGTTTATTTAAACTGTAGTTATTTTTTGGTGCTAATTTAATATTAAACACTTCAAATATCTTTTGGAATTTATTGTGTACCCAAGGGTGATATGTGAATTTCCTATATCTATATTCTGGTCGAAGATGATAAGCCAGACGAAGAAAGTACCTTGGGCGAAAGAGTGACGATCTTTCACCGTAAAAATACAACCGTCAAGAAATGCGGACATGGGTTCATCTGGGGTAAAATTTTCCGGAGGTCAAATAGTCCCCCATTCGGTTCTCCGGGCGGGGACTACTTCAGGGAACCCATGCCAAAGGCTCAAACACAGGGACATGTTCCTAGGAACATGGAATGTTAGGACTTTATACAATAGCGGGGTACTAGAGATATTAACGCGGGAATTGGATAAATCGCCCTTGGATATAGTCGCTTTACAGGAAGTTAGGTGGCCAGGAGAAGGTAGTCAGGAATCAGGAAGCTTTGCATTATACTATGGGGGTGCGAGAAAGACCTGCATTTGGAACGGGTTTTTTAGTCAGAAGGAGGATCCTATCCGCTATCCGAGATATTAAATTTGTTAGTGATAGGATATCATACATAATTCTAAAGGGTAAACGACATGATTTTATAATTGTAAATGTACATGCCCCCACAGAAGATAAAGATGACAAGATCAAGGATGAGTTCTATGAAGAATTAGAATGCTTATTTGATAGCCTTTCACGATATCATATGAAAATTGTCTTAGGAGATTTTAATGCAAAAGTGGGGCGGGAAGATATATTCAAACCAACAATAGGCAAATTCAGTCTTCATGAAGATAGTAACGACAACGGGGTTAGATTAGTCACATTTGCCACATCAAAGAATCTCATTGTTAAGAGCACAACATTTCAGCATAAGGATATTCATAAATACACCTGGACGTCCCCAGATGGAGAAACTCGGAACCAGATAGATCATGTATTAGTGGATAAACGCTGGCACAGTAGCATCATTGATGTTAGATCAGTTAGAGGGACAGACTGCAATTCGGATCATCATCTGGTCAGAGTGAAAATTAGACAACGGCTATCGCTTATGAGAGGAACGAACGCTAAAGATGATTCTGTAAAATATGAATTAAAAAACTTGAAAAATGATGAAATGCGGCAAGAATACCAAATCAAAATTGCTAATAGATTTGAAGTACTGGAATCTTCAGATGACAATGTGGCAAACGAAGAAGAAACTGATATAAATAAAGAATGGGAGGCTATAAGAGATACTATTAAATTGTCAGCATCAGAAAGCATTGGTTGTTTAAAAAAGAGGCAAAACAAGAAATGGTTTGATGAGGAATGTGCCGACATTGTAAAGAAAAGAAAGCTAGCAAAAATGAAATGGTTACACGAGCCAAATGAGGTAAATTTAGAGCAATTGGGTAGTGTTAGACGTGAAACCACCAAGTTACTAAAGAGTAAAAAGAGGGAATATTTGAGAGAGAAGATTAATGATCTTGAAATGAATGCAAAAAATAGGAACATTAGAGAATTATATCAGGGAATTAGTATAGAGAAGAAGGGGTTTCAGGCTAGA
Organism: Diploptera punctata; assembly: GCA_030220185.1. Classification (NCBI taxonomy): domain Eukaryota; kingdom Metazoa; phylum Arthropoda; class Insecta; order Blattodea; family Blaberidae; genus Diploptera; species Diploptera punctata. Next base: position 286,676 of record JASPKZ010007564.1, read on the forward strand.
ACAAACATAATTCGGAATGAAAATGGGGATATGATTGCAGATTCTAGGAGTATATTAAATAGATGGAAAGGTTACTTTAATCAGCTATTAAATGTACATACAGAACAGGACATTGAGGAGGATAAGTTACAGACAGCAGAAATGCTAGTCGCAGAGCCAAGTGCATTAGAGGTTGAAATGGCGATTGAAAAATTGAAGATGTATAAAGCATCAGGTTCAGATGAGATCCCAGCAGAACTGATAAAATCAGGGGGAGAAAAATTGATGGACAAGATACGCTGGTTGCTTAGTATGATTTGGGAAAAAGAAGCTCTTCCAGATGAATGGAAGGAATCAATTATCGTACCAATTTATAAGAAAGGAGATAAAACTGATTGCAACAACTACAGGGGCATCTCATTACTTTCAACTTCGTACAAAATTCTAACAAATATATTAGTAAGCAGACTTACTCCCTATATTGATGACATTCTAGGAGATCATCAATGTGCATTTAGAAGAAACAGGTCTACAACAGATCAGATTTTCAGTATAAGACAGATTTTAGAGAAGAAATGGGAATATAATGGTACTGTACATCAACTATATGTAGACTTCAAAAAAGCATATGATTCAATTAAGAGGGAGAAGTTATATAGTATCCTGCTGGAGTTCGGAATTCCTAAAAAGTTGGTTAGACTTATACGAATGTGTCTAAATGGCTCAAAGAGTAGGGTGCGTGTAGGCAAACAGTTTTCAGACACTTTTGAAATCCAGAATGGGTTGAAGCAAGGAGATGCACTATCTCCTCTACTATTTAATTTTGTACTAGAGCATGCCATTAAATCTTTAGAGAATGAGGAAGGCTTACAACTCAATGGTATTAATAAGCTGTTAGTTTATGCTGATGATGTAGTACTACTGGCCGATAGCGAGGAGATACTAAAGGCCAACACGCACACACTATTGAGTAACACTAAGAAATTAGGACTGGAAGTAAATATCAGTAAAACTAAATATATGGTCACACGTAGAAATTCAGTATATAATGGAAATGGACAGCTAATGACAAATGAGGGAAATTTTGAGGAAGTGGCTGAATTCAAATACCTAGGAACAATAATCACAAATAGGAATGAGATGCACAAAGAAATTAAACATAGGCTCAATTCTGGAAATGCATGCTATTATGCATTGCAGAGACTTTTGATGTCCCAACTCCTTTCAAAAAACGTTAAGCTGAAAATATATAAAACTATTATTCTACCAGTTATATTATATGGGTGCGAAACATGGACTCTTACTTTAAGGGAGGAAAGGAGATTACGAGTATTTGAGAATAAAGTTCTTAGGAAAATTTTTGGACCAAAGAGAGATTGAACAGACAGGTGAATGGAGAAGACTACATAACAATGAACTACATGGTCTTTATAGGAAGCCAGATATAATAAGAACAGTTAAGTCTCGTAGACTGCGATGGGCAGGACATGTTGCACGTATGGGGAATGAAAGACGTGCATGGAAGCTTCTTGTAGGAAAGCCAGAGGGAAAACGCCCAGTTGGTAGGCCAAGAATGAGGTGGGAGAACAACATTAACTATGATTTGAGGGAAGTAGATTATACAGGGAATGATTGGAAAGCATTAGCTCAGGATAGGGATGTATGGAGAGCTTATGTCCGCGCGGCCATGAACCTTCGGGTTCGATAGTGCCAGTGAGTAAGTAAGTAAGTAAGTAATATTATATATAGAATAACGAAAGGTTTCTCTGTGTTTCCTGCATCAAACGGCGTTCGACGTTTTGAATCTTTGATGCAGAAAATGCAAGAAACCTTCCTTTATAATACTTACATCTGCAAAAAAAAATCTATTATATATATATATTTCAAAACATGAGATTCCTGACCAGCTCTGATGAAGCAGGCAGGAAACAAAGTTTTTTCTCTAAATGCAGCAGAACACCTGGACAACAAACCACAACTTAACTCATAAATGATTATACTTCTATAATGGTACTGTTGTCTTCTAAAAAATTACATTTTGTGTTTACAGAGAGTTATTATCGCTGCTAGCAGTTTCTCATTTACCCCCTTTTGCTCTAGATATTTCCCATTCATGTGGGATTGATATGTCTGGCTTCGGATAAAATGATACCCGTTTTTATCATGAGTTTGAAACAGTGGTTTTATCCTTCGAGAAAGAATATAATTTAACGTAAGCTAAAGTTCAAGAACCGTAAATGTAAGTAATTCAATATTAATTTGAAATATAACGAGACATGATACTATGCGGTTATTTACTTACGCAATAGGAGTTGTCAGAATTTTCAAGACTCACTTCATTCTTGCTGCTTTCTTGAAACTTTCCCTCAATATTTGTATTTCAAGAAAATCTATAAATATGAGATGAATCGTGAATATTTTAATTCCTATTATTTAATTAATGTAAACTTTGGTCCTGCAAGAAATGCTGTAATACTGGGAAGCAAGAAGAAGAATGGAGATCCAACAAGAACTTGGGCAATAATAGATTACTACTACTACTTATTGGGGGCACGCTGTAGCGTAGTGGTTAAGGCACTGAGCTACAAGCCGGAGGGTCGAGGGTTCAAGTCCCGTTGGGGTCAGGATTTTTAAACTTACCCAAACCCTCTGGCGGCACTATTGACCTGGGGTCGACTCAGCCTCTAACGGAAATGAGTACCAGACGCTTATTCTGGGGGTAAAGGCGGCCGTCACACAGGGTTGACAACCCGGCTGACAAAAAGTGCCGATTGTCTAGAAAAAGTGGGAGCCTTAACCTCCCACTACCCCAAGGGCCTCCGGGCCTGTTGTGGGATCACTTTACTTACTACTACTTATTATTATTATTTCTATTATTACAATATTATTATTATTATTATTATTATTATTAATTTTTCATATGGCCATCATCATCCATATCATTATCATCATCATCAATCCTTCACCGGTGTGGAAAGCAACAGGAAGCTACCACACCTACAATTCCCTAGTAAAGCTGCAAGCATAGCATGAAAATGCTATGATTACAGTGAAGGACCTGCCTTCGGGCAGAATTACTATGGATGGATTATTACAGTATTATTATTAACTAACTTACTGGCACTAGCACTAACAAACCTGTAGAAGACTTGTGCCAAACAAACCTGCATACATGTCCATATATCCCTATCCTAAACCAAAATTTTCCAATCAATTATTATTATTATTATTATTATTGTGAATATCGGCCGCGGTGGACTAGTGGTTATGCTCCTTGCCTCTGGTCCCGAGGGTCAAGGGTTCAAACCCGGCTGGGGTCGATGGATTTTTTAGGATGGAAAAATCCAAGGAGCAAATCCTCCGGGAGGGACTTTAAGCTGTGGGTCCCGAGTCTGAAGATTTTCAGGCTCGTAAAAGATCCTTAAGCTTGAATGAAAAGGCCTCTAAGCAAAATTTACCGAATTTTCCTGTCCTAGTACTACCTTGTTTCCTAGATGTCAGTATGAGGCGGTACGCTGACCATGGACCACTCAAATTACATCTGTATGAAAACAGGTGTAACTAAATTAGTATGGTTCAAATTCTTCCCTGTAGGGGGAGAGTGCCTAAATCTCTGTAAAGGGAAAACATGGGCTTACAAAACAATTACTGTGAATATGTTCCAATGCCACCCATTACACTTTTCATGCTTAAAATTCTAGGATTCTAAGCTAGGCAGAGAGATGCCAGTAATATGGTCTATTCTCAATTTATGCACCACTTCAGCAGTCCACTTTACTTAGATGATTTTTACTTGTATTGCGTACAGAGAGGAGTGTAGAATGTGTGTATTTAAATGTTTATGTACAGTGTAAGTGTATTGTATGAGGAATGATGATGAGAAGGAAAAATATAAATTCCAGTTTCAGCACATAGCCTACTCCTGTCGAAAAGCACCAGAGGGACCATCAGTCTTAATGTCCTTGTTCTTATTATGTCCACCTATCCATCTAATTTTTATAGAATGGAAAAATCCAAGGAGCAAGTCCTCCGGGAGGAACTTTAAGCCATGAGTCCCAAGTCTGAAGACTTTCAGACTCGTAAAAGATCCTTAAATCTGAATAAAAAGTCCTCTAAGCAAAATTTACCAACCTCAACATTCTAGTAATAGTAATAGTTGCCTGTTAGATGTCTCATTGTCATTGTGTTGACCAAATAAGATAACTAAAATTTTGATGTTATATTATTAAATTAACATGTTCCAGAATTGCATATAGTTTTATTTTAGAAAGAAAAATTACGTTTGAACCAGGAATCGAACCCTGGACTTCTGACTCTGTACGTCAGTGCGGTAACCGTTATGCCATTCGAACTTCCGATAGGAACGTCAAATTTCTTTCTACTTATACAATTTTTAATTCTCCTTTCATCCGAAGGCCGATAGCCATTACTATCAACAATGCCATCTGACGACTTCTTTTCGAAGTTTTTTTTTCTTTTAAATTGAGAATTTAAACATTAATTTGTAAGCGGTTAAAGCTACTATTTTGATGTCATATTTTTAAATTAACATGTTCCAGAATTGCATATAGTTTTCTTTCTAAAATAAAAGGTAACTAAAAATTAACTTGGTCAAGTAACTCCTAACAAAGGACAGGCTATGGCTCAACAATGGGCTATGCTATTAATAATAATGATAAATAATATCCTTCTGTCCTGCGCCATAGCCGAGTGTTTAAGGCAGGAAGCCTTGGTGCAGAGCTATGGGACTTGCGCTGGTTCGAGTCTCCATGGGGGAAGAAATTTTCTCATGGTATTTCGATCAGTATGGGACTGGTGCCCGCCCAGCATTGTGAGGCATTTGGGTAGCTACAATAAGTAGTGGTTCCAGGTTGAGAAAACCAGCTATAATGGCTGGGGGACTCGACATGCTGACCACATGTCGCCCCTACACTGGCTAAATAATCATCTACCTCCGACACATGTGGATGTGAGGCCAGCAGTCGGCTGGTTGGCTAAGGGCCTTATAGGCCTGTCGCGCCATGGAAAAAAAATCCCCCTCATGATTAGGTTTTGATGTAATATAATTTTCCTTCTAACTTGTCAATTTTAATTTATAATGAGTTGGAGAAAGTGTTTTTATATCTCATCTCATAGATAGGCTGGTAACCTATAATGGGGACAACTTTAAATACTCGAAAGACTACAAGAAATAAGCAGGCGGATAATAAAATATACAAAATTATCAGATTAAATGGTTCCAACATGTCCAGAGAATGTCAAATTCCCGTTTACCAAAAAGATGATTTACCACCTCAACTCTAAAGGCAAAAGAGACCTCGGAAGACCCTTCAACCGATGGAAAAGATCAGTTTTCGTAGTCGCAGAACGGGCATCATCACCCAATACTGCATTCGGAAGAAGAAGAAGATCTCATAGAATTCAAAACTCTGTAGTTTGACTGAAGATGAAGGTGAAATGACTTTTGAAACCGGTATCATGAAAACATGGAATTTTATGAAGTGAGATATAAAAACATTTTCTCCAACTCTTATAAATTGAAAAATACCTTGCTTTCCACTTTAATTTTGAATAAATTGTCAATATTAAATTTTAAGGTGAGAATGCATCCTATGAGGTGAGATTCAGTTCTTGTAACTCCTCATAGTTTCACTTGATATTAATTGTTACTTGTGTTTTATTGCAGATACCACCATCCCAGTTAATTGATCCAAGTGAAGTTGCTCAGTTCCTTCCACTCATGTCATCAAATTATGAGAAACTGATATTGCCAAAATCTAAAGCCGAAGATGTTGAAAGCACTACTGCAGAATGAACATATCATGTCCATTCATAAATTCACTTTAATAATGTAAGATATTTGGGACTTCAAAAATGGATTATTCCATTTAACTTGTATATGTGAGATGTTTTTACTCTACTTAAAGCATAGTTAAGATTAATGAGAATTACTATATTTACTTGCATAATAGATGCTATTACATAAAATAAGGACTTCAATTTTTCACAAGTATGTAAAAAAATTATATTTGAAGAGAAAAAGTTTCACCTAGACCGAGACTCGAACCCGGGACCCTTGGCTTTCAGGGCTAAGTGCTCTACCAACTGAGCTACCAAGGCGAGTTACGATCTAGACACAAATTTTTCTCTTATATATGTTGTAATTCTCTTCAAATATAATTTACCTTTCAGTGAGAAATGTTAAATCAATAATAAAAACATCATTTGAAGCTTTACTAGCTTTATAAAGTAATGTTAAATTCCCAATAAATGTCTTCTTAACTAAGAAGCCGCCATTTGCAAAGATAGAAGCAATGGTTTCAAAAGCATTTGGCGATAGGGAATTACAACGTATATAAGAGAAAAATTTGCATCTAGATCGTAACTCGCCTCGGTAGCTCAGTTGGTAGAGCACTTGGCCCGGAAAGCCAAGGGTCCTGGGTTCAAGTCTCGGTCTGGGCGAAAATTTTTCTCTTCAAATATAATTTATCTTTCAGTGAGGAATGTTAAATCAATAATAAAAACATCATGTAAAAAAATCCTACTTAATATACAGCTAACTCCATTTATACAAAATAAAGAGAACTATTTTGGATAACAAGTCCCATGCCTTGGCACAGATCTACGGGACTTGCGCTGGTTCGAGTCCCTATGGGGAAGAAATTTTCTCACAGAATTTCAGCCTCGATTCACGTTAATAAAATTACTGTATTTTACCATAATTCAGAATATGGGACCGGTGCCCACCCAGCATTGTGAGGCATTTGAGTAGCTACAATAAGTAGTGACTCCAAGTTGAGAAGACCAGCTATAACGGCTGGGGGACTGACATGCTGACCACATGTCACCCCTACACTGGCTCGATGATCCCTACTTCTGTGTTTAACATATGTGGATGTGAGGCCAGCTGGTAGGCCAAGGGGCTTGTAGGCGTGCTTGGAGAAAAAAAAAATTGGAATTCAAACATTTTCAGATAATACATGGAAAGTGTTTTCAGTTATAGAAGGAAGAATTATGCATTTAGAAATAATTTGTTGTAAAAATGAAAATTATACTTTATTATAATAAATACTGACCAAAGTAGTTTTATCTCATATACAGGATAAATTTAAATGGAAAGCATTCTTAAAAGAAAGTTTGCATTTGTGCAGAGCAAAAAGGCAGACACACTTATTTCTAGACTTACTGTGGGTGGAAACAAAACAGAACTCTGTAATTTGTAATTATAGACAGTTGACTAACTAACTTATGTAGAATTTATCACTCACCTCATATTGTTCTTCTTATTTAACTATAAACTAGTGTCGGAACATAGTTTCTGTTCCATCCTCAGTATCGTCACGACCGTTGTTCTGTTGTCTTGAAGAGCCATCCTTCTCTCCTTCCATTGGCAGACTGAAAAAACCTCGAAATCAGGTCATTGTCCCAGGGAATTTCAAAGTTCATCAATTTCTTCTTTTCGCTCTTTTGAATGTAGATATAATTAAAACCAATAAAAATGAGAGAATTGAAAATGAAAACAAATCAGGAATTTATCAGATCAAATGTAGGGATTGTGACAAAATTTATATTGGAAAAACGAAAAGAAATTTGAAAACAAGGGTGAAAGAACATCTTAGAAACATCAAAAATGGAGAAGTGGAAAAGTCAGCAGTAGCTGCTCATGCTTGGTCCGAAAAACAGTTAATTGAATCAAAAGCCAGTCTAATTAAACAAATAGACAAACAAAAGGAACTCACAGTTTGGGAAAAGATCCACATTCAGAAAAACAAAGGAAAACTTATGAACTTCGAAATTCCCGCAAATTTTGACCTGATCCAGAGGTTCATCGGTCCACCAACAGAGGGAAGAAGAAGAATTTCTTCCGATCGACATAACATCAGTTGCCAAAAAAGTACTGAAGATGAGACCGTTATGGTCTCGAAATCGCGATCTACTTAGAAGATTTATATGAGGAGAGGTAAGAAACATTTCATTTCACCATCAACATATAGTATCTAATTATTTTGACTCACATCATATTTTCTTGATTTTTATGCAGACCAGGTTTCTTTGCTTTCCTGCAACATTGTCGATACATTCCGAATGCATCGACAATGTTGCGCAAAAGCGTTAAAACCTGGTCTGCATAAAAATCAAGACATATGATGTGAATCAAAATAACCAACTCAAAATAATTAAAAGATACCTCATAGTGTTATTTCCTACATATATTAAATAGAGTATCTATTTTCATTTTTAAAATAAAAAATTATACTAAAATAATTCTTAAAGAAATATGAGGTGAGTCAAAAAACAACTCAAAATTAATTAAAATAAACCTCATAGTGTTATTTCCTACCTACATAACTTAAATACTGTAATTTTATTGAATACACTTTTCTCCCTGTTATATTCAAATGGTATATTGGACTGCATTAAATCGAGCTTTGTACTGTACACAGAAAATCTTGGAGGCGAATATGCCAGCTGATGACAACAATCTACTCAAGCAAGTGCATTTGCATGACTTTGAAGGCAGTTACAGTATGGGTTCCTTCAAAAGGGAATGATAGCCATGGGTCCCATGCCATAGATTTTTAGAACATAAAACAACTTCTGGTCTGAAACAAGAGACCTCAGACCAAAATTTGGCAACACCCTCATGCTCACAAGAGAACCGTCAACCATTGCATGCCGAAACCTACCTTGAAATTTCTTCCAGAGAAGCATTGTGATGTACCAAAGCCATGTCCAAAAAATTATCTGCCATTTTTAACTACAAGGCACAAAAATCGAAGCTAAAATCCAGCAGTAGCAACCCACTGTACGGAGAAGATGTACAACCCTGCTTGATTTAAGAGTGGAGTGAAGTGAGGCAGGATGCGGCATGGATGGCAGATAGTGAGGATTATCCAGTCTCCCAATACAGGAGTTGTATTACTTCCCCATAGTTTAAATGAAAGATTTGGCACTGGATTTTACGTGCCTTCCTGTTAAAAATGGCAGATATATTTTTTTTTTTGTACATGACCTTTGTACATCACAATGCTTCTCTGGAGGAAATTGTTGTTGTTTTCAAATGCTGGGCCTTGGCAATGAAGCCATTAGCGTTCTTGCTCTCCAATATTTCTCTATGGTGGATCCAACAGGTAATACTTCACAGGTCTGTACATGTTCTTCGTTCATTTCTTCATCTTTGTTGCATAGAGGACAATTTGGATTCGTGTAGATTCCTATTTTATATAAATGTTTGGCCAAATAATCATGTTCTGTAAGCAGTCTAAATTTTGCTACTGTAGTTTTACGTGGAATTTCTGGAATAATATATGGCTTTTTTACTAAAATATTCCATATTTTGTCTTTGGCTTTATTACATAGGTCTTGGTTTTGTTTAATTTTATATTTGTTTTTAATTATCCTTTTTTATGGAATTAATTATTCTTTATATTTAAATTAATATTGGGAAGTAAACATTATGAGGTTATATCATTAATAGTGAGTGGAGAACATATTTTTAACGACTCACCTCATATAATTTCAAATTTCTTCAATACCAGTGGTTTCAGACAATATCTTGTCCCTCTTCAGTGGAAGCCATGACTGACGAGGGACAAGATATTGTCTGAAACTGCCGGTATCAAAGAAATTTGAAATTATATGAGGTGAGTCGTTAAAAATATGTTCTCTGCTCACTATTAATAATTATTCTTTCTCTGGAAGAAATTTGAAGGTAGGTTTTGGCATGCATGGTTGATAGTTCTCTTGTCAGATTTGATTTACGACACTAATGATCTTAACTGTTTAAAGAGTGTCGTTAAATTAAATAAATGTTAACAATATTGTTAACTAAAAATTAGCATCACCTTCTGATTAATATCCTGTAATTTAATTACAAATTACTGTATTGTAAAAAATGCATCTACTGTGTGAGTAAATAATGTATGCTCAAATCATTGGATGATGATTATTATTAGATTTAGTATTTCAGCTACCTGAAGAATGAAATTAAAGATATATAGGATACAATATTGAATGTAATGATGTGACGAATTGAAATCTAACAGCTCCATATTCAATGGTCATGGAATTTTAATTGAAAACGAAAAGTATAATTTTGCTCAAAATCCTAACTTCGGTAACTGAGAGAAGGATAGAGTGTTCATAGTTAAATATAGGAAATAACATTATGAGGTTCTTAATTTGTAAATTAATGAGTCACTTTTTATGTCTTACCTCATATTTTATGTTTCTTTAAACACGGGAACTATTTTTTAAGAGAAGGATCTCCCTCATTTTCAACTGACATTAGGACTACCGGATTTTCGTTGGAATCTCCATCAATAACGTTACCATCTGTTGATTTGATGAATGTGACCTCATCTCAAAGTTCATCAAATCAACACCAGATGGAAACATTATTGATGGAGATTCCAATGATTCCAACGAAAATCCAGTAGTCATAATATTGGTTGAAAATTTCTCTTGAAATCTAGTTTCTGTGTGTAAAGGAACACAAAAAATGAGGTAAGATGTGAAAAATGATTCATTAATTTACGAAGGATAGAGTATACTCGTATATTATTCTTAAGTAAGAAGATATGAATCAATTTTGTAGCTTGCCACTGCCTAGTATTATAATGGTTAAGAAGTATTAATTCTTGTCATCATTTCTGATAACTTCGGCTCATCTGTAGAATAAGTTTCTATTCCTACCGATGAAAGTTCCATTCACTTGTTTAGCAGAACTTACAGCTTACTTTCCTCTGAGATGAGTACTCAGTGTGATGTCAAATGTTCAAGTCACAGGTAGATCAGATCTCTTGCGGGTGATACTGAACAGAGTTTTCTATATTTTAATATAATAAATTTGGAAATTTTTAACATTATGAGGTTTTATTGATAAGAATAAAATGAATCGTGAATTCTTCTCACCTCATACTTCTATGTTTTTTAACACAGCACCGCAGTATCAGCAACCATCGTTACCATCATCAGCTGTTTTCATGACTCAATTTTTTTCTTTTACCGGTAATTATCCAAACTGCCATGTGGTGTTTTCTATAGTCGAAATATAACTTAACTGGCTAGTCCCATTATTGTGCAATTGGCAATTAATAACTTGCTGCAGCTCACAAACATGTCATTCTGAAAATTGCATGATTTTTTAAGGTCTGATTAATTCAAAGTCTTAACTTGATGTTGTTTTAAAATAAAAGGTAAAGTGATCCCACTATAGGCTTAGGAGACCCTTGGGATAGTAGGAGGTTAAGGCTCCCCACTTTTTCTAGACAATCAGTACATGATGGCTGCCTTTACCCTCCGAACAGTGTCCGGTACTAGTTTCCACAGAGGCTGAGTCAATCCGAGGACCATAGTGGGTCAGTTTAAAAATCTCGAAACCTCGACCTTCCTGCTTGTAGCATATTGACTTAACCACTATGCTATGGCATCCCCCATTCTTTTAAAATACTAGGCCTAAAAAAATAATTGTAAATCAATGGTAAAGAGAAAAAATGTTTTCTGAACCGGGAATCGAACTCCGAACCTTTAGCTTTCCATGCTAATGCTCTGTCCACTGAGCTGATCCTTTCTACTTGGATGGGAATGAAGCCTGGATTAGCTCAGTGGACAGAGCATTAGCACGGAAAGCTAAAGGTTCGGGGTTCGATTCCCGGTTCAGGCAAAAATTTTTCTCTTTACTATTGATTTACAATAATTTAATTGTGTTCATTAATTTACTTACTTCTATCATAGTAATAGCTTTAGCTTCTCAATATTAATTTAACTAAAAAAAAATTAGAAAATATGTTACTGGCATTGCTGACTTTTAATGCAGAAGGAGAGGAGAGCTCAACTACAAAGCTATAATTTAAGCAGCTGATAAGCATGGTTCGTATAATTTGTTAGATCTAATATTAGCAAAATTTGTGCTTGCTTTATCATGTTATCAATTTGATATTTAAGAGCCTCCCCTGATTTTGAATTCATAAGTTGTGTCTCTTGTGGGCATTATATCAATTAGATTAAGAGTTGACTGGAGTGTGTAAGTTTTGCCGTACAGGGTCCCTTATAATAATAGAATCAGTTTGGTTAGGACAATGCTTTTAGTCTAATAGGCCTAAAGTATCTGATCCTGATATAATTAAGAATTACATTAATGTATATTCTCATGAAAGGGATAATGAGGATATGAATCAAGGTTATCATCTTTTCCGTCCATCCTTAATTTGATTAAACATTTTTCCCAAGTTACAGGCAGCTGAAATGCTAAGCTAATTGCTCATAAAATGACCACCAGAAATTATATGCTAATCTGAAATATTAACACGATTGTTATGTAACAGATTATTTTATTTTATTAAAACAAAGAGTATCATTATTGGAGCTCAGATTTTATGTAATTAAATACTTTATACCATAATTGTAGATGTATAAAAAATATATATATGTCCACCACTGTGGTCTCGAGGTAGTGTGCTGCCTTGTCACGCAGCAGGCCTGGGTTTGATCCCTGGTTGGGGCAGTTTTTCTGGGTGAAGTTCTTATTGGGGTTTTTCTTCACCTGTAAGACAAATGTCAGGAAAACTTTAAGGCCCAAACGGTCCCCGAAATCTATGGCCATCATCATCCCTGTTCACTGGTGTGGAAAGCAACAGGAAGCTACCACACCTACAATTCCCTAGTAAAGCTGCAAGCATAGCATGAAAATGCTATGATTGCAGTGAAGGACCTGCATTCGGGCAGAATTACTATGGATGGATATATATATTGAAACATGAGCATTGCTATATTAAAATAACATTTTCATTTTTTTGCCATCACATGGGGTAATTTCGGACACTTTTTATGTATTTTTTGCTTTAAATTGCTGATAATCAGACCTATGTAGTTTTATATTTGTATTGATGCATTAATAATCAATAAGCAGAATACATGCTGAAGTGTGAAATTAATTATATATCCGAATATTTTAAATAACAGTAAAAGATGTCCAAAGTTACTTCACTAGTTGGGGTAACTTTGAACAGGATATAATTTTTAGTACATGTCCGTGGTTCCCCCCTTTCGGGGGTTATTTCAGACACACGATAGCCTGGTTAAGGCAAGAAGCCTTGGCGCAGAGCTACGGGACTTGCGCTGGTTTGAGTCTCCATGGGGAAGAAATTTTTCTCATGGAATTTCAGCCAGTATGGGAGAACGGTGCCCACCCAGCATCGTGAGGCATTTGGATAGCTACAATAAGTAGCGGCTCCAGGTTGAGAAGACCAGCTATAACAGCTGGGGGATCCGACATGCTGACCACATGTCATCCCTATACTGGCTAGATGATCGTCTACCTCTGATTAACACATGTGGATGTGAGGCCAGCAGCCGGATGGTCAGCCAAGGGCGTTCTAGGCCTGTCGTGCTTGGAGTTTTTTTTAATAGCAAAAAAAAATTAATGATGAACACTTATAGAGTATTATGATATTATATTTTAAATTAACACTTTCCAGAATTGGATATAGTTTTATATTAGAGAGACAATTTATGTTCAAAATTATGTTTCTTTCTAACATAAAATTGTATCCAATTCTGGAAAGTGTTAATTTAAAATATGACATCATAATAATAAGCTTTACCAGTTAAAAGTAATGTTTAAATTCTCATTAAAAATACTTTGAATAGAAGTTCTCAAATAGCATTGTTGATAGTGATTACTATCGGTCTTTGGATGAAGGAGAATTGTATAAGTGGAAAGGAATTAGACATTCCTATTGGAAGTTCGAATGGCATAACAGTTATCGCACTGACATACAGAGTCGGAGATCTGGGGTTCGAGTCCCAGTTCAAATGTAATTTTTCTTTCTAATATAAGCTTATATTAATTAAATAAAAATAAAACGTAGTTTTATTTGATTTTCATATTTATTATATAATTCAGTGACAGCTGTTTCGGTACACTGTACCTTCTTCAGACATGTTTAACAAATTTGTTAACATGTCTGAAGAAGGTACAGTGTACCGAAACAGCTGTCACTGAATTATATAATAAATATGAAAATCAAATAAAACTATGTTTTATTTTTATTTAATTAATAAATATGGATTTTCAACAAGTAAACACCAACTCAATTGATTATATAAAACTTATAGTCTGGACAAGCTGAAGATAAAACAGAATTGTTTTGAAACATGTTCAAGAACAAATCAACATTAATATTGAGGTATAATAATAATAATAATGCTTTATTTATTCTGGCAGAGTTACGGCCATAAGGCCTTAAGATGATCAGACTAAAAAATAATATAATTAAAATAACCTCAAAATATCACTTCGTAAAATTAAATATTATAGGGTGTCTTTTATCAAAAACAAAAGTGCCTCTTTTCTCTTTAGGTGCTGGTAGTATTGTAGAGATTTAGTTTTTCATGCTGTGTCTTTGTCTTCTACACTTGGAAACACAAACATCCTATGCTTCTATATCAGTCACCATGCCAACGTACTCTCTAGAGTGTTTGTTCCAGATTTATAGTTGTGTCTCACTACAACGAAAGTTTCTATATCAATATGGACATTGGATTCTTGCTGCCATTCCAGTATTTTCATCTGACGAGTTCACATTATGGCATTTCTGGTTTCCTTCACTAATTTCTTTCTCAGCAAAGTGAACACCCGCGATATATTTTTCTGGAGGTACATCCAGCTTGCAACAGCGGCGGGTGTTCCTGATAGTCCATCTCAAAACTGGAAGACCATTTTCATTTGAGTATGGTGTCTCTGGAAAAATTTTGAGGACCTTTTGCAGAACAAAAGGAATTTAAAACTATGGTGCAAAAACTTCTTATATTATCTGCTTTTCTTGCTTCTGTGTTCTCCAACATCACTCTCAGAAGGAAGGCATCTCTAGATAGGGCCATGTGTGTGCACATTTTCCAATGCATCAGCACATCTCTTTGTGGCTTTTTGAGCAGCTCTAAGGATATCATGTACCAACGCTTCCTCCTCTTCACTATCCAAGAAAGATTGTCTTCAAATTGCTTTGGGGTTTGTGCGATTCACGTTTCTCTAATGTGGATTGCGGTTTCTGAAAATACTCCTGTGATTTTCAATGAGATTTTCCCTGATTTAATTGCTTTCACTACTTCAGCAACTTTCTTTTCTTCATAGTTATAATATTTTTGGCTTCCCAATTTTCTTTTATATAAACCTGGGTTTGAACAGATTTACAAAGAAATGTGTATGAAATTTTAGCTATGCATATAAACTTCATCAAACAATCCAGTTATAGTCATACACAACTGGACGAATTGTAGTCAATAATTAGTAGCAGCTAGATTCTGCAATTGATGATGATTAATGGCATAGCTCCTTTATCAGGAGTTTATAGTCCAAGTTCATTTTTAGTTACCTTATTTGTCCAAAGATGACATGAGTGGCATGTGGTCAAAACACCGACTCAATGAGACATCTAGCAGGCAACTAAGGTATTACTAGGATTTTTTTTTATGAGGTGAGTCGTTAAAAATATGTTCTCCACTCACTATTAATAAATTAATATTACTAGGATGTTTGAGATCGGTCGGTAAATTTTGCTTAGAGGCCTCTTTGTTCAGGCTTCCATCCATAGTAATTCTGCCCAAAGGCAGGTCCTTCACTGCAATTTTCATGCTATGCTTGCAGCTTTACTAGGGAATTGTAGGTGTGGTAGCTTCCCGTTGCTTTCCACACCGGCGAAGGATGATGATGATGGCCATATGATTTCGGGGACTGTTTGGGCCCTAAAGTTTTCCTGACATTTGTCTGACAGGTGAGGAAAAACCCCCATAAAAACCTCACCCAGAAAAAGTGCCCTGACTGGGGATCGAACCTGGGCCCGCTGCGTGACAAGGCAGCACGCTACCTCGAGACCACAGTGGTGGACTGTTCAGGCTTAAGGATCTATTATGAGCCTGAAAATCTTCAGACTCAGGACCCACGGCTTAAAGTCCCTCCTTGGATTTTTCCATCCTAAAAAAATCCATTGACTGCAGCCAGGTTTGAACCAGAGGCAAGGAGCATAACCACTACTCCACCGCGGCCGACAGATTTTGTAATTAGATGTATGTAGTAAGTTTTACTAGCAATAAGGAAAACTAAAATAAAATCAACAACAGACCATTGTTAAGGCTTGCTTTTCTTCATAAATACAAGATTAGCAGATCAAACTAAGTGCAGAAATTTGTTCTTAATACAAATATCACTGGAGTGGAAATTCTATCCCGGTTGATCAGAATGGCCAATTGTAGAATAAAAAAAGGTATTTTATCCGAATTTACCCTGCATGTCCAAACTTACCCCAGATGTTGGTACCATATCTCAACATATTAAATGCTTTACAATAATCCTACATATGAGGTGAGTGATAAAAAATTCTACCTTAATTAAATCCTACATAGATTTGTCCTGAGTTCAAACCCCAGTCTGAAAAAAGTCCTTTGTTTTTATACTGTGAAAATTAAAAATAATTATTATTTTAAATTACTTCATGATGGAACTGGTTCTTAAAGCTTACACTTATTTAAAAATTTAACCATGTTGAAGAAAATATTGTACCCTACAGTATTAATTTTGTAATTATATATTTATTATTTCAATATAAAGCTTTAATAACACAGCCTACTATTTTATTCTTTCTTTATAATCTGCATATTATGTAGGCCTATAGTATTATTAATTTAACTATATATAATTTAAATTGAAGGGCGCTGGGGAAAAAATACAGCTAAGTCATTTTTGTCTTGAAACTTATACAATGTACCTGGTTCTTTTACTGTTTCACATTTCTATCAGATAGTACTTTCCATGGAGAAACTAACTGCACCTCAAACTCCATCTTGACAAAAAGTGAATTAACTGGATCTTTCCAGAACTCAGTTGTTTAAATCTGTATAATTTAATCCTAGTGAAGTGGAAAAGAAGATCTTATTATTTTAACTCCATCAGGTAAAATAAACCATTATTATTTCTAGGACTAATTTGTAACTTTAAATATTTTTTATATATAGGGTGTCCCAATAAGAATGCCGGATTTGAATTGGCAGCCATTTTTTTACTACGAGGTTGGCAGCACCCTACCTACACTTTTTGTTTTCTATATTTGTTGCAATTACTGGATATGGAGTGTTATACTGCTGAACAATGAGTTTTAATTGTGAAAACTCATCACCAGAATGGTGTGTGTTATGCTCAAACTGTTCGAAGGCTTCGTGCTCTTAGGCCGGAATCGTGCAGAGGTGACCAAAACTGGCCACCAAGGTCATGTGACTTCTTTCTTTGGGGGTTTATCAAATCACAGGTTTATGAACACAATCCCCGAACCATACAAGACCCGAAGCAGGAAATTTGATGTGTCAGCGCAAGACTGTGCAAAAGTAATCACAAATTTCATAGACAGAGTCACTAGCTGTAGAGCATCTCGTGATGGACATATGTCAGATGTCATTTTCCATACTTAAATCAGAATGTACACCCTTTGTGCTCATGTATAAATATATGTCATTTCTTTCAAATATAGTTTATTTTGTGCATTATTAAATCCGGCGTTCTTATTGGGACACCCATTACATGTATTGTTGTGTTATTAAAGGACATACCAGACTTTCCCTTCGTACCACATAAATTCAGAGCTCAAAAAAGTGTAGATAACTTTATGTAATTTAATATAATAAAGTTGGGAATTTTTGCCCTATGAGGTTTTCTTAATAAGAATAAATGAATTGTGAATTCTTCTTACCTCATACATCTATGTTTTTTAACACAGAACTGCAGTATCGGGAAAACAGCTGAAGATGGGAATGATATGTTTCCCGATACTGCAGTTCTGTGTTAAAAAACATAGACGTATGAGGTAAGAAGAATTCATTTCATTCTTATTAGATAACTTTCTATTGTACAACTATATGGAACATTTATTTGTCTTCCTAATATAAAATAAATTGAGCTGTATGCATTAATGTAATATATTTCTAATGTCGCCAGCAAATTTACCTTTGAATCAATTAACTGATCTTGAATCAAGAATGGTGATATTAATTTCTGGTGGTCAAGATTTATTTTCATTTCTGTGATGAATTTTTAGAAGCTCATTTTTAAATATTCAGAAATGAAGAAATACATTGTATATAATAGAGTTTACTTAAAATCTCGAAGAACCAAGTTCAGAGAGATAATTTTAATTCTGAATAAAGTAGATTTTAATTTAATAAATTGATGGAATAAACAACTGTTTGCATTAAGCCCTTGGTTTATTTATAAAGGTTAGAGAAAATCAGATTTTGGTCATGTGTAAGTAGCAGTCTCGATTATCTTCATTGATCAAAAAATTATTATATGCCATCTCACTAAACTATGTCGCACTTTGATACATTTATAATTCAAACACTATCATATTACAAGTGTATGAGGTGAGGTGATACAATTGTTCTTAAGTAAATAATAATGCCTCATAGTTTGAACTTTTATAGGATAAATCACTATGAGGTTTAATTTAAGAATTCAGTTAAATTTTTTTATACTTCACTGAATTGCATAACACCAGTTCACAAGTTATTACTGAAGATGAAGCCACCTAGGCTTTGAAACCAGTTTAATTAGAAGACTATCAAACCCATAGGTCCATGGCCATGCAGACATAAACTCTCTATACATCCCTATCCTGAGTTTTTTTTCCAATCATCCCCTGTATAATCTACTTCCTCAAATCATAGCTCATATTCTCCCACCTCATTCTTGGGCTGCAAACTGGGTGTTTTCCCTTTGGTTTTCCTACAAGAAGTTTCAATGAACCTCTTCAATTCATGTTCTTCACATGTTCTACCATCGCAATCTATGAGACTTAACTCTCCAGGGATCCTCATCTAAGGGATATGTGGATGGCGACCACAAGGTGCCCAAGCTGAGCAAAACATTTCTTCCACTTACTTGTGTTTTGCACTCTTTTAACTTTACTATCTAACCTCTCTTGGTTAACTTTTTTTTCGACCCCAACGCTATTAGGGCATCCGAGGGCTAGGGAGTCTTTCCTTTTTTTTTCTTTTCTTCTCCAGAAAAGCCTGACCAGAGGCTATAAGATGGCAGCCCCATCACTGTCTTGCCTTCCTTTGGCCAGCAACCAATCAAAGGGACTATTATTATGCTTTTAAGTCTTATACGAGAATTTCCTGGAAGGATCAGAAAATTTTCTATAGGATCGTAACAGGCCTTGGCCTAATACTTGGAAGGAAGAAGATTATATCTGGCTTCCTATAAACACTATGTAGTTCACTGTTATGTAATCTCCTCCATTCACCTGTCCATCTCTTTGGTCCAAAAATGTTCCTAAGAACTTTATTCTCAAGTACTCATAATCTCCTTTCCTCCCTTAAAGTAAGAGTCCATGTTTCGCATTCATATAAGTGGGAGAATAAGTTTTATGTACTTTCAGGGCTCATGTTTCCATTAAGCGCAGTGTGAATTTTTTCTAAGTCCGAGGCAGACACCATGCACATGCACCAACAGGGTTTTATTTTCAAATTATTTCCCACCATTTACAACAAATTTTAAATTTTTTCTAATGATTATTTGAACATATTTTTCTATGATATATAACTATATAGATATGGCAGCCATATTGATTTTTAAGAATATTCTATACTACAATGCAGCCAACATAGGGAATGTACTTCAGAATTTGCTATTTATTTTTGGGCATTGCATTCTTTCACAGGTTAGAGTGCTTAAATTGCATTAGGTTAGCTTTTAGGTTGGTCTTTCACAGGTTAGAGCACTTAAATTGTGTTAGGTTAGCTTTTAGGTTCGTTAAATAGCATGTATAATGTTGGCTGCATCGCGATATTCCATATAGTAAACCGCTTTGCATTTGTTAGCGCATGCATGTGGTGTATGCCTGGGACTTAGAAAAAATTCTCGCTGCACTTAATGGAAAGATTATCCACTTTGTCTTTTTTGAAAGGAGTTGGGATGACAAAAGTCCGTGTAATGCATAATAGCATGCATTTCCAGAATTGAGCCCATTTTTAATTTCTTTGTGGATCTCATTCCTATTAGTAATTATTGTGCAACTACTTTTTCATAATTTCCTTCGTTTGTCATTAGCTGTACATTTCCATTATATAATTTATTTCTGTGTGTAAACATAAATTTAATTTTATTAGTGTTTACTTCCAGTCCTAATTTTTTAGTGTTACTCAAAAGAGTGTGCATGTTGGCCCTTAGTATCTCCAATAAAGAACTACATTGTCAGCATAAACTAACAACTTATTAATACCATTGAGTTGTATGCCTTCTTCATCCTCTAGTACAAAATTGAATAGTAGAGGAGAAAGTGCATCTCCTTGCTTTAACCTATTGTGAATTTCAAAAAAGTATCCGAAAACTGTCTGCATAGTTTAATTCCATGATTCCGATAGAGCCTATGTGTAACATAACTTCGTTATTACCAAGATATCACTCGATTGTTGAAGTTTACGGTAATGGTAAGCTTTCAAGTTAAGACTAAAATATCTTAAATATGTAGTTATGAGATAGCCATAGCTTACCTTTAGAATACTTCGTTGTATGATTTTCATCTTTACCAACATTTCATACTATGTTAAACATTTTGGAACAATACTTAAAATATTTACAATTATTAAATACTTACCTAGGTACATAAATTTTTGCATTTATCTCTCGGTGATTTTTCCAAGTTCTACAGAATGCACATACACAAATGCTCATAAAATTGTTGCCAAATGGCAGGTCATACCTATGAAATCGGAATGACCAACATTCACAATTAATACCAAAATTTATTTTAAGGAATAGATGTTCATTCACTTCATTTTGTTAGGCTCCGATGGGACACCAGATTAGTTTATCGCAATAAATGACTGAGGTTGGTTTTAAGACCCACACAATTTTCCATCTAACATTCCTATGCCACTGATGCACTAAAAACTTTTCAACCATTTATACTAACATTTTGGAACAATTTTATAAACATTCCTTCTTCCTTCCAAGTATTAGGCCAAGGTCTGTTACGATCCTATAGAAAATTTTCCCTCCAGCGTTTCATAGGACGGCCCAGCTTCATCTAGGGCAGTGGTACTCATTACGCGGCCCTTGAAAATATTTATTAAGGCTCTTGGAATAATTTTACCTTCATTACATTACATTTAAATTTGAAATTCTAAGTATAAAAAGCTGCGTGTTACCAAGATTGAGAACTGTGAAATTTGGTGCGGCTCTCTAACAGATATGGTTTCTTATATTTGGCTCTCTTGTAATTTCTAGTGAGTACCACTGATCTAGGGGATATGTGGATGGCGACCACAAGGTGCCCAAGCTGAGCAAAACATTTCTTCCACTTACTTGCGTTCTGCACTCTTTTAACTTTACTATCTAACCTATCTTGGTTAACTCTTTTTTTTACCCCGACGCTATTAGGGCATCCGAGGGCTAGGGAGTCTTTCCTTTCTTCCATTTCTTCTTTCCTTTATTTTCTTTTCTTGTCCAGAAAAGCCTGACCAGAGGCTATAAGATGGCAGCCCCATCACTGGTCTTGCCTTCCTTTGGCCAGCAACCAATTGAAGGAACTATTATTATGCTTTCAAGTCTTATAAACATTTCTTACGATTTTGAAATATTTATAAATTATGCAAATATTGTTAAATCGAGTTCTATAAACACGGAAATGCTTCATGTAACATCTGCTAGGTAGCTCTCAAATTGGAGTTACCAACATTTGAAAATAATTCCAAACCACATTTCAAAAAATTAACTACATTTTGTTAGATTCTGATGAGACAAGTTAGTGTATGCAAAATTAATTTGTTTTGTTAGGTTAGGAAATGGAAAGTTAGTTTACGTCCATTTTTTTATCATTTGCAATTTTTTTTCTGAAGGTTGGTAATGCTGACTTCAGAGCCATCTGCAGGAAGCTACATTAACCATTACAGCAACTTCCGCATGCGCACTGCAATTCTGTAGAACTTAGAATACATGTGGCGACGGTTTCTCCACCTTATCCCATAAATTCCCAAATGGTTATAATAAATGGACATACACCAACTTCCCTCTTCTTAACATAACAAAATTAATTATATGCATATTATTTAAATAAACTAATCTATTGTAATTCTAACTTCACCCATTGGGACCTAATAGAATGGAAGTTAATTTCCTGAAATATGGTTTGGAATTAATTGCAAATGTTGGTAAGACCAATCTCACTGCCATCTAGCAGAAATTACATTAAGCATTTGTGCATGTGCACTATGATTCTGTAGAACTTCATTCACAATTTGAATAAAATTGTAAGAAATGTTTAAAGAATCGTTTAAAATAATATGAAACATTGTGAATGGTAAAAGTGTGTACCGTAGTGCAACATGGTATAAGAATGTATGTGTAAAATCTTAGAGATATGGGCTCATGTTTCCATTAAGCGCAGTGTGAAATTCTGCAAAATGTCCGAGGCAGACACCACGCGCATGCACCAACAGGGTTTTATTTAATAAATTAATGAGTCATTTTAACATCTTACCTCATATTTCATGTTTTTTCAAACACGGTAACTATAGTTTTCAAATGATCTTGTCATTCATTTTCAACCGCCATTATGACTTATAATGAGTCATTTTAACATCTTACCTCATATTTCATGTTTTTTTCAAACACGGTAACTATAGTTTTCAAATGACAAGATCATTTGAAAACTATAGTTACCGTGATGTTTTTTTTTTTTTTTTTTATTATTAATTTAACATTTCTCAATGAAAGATAAATTAAATTTGAAGAGAAAAATTTTCGCCTAGACCGGGACTCGAACCCGGGACCCTTGGCTTTCCGGGCCAAGTGCTCTACCAACTGAGCTATCGAGGCGAGTTTTTTCTCTTCAAATTTAATTTATCTTTCATTGAGAAATGTTAAATTAATAATAAAAAAAAAAAAAAAAAAAACATCATTAGAGGCCTTACTGGCTTTTAAAGTAATGTTAAATTTCCAATAAATGTCTTCTTAACTAAGAAGCCGCCATTTGCAAAGATAGAAACAATGGTTTCAAAAGCATTTGGCGATAGGGAATTACAACGTATATAAGAGAAAAATTTGCGTCTAGATCGTAACTCGCCTCGATAGCTCAGTTGGTAGAGCACTTGGCCCGGAAAGCCAAGGGTCCCGGGTTCGAGTCCCGGTCTAGGCGAAAATTTTTCTCTTCAAATTTATAGTTACCGTGTTTGAAAAAACATGAAATATGAGGTAAGATGTTAAAATGACTCATTAATTTATTAATTAAGAACCTCATAATGTGTTTCCCAATTTTAACTTTGAAAAAGGGTTTTATTTTCAAATTATTTCCCACCATTTTCAACAAATTTTTAATTTTTTCTAACGATTATTTAAACATATTTTTCTATGATATATAACTATATACGTAACATGAAGACGTGGCAGCCATATCGATTTTTAAGAATATTCTATACAACAGTGCAACCAACTTCAGAATTTGAGAACTTACTATTTATTTTTGGGCATTGCATTTTTTTCACAGGTTAGAGTGCTTAAATTGCGTTAGGTTAGCTTAGCTTTTAGGTTGGTTTTTCACAGGTTGGAGTACTTAAATTGCGTTAGGTTCGTTAAATAGCATGTATAATGTTGACTGCATCACGATATTCCATAGAGTAAACTGCTTTGCGTTTGTTAGCGCATGTGCATGGTGTCTGCCTGGGACTTAGAAAAAATTCTCGCTGCGCTTAATGGAAAGATTATCCGAGATATGCACACTAAACTTGAGCCTGTGGTTCCATCTGGCGACAATTCCATCTATGTATGCACATGCTATTCTGTAGAACTTGGAAAAATTCACTAAATGCATTATTTGCTTTTCCATAGCCATTTTTAAAATGTACAATAATAATAATTGAAAATGGATACATTACTTAAGCGAGAACGAAAAGTCTTGTATTTGTCGCTCACAAATTTTTACGGAAGTTCTACAGAATTGCAGTGTTCATGCACGAGGTGCTTGAATGTTTAATGTAGCTTCTGCAAGATGGCAGTAAAATAGGTATTACCAACTTTTGCAATAAATTCCCAATGTTTATAATAAATGGATGTATACCAACTTCCCAGATAAGGAGAAACCATCGCACATGAATTCTTCTAAGTTCCCCTACAGAATGGCAATGCACATGCGCGAGTTGCTGTAATGATTAATGTAGCTTCCGGTAGATGGCTCTGAAGTCGACATTACCAACTTTGGGAATAAATTCCCAAATTCTAAAAAAAAAAATGCACATAAACTGACTTCCCATTTCCTATCCTAACAAAACAATTTACATGCATATTATTTACTCCCAATTGCTAAAAAAATGGACGTAAACTAACTTCCCATTTCCTAACCTAACAAAACAGTTTACATGCATATCATTTGATAAACTAATTTTATGTACACTAATACTAAATATTTTTTTGGAATTATTTTCAAATGTTGGTTACTCCAATTTGAGAGCCACCTAGCAGATGTTACATGAAGCGTTTCCGCATCTGTAGAACCTGATGCACAATCATTGCATAATTTATAAACATTTAAAGATTGTGAGAAATTTTTTAAATAGCACCAAATGTTTAGTGCATCAGTGGCATAAGAATGTTAGATGGAGAATTGTGTGGGTCGGTTTATGAACCTCAGCCCAACTTCCCTCTTCCTAATGTTGAGTGATTCCGGGTTCTGTGGCCGTGGTCCATAGTTGGTGTTGATACCTCTTCCTATCCTAACAAAATGAAGTTAATTTCTTGAAATATGGTTTTGAATTAATAGCAAATGTTGGTAACACTGATTACCACTGCCATCTAGCAGAAGTTACATTAAGCATTTGTGTGTCTCTTGCATGCACACTGCAATTCTATAGAACTTCACTATATTTGCATAATTATATAAATATTTAAAAATCTTAAGAAATCATATTTAAAGAGAAAAATTATACGCTCAGACCGGGACTTGAACCCGGGACCCTTGGTTTTCTAGTCCAAGTGCTCTACCATTTGAGCTATCTGAGCAAGTACCGATCTAAACGCAAATCTTTCTCTATATACGTTGTAATTCCCGCCCACCAAGTTCAAGTCCCGGTCTGAGCGTATAATTTTCCTCTTTAAATATGATTTATCCATCATTGAGATGTATGAAATTAATAATAAAAACATCGTAAGAAATGTTGGGTGTGGTAGGTATACGTACATTCTTATGCCACTGATGCACTAAACACTTGTAAACACGTTTTGTACTGTTTTAAACATTTTCCAATGATCTTCAAGCTTTCTTTACAAGATTTTATATTTATATATTTACGTAAAACATGATTACTTGCTTGCTACTTTCCCATGTTGTTCCAACGTTGCCACAATTTAAAAATAATTTCAAACCATATTTAGTGTTAGTGTACGTAAAATTAGTTTATAGTTCATTAAATAGTATGCATGTAAATTGCTTTGTTACGTTAGGAAATGGGAAGTTGGTTTACGTCCATTTTTTAAGCATTTGGGAATAAATAATATGCATGTAAATTGTTTCCTTTAGTTAGAAAATGGCAAGTTAGTTAACATCCATTTTTTTTTGCATTTGGATATTTATTCCTAAAGTGGTAATGCCGACTGCAGAACCACCTACCGGAGGCTATATTAACCATTACAGCAACTCCTGCAACCCGTGCATGCGCACTGCGATTCTGTGGAACTTACAAGAATTCATCAGAGACATATAACCGACTTTTTCTGAAATCTTTAAAGAATCGTTGTAAAACAGTACAAAACATTACAAATGGTAAAAGTGTACTGCAACAGTGGTATAAGAATATTGTATGGAAAATCATGAGCAATATATTAGATTTGAGCTAGCGAGAACAATTCAGTGGCTTATTCATAATGATCAATTTTACTAAATTTATTCTGATTATAGGAACATACAGCTAAAGTTTCCATTAAGCGGAGTAAGAAATTTTTCTAAGTCCCAGGCAGACACCATGTGCATGCACCATCAGGGTTTTATTTTCTAATTATTTCCCACCACCTACAATAAATTTTACATTTTTTCTAATGATTATTTCAATATATTTTCCTATGATATTTAACTACATACGTAACATGACGATGTGGCAGCCTACTGATTTTAACAAATATTCTATACAACACATGTTTCATTGGCTACACTGGAACATGTGTTGTATAGAATATTCGTTAAAATAATATGGCTGTCACATCTTCATGTTACATATGTAGTTAAATATCATAGAAAAATATATTGAAATAATCGTTAGAGAAAATGTAAAATTTATTATAAATGGTGGGAAATAATTTGAAAACAAAGCCCTGTTTAAACAATGCACCCGGTATCTGTCTGGGACTTTAGAAAAATTTCTCAGTGCACTTGATGAAAACTCCAGCCAAACATGACAAAATCTGCATACAGAATACTTGGCTCTGCAGTCGGCATTACCAACTTTGGGAATAAATTTCCAAATGCAAAAAAAAAAATGGACGTTAACTTGCCATTTTCTAACTAAAGAAAACAATTTACATGCATATTATTTATTCCCAAATGCTTAAAAAATGGACGTAAACCAACTTCCCATTTCCTAACGTAACAAAGCAATTTACATGCATACTATTTAATGAACTATAAACTAATTTTACACTAACACTAAATATGGTTTGAAATTATTTTTAAATGGTGGCAACGTTGGAATAACATGGGAAAGCAGCAAGGAAGTAATCATGTTTTACATAAATATATAAATATTGTAAAGAAAGCTTGAAGATCATTGGAAAATGTTTAAAACAGTACAAAACGTGTTTACAAGTGTTTAGTGTATCAGTGGCATAAGATTGTAAGTGTAGAATTGTGAGAGACATAAAACATACCACATCCCTTCTGGAGTAATATACAATTTTCATAAAACTAAATGGAAACTTATGTTTGTTTTTGGGGATACTAAATTGTACACTAACATAGAGGGAAATTCATTTAAATAAACATATTAAAAACTCAAGATATCTTACATGTTTATACCAAATGAAAATTTATTTTATGTTTTGTACAGAAACAACCACTGAAAGTCAATCAAGAACATCATGATTAAACTGAAGAAACTTGGGCGACGCCAACTTATTATTTCTTTAGTTACATTTTTTTTTGACGAATTTAAAACCAAAACAAAATAATGAAAGAAATCAATATGCCCAAGTAAATTATCATTACAATGGGTAATTGTTTATATAACCAATTGCGATTAGCCTTATTTATTAAACACATACTTGTCGACTTTTATTACTGAGTTACAATAAATACTTGGGGAACTAAGTCAATATTAACATCCAGCTGCATAATCACAATTACTTTCAAAATTAAATGAAAACACAAAGGAACGTCTTGATTCAAAACTTCTAGATTTCAACGTAAAAGTCTTTTTCCTTCCTCAGGATCTGTCGACGTAGATAGACTTGCCTGCACTTAAATTTGAAAATGGATTCGTTCCTTCTTGAAATTCTGCCAATGGTTGATCCTAGTTCCAAAACAGAAAAGTTTATCTTAACCTCCTCGCTTCACGTTCGGATTCCAGAAGTGTGAGAATGTCTCCTTCCCGAACAGGTCCTTTTACATTTCTGATAATCTGACGGTTTTGTTCGCCGATAAACTCCACTTTAACTTGGGTACACTGTCCCTGAGAACCTGTACGACCTAAAACTTTAATTACTCTGGCCAAAACTACTGGTTTATCCATTTTGCAAAGTTACTCCACGTGTTCGTACACAGGCACAAAACTGAAAAGAACGGATAAGAGAGAACGTGAAGCAAGAAACCGGAAATTGATATATTTCCGTAAGATGTCGCTGGCATAGATCAAAAGATCGGTCGATGGTATCGAAAATTCAAGAGTAACCAACCTCATATCAAGGATAATCCATGTTGGCTAACTTGTATCGTGGGAGATTCATTCGATTAGGTGTCATAGAAAACGAGATTAGGTGTCGTCTGCTCATTGGTAGTAAAGGTTATAAACTTGATAGAGTTTTGTATTTGACAAATAAATAACATAAAAATAAATGTTACTTAATATAATGCAATGAACAAACATTTGAAATGTTCTCTTTTAAATGGTCTGGTTACATAATTATTTCATGTGCAATATTTTTTAGTTTAAATTTTGTTTATGGATTGAGGAAGTATGATAAAAAAGATTTACTTAACTTGAGGTAAGTACTGAGTACGGTAATTTTATATTCAGTAATAATATATGCATTTTATACAGTTTATTTTTATATTTGATAATTAGTATTATAAATAAATTTGTATATTTGTCACAGTTGCAAATTAAGAAGGTACCGTAATCTATGTGAAATATTTAAGTTTGGTTTTAAATCATTTGTCATTCCTCAGGAACATACTAGAATATCATTTTTTGCAGGGAAGAAGTTCGGCAGATGTTTCAGCATGCTTACAATAGTTATTTGAAATATGCATATCCATATGACGAATTGCGTCCATTGAGCTGCGATGGTGTTGACACTTGGGGAAGGTAAAAGTGTAATATATTTATATAAATTAGAACCTAATGTACAACTGCATGTTTAACTGGTTCTGTACACTAGCAGATATTCAGGCATATATTTTTCTGTTCAAATAAAAGTGATAAATTTAATATATAAGATCTATAATTTATACATTTTTAACTTACTGTCAATCCTTTACAGATGTGACTCTAATTTCACATTAAAGTAATTTGAAGTCATTACCTGTCATTAGAATTAATAAGGATAGTCCACTTTAACTTACCTGATATATTTTCAAAGTCCTATAGAAAAACAGTATGCATGTGCCAGGGTTTATAGAGCCAGCGATAACCCAACATTATTATCTTTTTTTTTGTTTTATGTATTTAGACACATTTAAAATGTAACGAACCTAAAAGCTAACTAACCAACTCACACTTAACCTAATTCAATTATTCTGACCTAGGGTGGATCCCATGAAATGCCCTTTTTTTTTCACTCCTTAATAATCACAACCATCGATAACCCGCTATATACGATTTTATTATTAATTTAACACTTCTCATTGAAGGATAAATTATATTTGAAGAGAAAAATTTTTGTCTAGACCGAACCCGGGACCCTTGGCTTTATGGGCCAAGTGCTCTACCAACTGAGCTACCGAGGCGAGTTGTGATCTAGATGCAAATTTTTCTCTTATATACAACGTATATAGTAGGCGAAAATTTTTCTCTTCAAATATAATTTATTCTTCAATGAGAAGTGTTAAATTAATAATAAAATTGTCAATAGAAGCCCTACTGGCTTTATAAAGTAGTGTGAAATTCCCAATAAATGTCTTCTTAACTAAGAAGCCGCCATTTGCAAAGATAGGAGCTATGGTTTCAAGCATTTGGCACAAGGGAATTACAACGTATATAAGAGAAAAATTTGCATCTAGATCACAACTCGCCTTGGTAGCTCAGTTGGTAGAGCACTTGGCCCGGAAAGCCAAGGGTCCCGGGTTCGAGTCTCGGTCTAGGCGAAAATTTTTCTCTTCAAATATAACCCACTATATAATATACTCTCTGGAGAAAATAGCAAGTACCATCACAATATGTGTATTTGAATAAATATTTAAAAATTCTAAAATGAAGTTATAAAAATTGTTTTAATCATTTAAAAATGTCACTAAATACAGAAGAAGAGTTATAATTAACAACAATAAACTGAAAAATCAAGGGTAAGTGTTTCTATACTTGAGCCGAATTAATAACATGTATGTTTTTCTTCAAAATGCTATAAAATTCAGAATTGTAAATGTATAAATGCTACAAAATGCTAAATCTGTATACCAAAATACTAAATTTCTGATTTCAAAATTCTAAAAAATCCTCTTTGAGACCATAACAGGCCACAAGGCCTAACACTTGCATGGATGATGATGAAAATTCTAAAAATCACCACCCTTTACTATAGGTGTAATATTATTCAGTTTTTAATTACCTTAGTTATAAAATTATGCTTTGTAAATGTTATTGCAGTTATTCCTTAACATTGATTGATGCACTAGACACACTTGCTGTGATGGGAAACTACAGTGAATTTCAACGAGTTGTGGACATCATTACTACAAATGCTAATTTTGATGCCAATATTAATGTGTCCGTATTTGAAACAAATATTCGTATTATTGGTGGCCTATTGAGTGCACATTTATTGTCATACAGGTAATTTTTTCAGATTATTCTAAGATTATTTATTATTTAAAAAAAATATAAAGATTTTGTTTTTGTATATTAATTTTTGCAATCCACATACTCTACCACACAAAAACCTGCTGTTTAGTTCCTAAATATTTAAATGATTTAATAAATAAGTTTGCTCTGCCTTCATAATTTATTTATTTAGTCTATAATATACTAAATCAATTATTCAGAGTATTTCAAAGTCCATTTTATGACAATTGAGATATGATTGAAGAGGTTAAGAAGAACATTTTTATATAAATAAGGTGAATCCGGAATCATCTTACCTTATTTATTAAGAAGAACTTCATAATGTTACTTTCTATTGTCATGTAACATTTTTAGGAAAAACTGCACTTAAACTTGTGTGAAATATTTTCAAAGTCCTATAGAACAACAATGCGCATGCACCAGAGTTTGTAGAGCCACCGATAACCCACAATCGAACCACATATCGATTTTCATCCTCGATTACTATCCGTCACTATGAAATTTAAATGACCAATCTTTGCAATAAATTCCCAAATCTATGTTAAAGATATATACTAATAATATTAAAATTTCCAAACATTTATTAAAAATGGGTGTACACTTACTTATCACACCCTAATGCCAATCCAACCAGTGATAACCCAAAACAGCGATAGAAAAATCATAGACTAAGTAATATACTCTGTGGAGAAAATAGCAGTTAGCATCACAATATTGTCTAACAGTGTCGTAATATTGTGATTTGCATATTTAAATAAATACTTCAAAATTGTCTAATAATGTTATAAAAATTATTTGAAAAAGTTTAAAATATTAAATATTGTTAGTAAATACAGAAGAAGATAATAAACTGAAAAATCAAGCATAAGTAGAAGTGCAGTTGAGCCCATTTTTATGTATTTGAAATCTTCGAAACCACTATTTGATTGTGTTATACTCTGTCCAAAAAAGATCCACTCTTAACATAAACAAATATGTGTTTCTAGAATATAAATTACTGATTAAATTAAAATGTTTCATACCTCTCCTCATATCTAGTAGATCCGTGAATTCAAAGCCTTCACAGCTTCACCTTCAGTACTTTCTTGTCGACTGATATTATGTTGATCAGAAGAACTACTTCAAAGTACTACTTGAAGTTAATAGTGAGTGGAGAACATATTTTAATCGACTCACCTCATATAATTTTCAAACTTCTTTGATACCGACGGTTTCAGACAATATCATGTCCTTCATCAGTCATGGCGTCCATTGATGAAATTCTGTGATTGTTGATTTCTTTAGTGACATCACCTCTTGTGCATAAAATTGAAAAAGAAGCGAAACTTTTAAAACAGTTGGATAAACCGTTGGAATTGACAATTTGGGAAATGATATTCATTCAGAAGAATAAATATCGATCTATGAATTTCGATATTCCGGTGAATAAAAATTTAATTACAAAGTTTATAATCCCAACGAAAGATGACAGCACAAGAGGTGATGTCACTAAAGAAATCAACAATCACGGAATTTCATCAGTGGACGCCATGACTGATGAAGGACATGATATTGTCTGAAACCGTCGGTATCAAGAAGTTTGAAAATGTATGAGGTGAGTCGATTAAAATATGTTCTCCACTCACTATTAATGATATAACCTCATAATGTTTACTTCCCAATATTAATTTAAATATAACTACTTGAAGTGTTTCTTCTGATCAGTCGACAAGAAAGTACTGAAGATGAAGCCACAAAGACTTTGAAATCATGATCTACTTAGAAGACTGGATATGAGGAGAGGTATGAAGCATTTTAATTTAATCTTAAATTAAACCTCATAGTGATTTATTCCTAAAAAAGTTCAATATAATTTACTCCCTAGAGATTGCATAACTTTGTTGTCAGTAAAAGGTGTTAGTGAATTATAATGATGCTTTAGGCCATGCCATGATAGCATTGCTACTGGTAGGTTCTCCCAAACTGGGGAGCTAAAGCCGAGTGAACAGACTAAGAAGCAATCCAGAAGAGGACATCAACGACGTTAATGGTGGAGAGGAACTTGATTGCCAATCTGCTGCCTTGGAGATAGAAGTTAGTTCTTCAAAGACTAAGGGATGAAAACCCTGATCAGATATCATTGGTCCTCCACATTGAGGGTTTGGTGGGTGGCTTGTGTTCCCCATTTAAAAAGCTTATCACTGAGAAAATCAAAACATTGCCTTGGAGAGTCGAGACAATGTTCTTTAGTGCGTGTTTCCAAATTCCTTTTTGTTTTTCCTATGTATACTTAAAGAACATTTTAGAAATATTAAAAATTGTGAAATTGAAAAATCAGCAATTGCTGCACATAGTTTGCTAGAACATCATAAAATTGAAAAAGAGGCAAAACTTTTGAAACAATTGGATAAACCGTTGGAATTGACAATTTGGGAAATTATATTCATTCAGAAGAATAAATATCAATCTATGTATTTCGATATTCCGGTGGATAAAAATTGAATTACAAAGTTTATAATCCCAACGAAAAATGGCAGCACAAGAGGTGATGTCATTAGAGAAATCAACAATCACAGAATTTCATCAGTGGAAGCCATGACTGAAGAGGGACATGATATTGTCTGAAACTGTCGGTATCAAAGAAATTTGAAATCATATGAGGTGAGTCGATAAAAATATGTTCTCCACTCACTATTAATGATATAACCTCATAATGTTTACTTCCCAATATTAATTTAAATATAACATTAGTCTCTACTCAAATTACTTCCAATCACCGGTGAGCTGACTTTCCGTGAGCAAGTGCAAAGATCGAATTAGCGACCCACTAACTGGTCATGCATGAAAGTCATCATTTTTGTAATATTGGCAAGAAATTGCCCAGAATTCTCAGCGATAAAACCACTTCCGTTATTTTCGTCTGCTAGAGGAACGCATTTACACTTGCATCCCGCAAATAATACCGTATAGGATGATGTCTGTGTCGTGCGATATTACGCCGATTCTCCTGTTCTTCCAATTGAATTCTTTGGTAGACTCTATCAAATTCCTCTTCTCTGCGTATACCAAAAACATGATCGAAGTCTTCAAGGTCTGACATCTTGGATAAAGCAGCAAGGTACGCGGCAAGGTTTCAAACTACACTGATTTACTATCAGTTCCCATCGGGTTACTCACGATTCGTTCTTTGCAAAGTCACCTTGCCAGGTAGCTTAGGAATTTCGACAATTATTATCGCATGAACAGATTTTTGAGTATGCAAAAATATCTTTGGATGTAACCTTCTCAGCAGAGAACGACTTTTACAGTCTAATGCGTTCATAGATACGACCCTAAATGTTTATTTTTCCAAATTTTATCATTAAGATATCCAGCAATTTGACTCCCTTTAATAACCTGTTGTCTTATACGTATTGTTATGGTATTAAATTTGATAATTTGATACAAGGTAGTATTTTTCAATAGAGCAGGAGTGGCAGTTGAGCCTGGGTGGCCATGTAATGGACCTCTGTTGCAACTTGCTGAAGATGTAGCTCGGCGTCTCCTTACAGCATTTGACACAACAACAGGGATGCCATATGGGACAGTAAATCTACGACATGGTGTGCCAATTGGTGAGACGAGTATAACATGTACTGCTGGTGTGGGAACTTTCATCTTGGAGTTTGGAACACTTTCTAGACTCACTGGAGATCCTCTCTTTGAGGAAGTACGTAACAAATTTTGTTATATTTTTATTACTTACTAGCTAATACCCGGCATGCGCTGCTAAGCGTAAATAAATTAAATGTGTTTCTGTGTTTAGTTGAATAAGTAAAAGGAATTTTTTTTAATACAATAGGAAGTAACATTAAGAGGTTTTATATTTGAAGAGAAAAATTTTTGCCTAGACCGAGACTCGAACCCGGGACCCTTGGCTTTCTGGGCCAAGTGCTCTACCAACTGAGCTACCGAGGCGAGGTATGATCTAGACGCAAATTTTTCTCTTATATACGTTGTAATTCCCTATCGCCAAATGCTTTTGAAACCATTGCTTCTATCTTTGCAAATGGCGGCTTCTTAGTTAAGAAGACATTTATTGGGAATTTAACATTACTTTATAAAGCTAGTAAGGCTTCTAATGATGTTTTTATTATTGATTTAGCATTTCTCACTGAAAGATAAATTATATTTGAAGAGAAAAATTTTCGCCTAGACCGAGACTCGAACCCAGGACAACGTATATAAGAGAAAAATTTGCGTCTAGATCATAACTCGCCTCGGTAGCTCAGTTGGTAGAGCACTTGGCCCAGAAAGCCAAGGGTCCCGGGTTCGAGTCTCGGTCTAGGCGAAAATTTTTCTCTTCAAATATAATTTATCTTTCAGTGAGAAATGTTAAATCAATAATAAAAACATCATGAAGAGGTTTGTTTAATAATTAAAACATTTGGTCTGTTCATTCTTACCTCTTACAGTTGTTTTTGTCGAACATATGTTTCAGAGCTTTTTAGCCCCATTGTCAGTGATTACTGACTGAATTTTCTCATGTTGTCGACCCTGATTCTTGATTCCTGCTCTCTTTGCCTCTGGTCCAATGAATTTACTAAAATACAATAAAATTAGTAAATTAGTAAATTCATTGGATCAGAGGCAAAGAGAGCAGGAATCAAGAATCAGTCTGTAATTGCTGACGGTGGGGCTAAGAACCTCTGAAACATATGTTCGACAAAAACAATTGTAAGAGGTAAGAATGAACAGACCAAATGTTTTAATTATATAAAAGGGAAAAATAATTATAAATTTATATCGTAGTTATTTTTAGATACCCCATGCAGATTACCCGGCATTGCCCAGGAATCTACTTATCCCGATCTTCTTGACATCAATGAAAGGAAAAATGTTTATTTTAAGTCATCTGTAAAAGATAAACATATGCTGTTGTGGACTTTTTTGTAGAGTTTTTTGAGATATTCAATTCTGTATACATTAATATGATGTATTTGTAATGGTTTAGGCAGCGAAAGCCATTTAAGCATCCAAAAAGTGAATTTTTTCACGTTTTCACTACAAAGGGTGATTTAAAGAGTGAAGGGGTTGAGTATTACAACTCTCTTATAGTCAAGATTTTTAAAATACATTACAAAACTCCGTTGAGGTCACTATGTTAAAGTTTTAAGAAATATGAAACAGTACCTGAGATCTCAGTTATCCTCGACATTCAGCAGTATAGTTTTGTAGGAGGCCTTACAAAAACTTAAGTTTCATCTTCTGCTTTTAGTACCTCAATGACTGAGATCTCAGTTACAGTATATTTCTTAAAATTTTAACTCTCTTATAGCCTAAAACCTTCCTGGGAAACTCCTAAACATTTTGCAAAAAGCTCCATCACTATCGGATGAATGGTATGACAGCCCATAAAGGACAGACAGACATACATACATTCATTTTTAATATATATATATATATATTAGAGAAGTATAGCTGGTTCCTGTGATATAACAATTAGTGTATCCTGTGTTTGAATCTCAGCTAGATCCTAATTTTTTTTTTTTAGTATAGGGCAGGGATTGGAAACTTTTCAAGCATGGAGTCCATTTTTAAAAATTCAGTTTATTCAGATGGTACTGAGAAAAATTTGTTTAAAAAACTCAATGGCACAGACCTTAGAAGCTCCTTGGGTTACCAGCAGTTGCTAGCCTCATATCCAGATGTATTAATGACAAAGCTAAACAATCATCCAGCCAGTATAGGAGTGACATGTAGTGAGTACATATGCCACTGTCCAGTTATTCCAACCACTTCTACTACTACCACTACAATTGTATAACAGTCCAATGTTGGGCCTTAGCCTCTCCTTTGTTAGGTGTTACTAGACCAAGTTATTTTTAGTTATGCTTATTTCCTTAAAGATGTCATGAATGGTATGCGGTCAACATACCAACCTAATGAGACATCTGGTAAGCAAAGATATTACTAGGATGAAGGAGGTCCTAAATTTTGTTTAGAGGCCTCTTCATTCCGGCTTAACGATCTTTTACAAGCCTGAAAATCTTCAGATTTGGGACCCGTGGCTTAAAGATCCTCCCGGAAAACTTGCTCCTTGGATTTTTCCATCTTAAAAAATCCACTGACTGTGACCTGGTTTGAACCTGCGACCCTTGGGACCAGAAGCAAGGAACATATCCTTTAGCCCACCATGGCCAACTAGTAATCACTATAGTGGCTTTATATCTTTGGAGATGCCATATCATGGATAGTTAAATTATTCCATCCATAGTAATTCTGCCCGAGGGCAGGTCCTTCACTGCAGCCATATCATTTTTATGCTATGCTTGCAGCTTTACTAGTGAATTGTAGGTGTGGTAGCTTTCCATTGCTTTCCACACCGGTGAAGGATGATGATGATGGCCATATGATTTCGGGGACCATTTGGGCCTTAAAGTTTTCCTGACATTTGTCTTACAAGTGAGGAAAAACCCCGATAAAAACCTCACCCAGAAAAACTGCCCCGACCGGGGATCGAACCCAGGCCCGCTGCAAGACAAGGCAACATGCTACCTCGAGACCACAGTGGTGGACAATTAAATGATTAAGAACCAAAAAAACACACAATATGCACAAATATGAGAGTTTTAATTT
Source organism: Diploptera punctata (assembly GCA_030220185.1). NCBI lineage: Eukaryota > Metazoa > Arthropoda > Insecta > Blattodea > Blaberidae > Diploptera > Diploptera punctata. The sequence continues at coordinate 323,498 of JASPKZ010007564.1, forward strand.
GAAATTTTATATACTTGCAGGTAGCAATGAATGCCTTATATGCCCTGTATCATCACCGTTCAACTATTGGTCTGGTTGGTAATCATATTGATGTTCAAACCGGACGTTGGACAGCACAGGATGCAGGAATTGGAGCTGGAGTTGATTCATATTATGAGTACCTTGCCAAAGGTGCAATCCTGCTACAGCGACCTGAGCTCATGCACATGTTCAACGAAGGAAGAGTTGCCATTGACAAATATCTGAAGAGAGATGATTGGCATCTTTGGGTTTCTATGTCTAAAGGACAAGTCACTCTGCCTGTATTCCAGTCATTGGAAGCCTATTGGCCTGGAGTATTAAGTCTTATAGGTATAATATATATGTACATCAATATCTTAAGAATTAAATGATTCGTGATTTCTTCTGTAACTACTCATCATCATCATAGCACAAAGGTCCAAAGTGTACCTTGGCTTCTCTCACAATAGCTCTTGTCACTCTTTCCCCTGTGACAATCCTCCAGCTCCTCGCACCCAACCTTCTAACCTCTTGTAATACATCATCCATCCATTGTTTCTTCGGTCTTCCTCTCCTCCTTCCTGTCTCCATTTTTTCATCCATGATCATTAGAATGCGGATTTTTATGTACTAAAAGGTAAGATTGCAATGTGGTATAAAGAAAAGTGAGACTTATGACTATCTTTTGTTTTGGTTCCACACACAAACAATTGAATAGTATAATGAGAAGTAAGACTCCTGATTATCTTTTATCTTGGTTTCACACACAAACAGTTGAATAATATATACTATCTGTATTTGCAATCTTATCTTTCATTAGTCCCGCGCCATAGCCGAGCGGTTAAGGTAGGAAGCCTTGGCGCAGAGCTACGGGACTTACGTTGGTTCGAGTCTCCATGGGGGAAGAAATTTTCTCATGGTATTTCGGCCAGTATGGGACCGGTGCCCACCCAGCATCGTGAGGCAATTGGGTAGCTACAATAAGTAGCGGCTCCAGGTTGAGGAACCAGCTATAATGGCTGGGGGACTCGACATGCTAACCACATGTCACCCCTACACTGGCTGTTAATCATCTACCTCTGTGATTGACACATGTGGATGTGAAGGGCCAGCAGCCGGCTGGTAAAAGGGCAACCGCTGAAAAGTGGAAAGACCCTCAATCGGAATCTTTCATTACATAAAAATCTGGACTCTAATGATCATTGTAGGAATCCTTCCTTCTTCCATTCTCACATGTCCCAAACATTTCAGTCTAATAGCTCATTATATTCTCTCCTTCCAATAGTTGATCTATCTCCTTGTTAGTTCATTTCCTTCAGATAAATAAAAGCATTAGTTATTGTAAATGGCAAAGAAAGGAAGAAATAACTTGGGGAATTAAATATGAGTACATTCTCATAACTTACTTAAATGTGTATTATGGCAACCACACCCTTTTTCATTGCATGTATCTATCAGAGTAAAGTATTTTAAAATGTGTTTATTCAATAAATATATTGTGACGCATTGTAGTAGCGTCATTTAAAATGCGCGATCCGGCAAGAGAAACCTCGCATTAGTGGACTGGATTGGCGAATAGCCAATCGCAAGTCGTGGAACCCACCGAATTTTCTCGGCTAATAAGCTAGAGAGTTCTACGAACATCTATTCTCCATTCGAGAAACATCGAAGACGAGAGGGCTCCATGTAGAAACATCGCATTCATGGACCTGGAAATTTCCATCTACTCGCCTATGAATATGTGGCGAGAACGGAACGACCCCCAGTCTTGTCAGATAGCGAGAGATTAAATTGTAAGTGAAACTGTGAGGAAGTACTGTGTCTGTAATTGTGTGATAAGTAATTATCTGATAAACTTTAAAAAAAAAATTGTTGTAAGATAAAATTGTGATTGAAGATTTAGTGATAATTGTGAGAAGAAAATAAAGTGAAAAGAAAAAATTGCACATAGCAACTGTGTACTTATTTAAGTACAAATAAGTTAAAGGAAAACCCAGTGCCATCAGCTACAATATGAATACTATTTGCATATTTTGAAAACTTTTTCAAGCATAATTGCATTTGTGTTTCAGAAATTATAGAGCACATAAATCAGGTCCTTACTGATGAAGTCTCTCAACTTTAGATGTTTTTATTATTATTTTAACACTTCTCACTGAAGGATAAATTATATTACAACATATATAAGAGAAAAATTTGTATCTACATCACAACTTGCCTCGGTAGCTCAGTTGGTAGAGCATTGGCCTGGAAAGCCAAAGGTCCCGGGTTCGAGTCTTGGTCTGGGCGAAACTTTTTCTCTTCAAATATAATCTCTCAACTTTAGTTTGTTTATTTAACAAGATTCTGTTACTTCTCGTTTCATGTAGCTACTCAATTGTCCTCATGAGATTAATGGTATCGTCAGTCCTGGTGGAGTTGTGTTTTACCATCCTTACCTCTGGTTCTAAGATTTGTGGGTTCAAAGCCGAGTAGAGTTGATTGAATGTTCAAGACATAAAAATCTGAATATGGTTGCCTTTGGAAAAGAACCGAAGGTATAGATTCTGGGTTGTAGATTTTATGGCACATGAAAGAACCTCAATTCTGAAAAAAAGAAAAATCTGAACAAAATTTATCAGCTCTTACATACCCAGATTTGAATTGCAATGCTAATGATCTTAGCTGTTAAAGAGCATCATTAAGAAAAATGAATGGTCCCTATCCCTAATTCTATCCTGAAAGGAACATTTTTGTGATATATCTGGGAAACTGGAATCCTGAGATGTTAATCATACATGCTAACCATTACTCTGTTGAGGTGTTTTATTTTGTATGTTTGAAAGTTAGTCTGTCTGTTTTCCAGTTGGCATGTTATAGAGGTTCCTGGGTTCAGTACCCAGATATACCATGAGAATTTTTCTTCTAGGATAGTATCTGGAACAAGGCACATTCAGCCTTGTGAAGGTAATTGAATAGCTACTTGATGTGAGAATTAGCAAAATCCATTTAAAAACCAGAACTAAGGTTATTGGACCACATCACACTAATCATTTCTCTTGTATTTCATCTATTAGCCAGGGACAGTAACCACTTCAGTTGGATATGCTTTTTCAGAGCTGTTATTTATTTATTTAGCTTAGAAAATCAATAAATTATATTAAATTGTAAAATTCTTTGAAACTATCCACATATCATTAAATTTATCATATACCGTATATCTCGGTAGATAAGATGGTAGTTGAACCATAAAAGCTCCCAAAATTCAGGGTCACCTTATAGGACAGATACAAAAAAATTAGATTGAAATTCATATAAATTAAAACCCTTAAAAAATGAAAAAATATCTCAACAATGTATTTAAAATCATGCAAAATCCTCACATTCATCATGATCAGCAAATAACTCCTTAAGTACATCCTCACCTTCATTGTTGAGAAGCTCATCATATGGGTCCCATTCTGTATCTAGCGAGTCAAATTTCCGCCTCATCATCAGTATCCCATTACAAATCATCATCCATAGCATTAGAAATCCCACACTTTTTGAAGGATTTGATCACTGTTTCCACTTTCACTTTTTCCCATAATTTGATTACGAAATCACACAACACATCAAGTGACGCAGCTCCACATAGCTCCACCTTTCGTATACGACTTTTTGCCACTCATCATCCAGTTATTCCAGTGTTCACGCATGTGATCTTTGAATGGTTTATTCAGAGAGATGTCTAAAGGTTGTAGCATTGAAGTTAAACACACGACACACAAATAACAATGCAACTACTGATTGCGAGTGACCTAATGATGTGCGCTGAAAAACCGATCAGTTGACATGTGGGCGGGGAACTGTTAGAGATTTAGTGAATCCCCGTGAGTACAGCTACTATCAAACCAGTCCTGAAAACATCCGGTTATTCAATTCTTTTGCAGTCTGTTTTGTGTAGTAAATAAACATGGACATTATTGCTTATATTGCATTGTTTCTTTTAATTATTAATATGGTGTCATTATTATTATGCATGATGCAAAGGGCACTGTATAACATTTAAATATGCGGCTAACTTATATCTTTGTGTTTGATAGTAGCATAACAAGAAATTTCTCATGTGGCAAGTCTTCCTTCCTTATCACAACAATCTCTTTTCCCCTCTAATGCCTTCCATGTGACAGGTTTCATCTCTTGTGCTAGTACAACTTATCGAAAGTGTAGTAGTGTTGCCGGTTGAATTAAAATAAAATGTATTTATTTATCATAGTGAGGGGTTAGAATATTAACAATATATAACATAAAATTTAATTTGAAAAATTATACAAATACGGTAATTTTGTATATGCTATACAGTAAGCCAGTAATGATCGCTGATCTAAACTAAATTCATAGGCCTTTGATAGTTTGGGAGTTGTCTTATACGACAGATATATGCTAAAACTATAAAACTTTGACAAAAATCTATACCTCGTCTTATCTGATGAGATATACAGTATTTGTGTAATTTCTTATCACTCGCCTCATATTCTTCTTCTTAGACCAGTTTCAAAACCTTATTCGGTTCCATCATATTTTGAGACCATTGTTCTGTCGTCTTGAATACTGATGATGGAACGAGAGAGTACTGAAGATGAATCCGCTAAGAATTTGAAACCGCGGTCTATTTGGAAGATTGGATATGAGGAGAGGTATGAAACATTTAATTTGATCTTAAATTAAACCTCATAGTGATATCTTCCTATAAAAGTTCAATATAGGTGACATATTTATGATATATTTTTTCCCTGAATTTCAGGGGATACCAACAAAGCAATTAAGTCATTACACAATTATCATCAAGTTTGGAAACAATATGGCTTCACTCCAGAATACTATAATATTCCCCAGGTAAGTTAATTTTTTTTGTGATAGGTCTGTACTGACAAAATTAATATAATTTTTTTTTCATTAATATTTAAAGGAAATGACACTATGAGGTTTATTTTAATTAATAATTTCAGTTAGAATTTACAACTCACCTCATAAATTGTAGATTTCTTGAAGACCAGTTTCAATACACTATGTATCATTATCATTTGCATCTAATTGTTAGATGGAATTGATAATGATACGTAGTGTATCAAAACTGGTCTTCAAGAAATCTACAAATTATGAGGTGAGTCATAAATTCTAACTCAAATTATTAATTAATAGAAAATATTTATATTTTTTAATGGAGATTTGGTTTATCAGTTCTTAAAGATATCACAACTGGAGATCCTTTCAATGATGATGATAATGATATATGTGCTTTCATATATTAAACAGTACCAACTAAATTGGAAACACCATCTTGAAAGAATGAGTTCAAATCGGATCCCCAAAGCTGTTTATAATTATATACCAAGAGGACGAAGATCACTGGGCCGTCCTATGAAACGCTGGAGGGAAAATTTTCTATAGGATCGTAACAGACCTTGGTCTAATACTTGGAAGGAAGAAGAAGAAGATATGTGCTTTCTTCCTCTCAATTCTTCACATTTATAAATCCTCCTTCTTGTTAGGTTTTCCTTCCCTTGGTTAATCCATCCTTTCTTATGGTATTTTCCTTGTACCTTGAGTTTTAAGATTCTCTGTGGTAGTCATTTTCCATTTTTTTCAGATGCCCAAATCATTTTAATTTATTATTCTCTGTGTCATCCATTTTTCTACCATTAATATCTTGCTAATTTCATAATTTATGAACAGAGAGAATTATGAAAAAAGAATACATAATCAACATGGCAACAAATAATGAATTTGAAGAAAGCATGATACAGAAGTTCAAAAGAAAAAAAAAATTATTAATCGAAGTACACTTCTAAAAGAAAACATAAAATTCAAGAAATTCACTCATCATTCATTAAAGCACCATAAATTTTAAAAAAATTAATTAATTTCAACCTATTGAAAACTAACTTCAGCATCATTAGATTAATCAATGAGTTGGAGAAAATGCTTTAACATCTCACCTCATAAAGTTGCGTGTCTTCACGATACCGATTTCAAAAGTGTAGTATTACTTCCATCTTCAGTTTTCAGATGGAAGTAATACTATACTTTTGAAACCAGTATCGTGAAGACATGCAACTTTATGAGGTGAGATGTTAAAGCACTTTCTCCAACTCATTCATTAATGTAAATACCTCATAGTGTTTCCTCCCACTGTAATTTTAATTAAAGTCATTAGATTAATTGGAACCAACAAAAATGAGAAAATAGAAGAAGAAAACAAATCAGAAATTTATCAGATTAAGTGCGGAGAATGTGATAAAGTCTACATAGGGAAAACAAAGAGAAATTTAAAAACCAGAGTGAAAGAACATTTGAGGAAGACAAAAATGGGGAAGTAAAAAAATCTGCAGTTAGTCGTCCACACATGATCAGAAAAACATCAAATCAAAGGAAAGGCTAAATGAATTAAACAAATAGAAAACTTATAAAGAGTTCACAGTTTGGATAAAAATCCACATTCAAAAAAAGATAAGGGGAAATTAATGAATTTTGAAATTCCCGTGGAAAGTGATTTGGTTTCGAGGTACTTCAGTCTACCAACAGAGGGAGCAGGAGGCGGCTCTTCAAGACAACATAACAATGGTTGTGAAAGTACTGATGATTGAACCTAATTAAGTCCAGAAACTGGTCTAATAAGAAGAAGGATATGAGGTGAGGTGTACAATTTTTCTTAAATAAATAATACCTCATAGTAAATTTGAAGAGAAAAATATATGCTTAAATTGGGATTTGAACCCAATATCTCTGGTTCTGTACACAGTGCTTTAACGATATAATCGTGCTTAAATAGTTGAAGCACTGAATCAGAGATATTGGATTCAAATCCCAATTTAAGTGTACATTTTTCTCTTCCCATATTTAACTATGAAGTATATTTTTCTCTTCAAATTAAATTTGTCATTTGGTGAGAAGTGATAAATTTAATATTAAGCATTGAATCTAAATTAAGTTATGTAGGTAGGAAATAACATTATGAGGTTTATTTTAATTTTGTTGAGTTGTTTCTTGACTCGCCTCATACTTCTTAACTCCATTGCAGATCCAGATTTCTTCACTGTTTTTGTGACATTGTGACTGAGTTGTGAACGTGATACAGCATTGAGAATGTCACAAAAACAGTGAAGAAATCCGGATCTGCGATGGAGTTAAGAAGTATGAGGTGAATCAAGAAACAACTCAACAAAATTGAATCTAAACTTTACTGGCTATAAATGTAGTGTTGATTTCCATTTAAAAGTCTTCTTGTTTAAGAGGCCGCTAGATGTCGTTAGTGGGATAAAGTTCAATGCTATCTGGTGTACAGAATTATATTAGTATGAGAGAAAAATCTACGAGTAAATCAGAATACCTAATAGCTTAAATTGTTAAAGCACTGGTGTACAGAACCAGAGATATTGGGTTCAAATCCCAATTTAGGCATATATTTTTCTCTTCAAATTTAATTTCTCATTTAGTGAGAAGTGATAAATTTAATATTAAACATCAAATACCTCGTTAATTCCTAAAAGTCAATAATTATCATTTTTTTATTCTATTATTTGTAGGGAGAAGCTGGTGCTAATCGTGAAGGTTATCCACTGCGTCCTGAATTAGTAGAGTCTGTGATGTATCTCTATAGAGCAACAGGTGACCCATATTTATTGGAGGTTGGTAAAGATATCTTGCGAAGTATCCAGCACAGTGCACGGACTTCATGTGGATATGCAACGGTAATAATTTCTTTATTTATTTATTTTTGCAAATGCCCCAGGCTGTCTTTCGACATTCCTGGTGTTCTTTCCTGGCATGGCGTACTTGTAACCCACTTCTGAGGTTGGGGCACCTGGAAGGCGGGGTTACGTTGCTCCAATGATATGATGGGTGATGATGATGATAGTGGTGCGCCAGGAGAGTCCCTAATCCTAAGCTTAATCTAAGATGAATATGAATGATGATGATTGCGATGGTCATATGATTTTGGGGACCGTTTGGGCCTTAAAGTTTTCCTGACATTTGTCTTACAGGTGAGGAAAAACCCTGATAAAAACCTCACCCATAAAAACTGTCCCGACCGGGAATAGAACCCGGGCCTGCTGCGTAACAAGGCAGCATGCGACCTCGAGACCACAGCGGTGGACATTTCTTTAAATATTAATGAATAATATTTAATTTTAGGAAGTTATATTTTGAGGTTATTTTAATTATATTATAATTATATATATAATTAATGAATAATTTCTTAATTTACAAATCGTACAGAATGGGAAAAGAAATGGAATTATCCTAATGCATTTTTCTTTTTACTATTTTCCCTGTTTTGTCTGCTGCACTAACATGCCTGCTTCCTGATAAGTGGGTCTGGGTTTGGTTCCTGATAGGGTTAGGAATTTTAATTGTAAAATTTTGTATCTCAGTACTAAAAGATTTGATGGTGTACAAATTTAATTGATGCGCTGTTGTCTAGAGGAGGGGTAGAATGTTTTCTCTCATACATAGTATGACAGCAGTGATGGTGGGGAACATTATCTTGCCAAATTTGTAATTCAGATGTGGTAAGAGCTTCCCATGAATATTAAAAATAGGCATAATCATTAACAATTAAAACAGATACACTTATAGCTGAATACTTCTTCTTCCTTCCAAGTATTAGGCCAAGGCCTGTTACGATCCTATAGAAAATTTTTCCTTATGGGAAATTCTCGTATAAAACTTGAAAGCATAATAATAGTCCCTTCAATTGGTTGCTGGCCAAAGGATGGCAAGACCAGTGATGGAGCTGCCATCTTATAGCCTCTGATCAGGCTTTTCTGGAGAAGAAAAGAAAATAAAGGAAAGAAGAAATGGAAGGACTCCCTAGCCCTCGAATGGCCTAATAGCATCGGGGTCGAAAAAACAAGAGTTAACCAAGAGAGGTTAGATAGTAATATTTACTATAAAATAAAAATCGAAAACAATGCATAAAATCTGAACTGAAACCACATGTTTATATTTTAAATTTGCAACATTTTAAAATACTGTACTTTGTGTGAATGTTTGAGTTTATGTATAGGAGGGTAAGGGAATGCTCATGCAGTGTTGCTTAGACAACACAGATCCATACTTCTGAAACAAACTGTCAGAAGTCCAAAGATCCGTGAATTCCACTGTATTAGCAAACATCTGTTTCCATTTATACATTAAATTTGGGAATTTTTAACATTATGAGGTTCAATTCATAAGAATTAAATTAATCGTGATTTCTTCTTACCTCATACTTCTATGTTTTTTTAAACACAGCACTGCAGTATCGGCGACCCATTGTCACCATCGTCAGCTGTTTTTGCGACTGTCAATTTTTACTTTTGCCGGTAGTTTGGATAATTACCGGCAAAAGAAAAAATTGACAGTCGTGAAAACAGCTGTCACCAATGGGTCGCCGATGCTGCAGTGCTGTGTTTAAAAAAACATAGAAGTATGAGGTAAGAAGAAATCACGATTAATTTAATTCTTATATCTGTTTCCACTGCCTTATGGATATCTACTGCAGTCTCAGACAAAATATATACAGTCAATTCAGAAACTAGATGAAGGCTATCTCACCCAGAAAAACTTTACTAAATTAAATTAAATTAAATTATATTCCCAAATTATTTTGTAGTTTATAAATAAAATAAAATATCAAGGCTCATAATTTTTATTGAGCACTAGTAGATTACCCACCATTGCCTGGGTGTTTATTTAACCCAGTTTTTTTAGAAATCCCAGAAACTTTTTTTTTATATATTAAATTTGGGAATTTTTAACATTATGAGGTTCAATTAATAATAATTAAATGAATCGTGATTTTTTCTTACCTCATACATCTATGTTTCTTTAAACACAGCACTGCAGTATCGGCGACCCATTGTCACCATCGTCAGCTGTTGTGAAAACAGCTGACGATGACGACAAAGTGTCGCCGATACTGCAGTGCTGTGTTTAAAGAAACATAGATGTATGAGGTAAGAAAAAATCACGATTCATTTAATTATTAACTTTTTTTTTATTCAATGCCCCAGGTTGTCATTTCGACATTTCTGGTGTCCTCTCCTGACATTGGCGTAATTGTAACCCATTTCTGAAGTTGGGGTGCCTAGAAGACGGAGTTATGTTACCCCGATGATACGTTGGGTGATGAATGATAATGAAGCACCAGGAGAGTTCTTAACCTAAATCCCAGACCATGGGCAACCACAGGAATAATTCCATTTAAGGAAAAATTCCTATGGTTTTACCGGGAATGGAACCCGGGACCTCATGAACAGTAGTCAGAAACACTGATCACTAAGCCCATGAGGCTGGTCTTCTTACCTCATATTTTGTTGTTTCATGTATTAATAAATATGGAAGGTTCACCCGAATGGGTATTATTCTTTGCTATATTCGGAGATCGATTATGTTCTTTCACGGCACGCGGTGATATGATATTGGTTACATCTCTGTCTGCACAATTCACACACACATTGGTCATTCGGGGTGTGGAATGTCTTTTTCTTGCATAATTTGTGGTGGAAGCCGTGAATGGCTAGTCTTGTAATGGTGTGTCTCCGCTCCTGATTCTCCTTGGTCCAGTTGCGATCGATCATTGCAGTCGTCCCATAGAAGTCGATGTCTATCTCCGCTCTTTTCATTCTTCTCCGTTCTGGTAGCTTGTTGCTGGCTCCGGTAGATGGTAGGCTGAGTCTCAGATCTTCTACGTAAAAAGTTTCCTTGAAGCCTTGAAGGAGCATACTTTCCCACTCTGAGGGCACATTTTAGGAACCGTGCCTTGACTTTCCCAATGCGTTCTAGGTCACTGATTGTTAATTTTTCCCATATTAATTCGAGCCCATACGTGATTATTGGGGATTTGTTGTTTCTGTAAGACATGGTTCAAAGCATCTTTGTCTTACGAAAACAACAACAATATGAAGTAAGATGAAGCAAACCAACTTATTTATTAATGTTTTTATTATTGATTTAACACTTCTCACTGAAGGATAAATTATATTTGAAGAGAAAAATTTGGCCCGGCAAGCCAAAGGTCCCGGTTTCGAGTCTCAGTCTAGGCAAAAAATTTTCTCTTCAAATATTATTTATTAAGATTAATCTTAATTATATGTAGGTAAGAAATAACACTATGAGGTTTATTTTAATTAAATTTGAGTTGTTTTTGACTCACCTCATATTTCTTGATTTTTATGCAGACCTAGGTTTCATCCCTGATTTTGTGACATTCTCGATGCAACAGTTGAAAAGTTGTGTTGCATCAAGAATGTCACTAAGTCAGTGACAAAACCTAGGTCTGCATAAAAATAAAAAAAATGTGAGCTGAGTCAGAAACAACTCAAATTTAATTAAGACTGATCTTACTTATTAATTGAAACTATGTTTACTATAGATTAAAGATGTTAGAGATCATCGAAAAGAAGATCGTATGGAGTCATTTTTCTTAGCTGAAACCACCAAGTACTTGTATTTGCTGTTTGACACGGACAATTTCATTCATAACCGAGGTCAACATGGAATGATTGTGAAGACACCCTGGGGTGAATGTGTGTTGGAAGCTGGAGGATACATATTCAATACAGGTGAGTTTGACACTGGCTCTGTTTTAAGGAAAGATGATGGTGTAAACATGACATTTATATTGTATTCTGTTTCATATTGCAGAAGCCCATCCTATAGACCCTGGAGCATTGCACTGCTGTAGTGGTCATCGGCAGGCAGACATACAAGAAGTGATGACTACTCTTGGATCAGGTACAATGAGAGGAGATCCTTTGTCCGTGAGTCATAGATCGTGGAAAGCAAGCCAGACATCTCAAGGTATATAATTCAATTCACCTAAAATTGGTCTCTAGAAAGTAGTGATGTATTCAAAGTTAGTGGCATCAGCTTTATTCTGTACAATGAAATAATATTCAGTGAAATTTTAATTATTAGACTTACTTATTTCTCTATAAAGGCAGCTCCGTAGTGCAAGTGGGATTCCCAAGATCGAGTCTCGGTCACTCCATGTGGGTTTCGTAGTGGTTTTTCTTGGGGTTTCTCCCATTTTCCCATGCCACAAATTTTATTCCACATTTCTCCATGCTCTTCTTCTTCTTCCTTCCAAGTATTAGGCCAAGGCCTATACAAAATTTTCCCTCCAGCATTTCATAGGACGGCCCAGAGATCTTCGTCCTCTTGGTAAATAGTTATAAACACCTTTTGGGGATCCGATTTGAACTCATTCTTTCTAGATGGTGTTTCCAATTTAGTTGGTACTTTTATTTAACTGTTATAGGAATTAATCACTATGAGGTTTAATATATGGTGAAATTAAATGTTTCTTACCTCTCCTCATATTAATTTACTAAGTTGATCGTGATTTCGAGACTATAACTGTCTCATCATCAGAACTTTGTTGGCGACTGCTGTTATGTCGATCGGAAGAAACTCTTCTCGAGAAGAGTTTCTTCCGATCGACATAACACCAGTCGCCAACAAAGTTCTGATGATGATAATATGAGGAGAGGTAAGAAACATTTAATTATATTATTTTTGGTCTGGACATCTTACCTCAATATTAATGTTGATTTGTTCTTGGACATGTTTCAAAACAATTCTGTTTTATCGTCAGCTTTCCCAGACTGGTTTCATTTATGTTGCATTATGTTGCACCACCTGGATGTCGATGTCAGCTCCATCCTGTGGCCAGCCAAAGAACCTCCAAACAAGGTCATCCTCCATCGGAATATCAAAATTCATAACTCTGTTTCTGTTCTTCTGAATATAAATCTTTTCCCAAATAGTCAGCTCTTTTGCAAAATGAAAAAACTGATAAAAATAAAAAAGTCAGGAATATATCAAATTGAATGCATGGGTTGTGAAAAGATATATATAGGGAAAACAAAAAGAAACCTAAAAATTAGAACCAAAGAACACATAAGAAATATTAAAAATGGAGAAATTGAAAAATCTGCAGTTGCTGCTCATGTTTGGTCTGAAAGACATAATATAAATTCAGACACTAAATTATTAAAACAGTTAGAAAATGCAAAAGAGCTGACTATTTGGGAAAAGATTTATATTCAGAAGAACAGAAACATAGTTATGAATGTTGATATTCCGATGGAGGGTGACCTTGTTTGGAGGTTCTTTGGCCGGCAACAGGATGGAGCTGACATCGACATCCAGGTGGTGCAACATAATGCAACATAAATGAAACCAGTCTGGGAAAGCTGACGATAAAACAGAATTGTTTTGAAACATGTCCAAGAACAAATCAACATTAATATTGAGGTAAGATGTCCAGACCAAAAATAATATAATTAAAATAACCTCAAAATATAACTTCCTAAAATTAAATTTTAAGAAACATTTAATTTCACCATTAGTTGGTACTGTTTAATATATTCCAAAATTGGCGTAGTCTTCAATTCTTTTAAGATATCAGTGTTCCTTTTCCAATCCCATCTGGTGTAACCCGCTGTTCTGCGCATGAATCTCATTTCACAAGCTGTTATTCTGCTTTCATGTTGTCTTTTTAGTGTCATGCTTCACTACCATAGGTCAACACTGGTCTAGCCAAAGTGTTATATAAACATAATCTGGTGTTTTTTGTACAAGGGATGGTTTCATAACTTGATTAATAATTCCCAAACTTTTATTATAACTAATAATTTTTTCAGGGATATCCTTTTCATCCAAGATAGAGAGATAATATCCAAGATATTTAAATCGATTCTCCATGCTCATCTCATCCATTTCATTTAATTTCGTTCATCCGCCCCTGTGACGGTGCGACAGGATTGGTAACTAAATTAACTTGGTCCAGTGACTCTTGATAAGGGAGAGGCTATTGCTCAACATTGGGCTATGCCATTATAGATAGATAGATTGTAAAGAGAAAAATATCTGCTTTAATTGGGAAACAAGCTCCGAACCTTCAGCTCTCTATGTTGATGTTCTGGCCATTGAGCCATTCAGACATTCATACCCATTCATGCAGAAACCTTCTTATTCTTACTTATTCGCCAGAGTGGCGAAACTTCATTCACATTGCATGTAACAGCTTCTAATTCTAGAAGATATTATGGAATTTAAATACAGCTAAAAGCTACTTTTATTGTTATTGTATAGTTATTTCTATTATTATAAAAAGTAAAGTGATCCTGCTACAGGCCATAGGAGAGCCTTGGGGTAGTAGAAGGTTATGGCTCCCACTTTATCTAGACAATCGGCACTTTGTCAGCCCTGTGTGACGGCTGCATTTTACCCCCAGAACAAGTGTATTGTACTCATTTCCATTAGAGGCTGAGTTAACCCCAGGGTCATGGTGCCACCAGAAGATTTGGGTCAGTTTAAAAATCCTGACCCCCACCAGGACTCAAACCCTCGATCTCCCGGTTCGTAGCGCACTACTTTAACCACTACACTACGGCATGCCCCCTCTGTTATAAACAATGGATTATTTAACTTTTTTTTTGTTTTGCTGAAAATATAGATTTACCCAGATGGAAAACATAGAAGTTGCCATCTATAAAAATATATTTCAGATTTATTCATAGTTAAATATGGGAAATAACATTATGAGGTTCTTAGTTCGTAAATTAATTAATCATTTTTTTAATATTTTACCTCATATTTTATGTTTCTCCAAATACGGGAACTAGTTTTTAAGAGAAGGATCTCTCGTAAACTAGTTCCCGTGTTTGAAGAAACATAAAATATGAGGTAAGATATTAAAAAATGACTCATTAATTTACAAATATATTTCAGAGTTAAAAAATAAGTTAAACCAAGTTAAAAGGAATCTCTAACTGGAGTGTGTGCCATTCCCAAAGAATAGTCTTATTTTTACTTAATAATAATAATATTATTTATATTTTGCAGCAGGTGAAAAAAAATCAGACCCACTTAAGGAAGATAAAAAGAAAGATGAGTATTCTGTAAATGCCATGTATACTCCAGAAGTAAAAATGAACGACATTGATAGTGATGCTCAAATCCCTTCAAAAGCACATGATCATATTGAAAGACTGATTTCTAAAATGGGAGGTGCAATAGACATCCTCCGACTCTCTAGACAGGAGCCAGATAGCGATGATGAACATTCCAAAACCAAAGAAACTGATCATGTACAAGAGCCAAAAAATAAAAACATACCAAATATTAGCATTTTTGATAACAGTACTGATTTTCCAATTGAACCATCAAACCAATTTGATAGAAATGAAATGAAAATAAAAGAAAAAAATAAAGTTTTTGAAGCAACAAATGAATTAAAGGACTCAGGATCTGGAAAGGGACAAGAGGATAGACCTATCCCTCCCACATCTGGACAGGACGACTTCTTGGAATATAGAGCTGATGATAGTGATAGAGTGTATGCAATGAGGAACTTCGCTGATACAAATGAACAGAGAGATCCTGAAAAATTATTTGATGGCTCTGTAGCACAGCAGAATCTCTCTGAAAAAAGTGAAACTGAAGATTCTACTGAAGATGTTACAGTAGAGTCTGTAATTAAATCTCCATCAGAACAAAATTCTATTCAAGAGGTATGTACAATTAAAATTTTAAAAAGAGAAAATATATTAATTTGTAACTTCATTAATTAATTTATATATTAAATTTGGGAATTTTTAACATTATGAGGTTCAATTAATAATAATTAAATGAATCGTGATTTTTTCTTACCTCATACATCTATGTTTCTTTAAACACAGCACTGCAGTATCGGCGACACTTTGTCGTCATCGTCAGCTGTTTCGTGAAAACAGCTGACGATGACGACAAAGTGTCGCCGATACTGCAGTGCTGTGTTTAAAGAAACATAGATGTATGAGGTAAGAAAAAATTACGATTCATTTAATTATTATTCATTAATTAACCTGGTCGTTAGCCCATGAAAGTATATTATTTCTTTTAGAATTACTCTAAGTGCCCTTGGCCTACCAGCTGACTGCTGGTCTCACATCCCCATGTGTTAATCACGGAATAGATAATCTTCTAGCCTGTGTAAGTCAGCCATGTGGTCAGCATGTAGGGTCCCCCAGTCGTTGTAGCTGGTCTCCTCAACCTGGAGTCGCTACTTATTGTAGCTACTCATGATGCTGGGGGGCACCAGTCCCATACAGGCCGAAATTCCATGAGAAAATTTCTTCCTCCATGGGGACTCAAAC
The DNA here is from genome assembly GCA_030220185.1 of Diploptera punctata. Classification (NCBI taxonomy): domain Eukaryota; kingdom Metazoa; phylum Arthropoda; class Insecta; order Blattodea; family Blaberidae; genus Diploptera; species Diploptera punctata. The sequence goes on from JASPKZ010007564.1 coordinate 339,649, forward strand.
CAGCATAAGTCCCATAGATCTACACCAAGACTTCTTGCCTTAACCTCTTGGCTATGGTGCAGGACATTTCTTTTAGAATTAAATGACTTAATTCAGATAGTAGCATTTGAAACTTATATCCTTATTAAATATATGTAGGAAATAACACTATGAGATTTATTTTAATTATTAATGAGTTGTATATTTTGACTCACCTCATATTGCTTCATTTTTTGTCAGACTAGTTTCATCGCTTATGTGTGACATTCTTGATGAATTACAACTCAGTAATTGTAATGCATCAAGAATGTTGCACAGAAGCGACGAAACCAGTCTGCATAAAAATTAAGAAATATATAGTGAGTCAAAATATACAACTCATTAATAATTATATCTTTATGATTATTTCAAATTCTATAACTGACCAAACTTAATAGCTATTCTTGTGGTTTTCCTCAATCATCAAAGAAAATGTTAGTTTAGATTTTCATTACCACAAATCAGTATTATTTCATTATAATTAGAAATTAAATATACAATAGACCTATATGGTCTGCTGTTGTATCTCCAAAAATATCCTTTTTTTTGCAGTAAAACTATAAAATCCAAGCATATCAAGGTAAAAATAAATTAAAGAATATTTAAATTAAAATGTTTTATATACCTCACCTCATATCCAGTCTTCTAATTATACCGGTTTCAAAGCTTGGGCAGCTTCATCTTCAGTAATTTCTTGTTGACTGATGTTATGTCAATCAGGAGAATTGCTTCTTCCTCCCCCTGTTGGTGGACCGATGAACCTCCGGATCAGATTAGAATCTCTGGATCCGGAGGTTCATCGTTCCACCAACAGAGGGAGGAAGAAGGAGTTCTCCTGAACAACATAATATCAGTCGACAAGAAATTACTGAAGATATAGCTGCCCAAGCTTCAAAACCAGTATAATTAGAAGACTGGATATGAGGTGAGGTATAAAACATTTTAATTTAAATCTTAAATTAAACCTCACAGTAATATTTTCCTATAAAAGTTCAATATAAATTAAAGAGTTACTTTATATAGTATATTTAAACATTAATCACGGTAAATTAATGAGTCATGAAGTTATGTAGGTAGGAAATAACACTATGAGGTCTAGGCGAAAATTTTTCTCTTCAAATTTAATTTATCTTTCATTGAGAAATGTTAAATTAATAATAAAAACATCATTAGAGGCCTTACTGGCTTTTAAAAGTAATGTTAAATTTCCAATAAATGTCTTCTTAACTAAGAAGCCGCCATTTGCAAAGATAGAAACAATGGTTTCAAAAGCATTTGGCGATAGGGAATTACAACGTATATAAGAGAAAAATTTGCGTCTAGATCGTAACTCGCCTCGGTAGCTCAGTTGGTAGAGCACTTGGCCCGGAAAGCCAAGGGTCCCGGGTTCGAGTCCCGGTCTAGGCGAAAATTTTTCTCTTCAAATTTAATTTATCTTTCATTGAGAAATGTTAAATTAATAATAAAAACATCACTATGAGGTTTATTTTAATTTTGTTTAGTTGTTTCTTGACTCACCTCATACTTCTTAACTCCCTTGCATATCTAGATTTTGTCACTGTATTTGTGACATTCTCAATGCTGTTCACGTTCACAACTGACGTCCAATGGTCTCCTCGTCAGTCTGCAGTAGAGGAGACCATTGGACATCAGTTGTGAACGTGAACAGTATTGAGAATGTCACAAATACAGTGACAAAATCTAGATATGCAAGGGAGTTAAGAAGTATGAGGTGAGTCAAGAAACAACTAAACAAAATTAATGAGTCATTTTTTACATCTTACCTCATATTTTATGTTTCTTTAAACACAGGAACTAGTTTTCAAGAGAACTATGAATTAATCACAGTATTTTTATTATTCATAATTTTAACATTTTATGTTGAAAAGTGTAATTGACCTATATTCCTTTAAGTAAAGAGTAGAGTAGATGGCTATTAAATTTACGAGATTTCAAGAGTTTTTCATTGGTTCTCAAACTCTGATGATATATAGGTTTTATTTACATCTACTCTATTATTTAGTTAAAAGAAATATGTTGTTGTTGCCAATACTTAAGGAGCTTGAACTTCCTCCATTCTCCTACGGGCGTCCCAATAATAACATGTGAGCTGAGATGGTAGGTCAGCATCAATCTTCTTAATTGCCCTGGACATTTCAACAAATGTTAAAAGAAATATAAGAACAATATATTTCTTCAACTTTTTATTATTCATTTCATACATCTCAATGATGGATAAATTTACAGCAAACTCCCGATTATCCGGTTTGCGAATTATCCAATGTATTTTGTATTGTTATGAAAAAATTATTTATTTTTAAACATGCTCCTGTGAACTGCGCTTAGAAACTAGCACAATAGAGTAACTTTCACTCACAACCCCCTCCCCTGACGCGTTTAATGGTACCAACCAACATTCTGAGAATACAATACAATTTCGGAAATTTCCATTGTGTGAGTCACTGAAAGTTTGTTGTTACAGAATGAAACCACAGATATCCTGGGGCAGTGGGTTTATCGCTGGTTACTAGTGTGGTTATTGCTGATTATTTGTGTCGTTATCACTGGTTATAAGTGTGGTTATCGATGTTACTAGTGTAGTTACGATGGCCATTTTGAATAACTGTTGTAACCAGACTGGTCATGACAAGAAATAGTCCTTTTTTTTTTTCATATTTACGAGTAAAATAAATTAATGATAATTACAACTTGTACCTAAGTACATTTTATGAATATTCGTTGCATTTAAGTAGTGTTACAGTGGGTAAATAAATTTCTGGTCAACTTCCATGGCACTGAATAACTTAATTGGATTATCCGTATTTTTCGATTTTCCGTGCATATCTGAGTCCCAATTAACTTGGATAATTGGGAGTTTGCTGTATAATACATAATATATCAAATATATTTCTTACAATTATTCATATATTTCTTCATTTCAGGATCATTCAGAGGATCAATCGAGCTTCCCATCATTCATGCAGCAATTTCTAACATCGACTCCAGTTCCAGTAAGACCTCAATTTGATCCTCAGGCATTACTAGAAAGACTGCGTTCTGAAGCCAAATACAAGAAAAATACCACATGGGAACATGATTATCAATTGCTTTCTTGTGCTGCTCAACCCTTCCTACAGAGACTTTCTATGTCAGGAGAAATATTTGGTCCATCTTGATATTCCTTATGAAATGTCTGAGTGCTGTTATAACATTTTCTTAGGTTCATATTGGAAAATAGTTCTACATGTAATGTAGTTATAGAAAAGATATGGTATGTCTGCATGTTTATTCCATAAAAATACTCATTATGGATTGTAAAGCTGTTAAGAGTAGAAAATCTTATAAACTAAACAATTAAGACAATTTAAATATTTATCTGTATAGAACAAATTTATTTATCAAGTAAAACCTCATAATATTGAATTTTATAGGAACAAATCACTATAAGGTTTAATTTAAGATTAAATTAAAATGCTTCATACCTCACCTCATATCCAGTCTTCTAATTAGACTGCAGTTTCAGACGAGATATTACTGAAGATGAAGTTTGCCATGGCTTTGAAACTGCAGTCTAATTAGAAGACTGGATATGAGGTAAGGTATGAAGCAATTTAATTTAATCTTAAAACCTCATAATGTTATTTCCTATTGTATTTTCAAATTAAATGTTGAACTGTTATAAGAAAAATCACTATGAGGTTTAATTTAAGATTTAAATTAAAATTCTTTACACCTCACCTCATATCCAGTCTTCTAATGAAATTAGTTTAAAACCTAGGTGACTTCATCATCAGTAATTTCACGACCGATATTCTGCCATCCAGGTGATGGAGTAAGAAGCCGTTCTCCTGGACGACAGATAAGTATTATTAGAATCAGAAAATAATTAAAACTGAATTGGAAATATACACCTCAGTTCATGAAATAAATTCTCTCACCTGATAAGAATTAAATAAATCGTGATTATTTCTTACCTCATACTTCTATGTTCCTTTAAACACAGCACTGCAGTATCGGTGACTCCTTGTCACCATCGTCAGCTGTTTTCACGATTGTCAATTTTTTCTTTTGTTGATAATTATCCAAACTGCCATCTGATGTTCTTTTTAAGGAATTATTTCTAAACTGCCATCTGGTATTCTTTTTAATGAATAATTTTCTAAACTGCCATCTGTTGTATTTTTGAAGAACTTTGTAATCAAGCTCGGTTCGTCTGGAATTTCGAAGTTCATGGTTCTAGTATGGTTTTTTTGAATATATATTTTTTCCCAAACTGTTAAATCTAAAGGTTTAGATAGATGTTTCAAAAGTTTTGCTTCTTTTTCAATCCTATGATTCTCTAATAAACTATGTGCTGTTATAGCTGATTTTTCAATTTCTCCATTCTTTATGTTTCTAAAGTGTTCTTTTTACGAGTTTCCAAATTCCTTTTTGTTTTTCCTATATATATCCTGTTACAATCTTTGCAATCAATTTGATAAATTCCAGATTTTTTGTTGTCTGAACTTGTTTCAGAGACAAAATTATCCTCATTCTCATTAAAATAATTATTTATGTGAAGCTTATTTTATCATATTTCCTCTTCAAATATAATTTATCCTTATTTTATCTGCTGTTTCATTTCATCTCTCTGGGTGGACAATCAATAAATGAATCAGATTCGATTTTAATTTATGTTGAGTTGTTTTTGACTCACCTCATACTTCTTAACTCCCTCGCAGACTTGAGTTTCTTCACTGCATTTGTGACATTCTCAATGCTGTATTACGTTCACAACTGTCGTCCAACGGCCTCCTGTCCTGCAGACTGACCTCTGTGCCATCTGATGGCTGACTGACAAACTTCCAAATCAATAGTTATGTTTCTATTCTTGCATATGTAAATTTTTCCCAAATTGTGAGTTCCTTCGGTTTTTCCAATTGTTTAAATAATTTTGTTTTGGTTTCTATTCTGTGTTTTTCTGGCTAGGCATGTGCAGCTATTGCTTGAAGTTCCCCGACGTTTCGCCAGAGACTGAGGATGCCAGACGCAGTCTCTGGCAAAACATCGGGGAACTTCAAGCCTCGAGACCATACCCTATAGCCCGGAAATCTTCAAGTTCATCATAGCAACTCCGGCCGTGAAAGCCTAAGTCAATACATTAGTCTTCAAAATAACAACAACAATGAAGTGAGTCAAAATAACTAACTTATAATAAGTTAGAATCTTGTTTTAGGACAGGAAAAAATTTCTTTGAAACATATCCAGGTGAGAAAATTCATCTTATGATATTAATGTATATATTTTCGAAACAGTTTTAGTAATTATTACCTTATCATGTCATTTCTGCTTAATTTACTTCTGCTATAATATAAAATCAGAAAATAAAATAAAATTTGACCTAAGTAATGACATAATTAAAATAGGCTCTAAAGAGCTTGAAGACCACTGTTCTAGGTAATATATTTTTTTCTGAATCCTGGGAATGTTTCTTCAACTTTTCATGATGGATTTTTAGTCTTCATACTGTAAAACTAGAAAAGCAGTGTAATAGTTTTATATTTGAGAAAGTATTGTTGAAATCATAAAAAATGAATGTGCTTTAAATAAAATTGTTACAGTAATTATTATTCAGAATATATTATATTTGTATCTTATTTGCCTCCTGAATCATACTCCTTTTCCAAAATAAACAAAAAAAACTTATTCTCAGGTTTTACAATGTCTTTGACATCTTCCTATGCCAATTTCAAGATTCTGTACCCAATTTCCATTCCTTCCTATTTTCTACACCTTTTCCTCCGAACTTCTTTCTTCCATTGTTCTGACTACTACATGTGTTCATGTTAGTTTTTGTCTTTCTCTCTTCCTTGTTCCTATCAGATTCCATTCATAAATCTTTGTAATCTGTCTTCCATCATCCTTTTCGTAAGTCCAAATCATCTTTGAGTTTAATTGTATCTTCTCACCTCATATTCTTCTTTTTAGACTGGTTTCGGGACCATATTTGATTCCATTCATGACCGTTATGTCGTCTTGAAAGGATTCATCTTATTTATTAAGAAGAACCTAATAATGTTCCTTCCTAATATAACACTGGTCAACATTATTTTTGTCTCATGAGTACCAATAGTTGTACTTAATGCAGTTTTTTATCGTGTTTTCAAATATGTAATCGGAATTTCTCCATCACCCACAGTTTTTTTTTTATTTCAATTTCAATTAATGGATTTAAATAATTATTTTCTGCTTAACAAACATTAAAGGGATTACGTCAAAATCAAAACATACAGTGGTGTACCCTGAATTGCAATCTGCAATGAGACCAGTTCTGTACTGCAAAGAATTGCCCATACCAAAGCCTCCAGAACATGTGACATTAGATGAAGAGAGCTCATATTTTGATGAAAGAAGAAGAAGAAACAGATTTTGGTGATACAACTTCATAAATCTCCAAAACTTATATTTTAAAATAAACTACTCCTTGAAATAATTAAACTGATTATTTTAGTTTCTAAAGCTGTTCATCTGAGCCTCATTTATTGACTCAAGAAGATCTTAATGATCTCATATGAGATTTAAAGTTATCCAAAAACCAGTCTGAAATACTTGGTTCCCGGCTAAAAGGATGGAATCTTCTTCAAACCTTGCGTGATGGAGAAAAACCAATATCATATTTGAATTCAGGAGAAAAAATACTATCAGAATCACATATTTTTCCTTCTGAGACAAAAAAAAAGTTTCTTTTTTGTTGCTCAGTGTAATTTATCAATACCTCATAGTGTTAATTCCTATAAAGTTCATCTTAATTGTGTTGTTTTAATAGTTTCTTGCACTTTCATCTTTTCTCTTATAACATTATTTCTAATTTTCTCTCCCCTTGAAATAATTGCTGATAATCGCCAGAAGTCCATTTCTGTTGAATATAATTTACTTATTGTTATATTTGAAGAGAAAAATTATATGCCCAGAATGGAGTTTGAACCCAAGAACTTTGGGTTTCTAAGCCAATGCTCTACTGCTGGAGCTATCTGGGTGCTCCAATCTAAACACAAATTTGTCTCTTATACATTGTTGATTGCCGAATGCTACGAGCCTTTGCTTTATTATGCAATGGCGGCTCCTATTTAAGAAATTTTATTGGGAATTTAAACATTACTTTATAAAGCCAGCAGGGCTTCTTTCAATATTGTTATTATTAATTTAACACTTCTCACTGAAGGGCAAATTATATTTGAAGAGAAAAATTATATGCTCAGACTGAGGTTTGAACTCTAGACCTTTGGCTTTCTAGGCCAATGCTATACCGCTGAGCTATCTGGGCACTCCAATCTAAGCAGATTTTTCTCTTATACATTGTTAATTCTTATTGTTCTTGCTTTCAAATGCCATGTCTGAGAGTCATATGTTATTGTGTTTTAGCAATTGTGTTATACATAATTTAAATAATTTGCACTTCATCTCATATATTTTGTATATATCCCACACCAGTTTTGAAGAGTCTACTCTACATGTCAACTGGGACACAATGGATTATACATTATTAATATGTAATGAAAGAATAACAGCTTGTGAGATGAAATTTATGCAGCAAACAGCTGGCTACACCAAATGGGATCGAAAGAAAAATGTAGAAATCCTTCAAGAACTTAATGTGTCACTAATACTGGACTACATCTCCAGATATCGGCTAAACTGGAAGGAACATGTCTCAAGAATGGCTAGATCCAGGATCCCCAAGGCAATAATGAACTACTGTCCAAATGGGAAATGGTCACTTGGTCGACCTATGAAAAGATGGCACGAAAACCACTTTCTCAGGCCGTAACAGTTCTTCTAGGACTAATTCCTGGCATGATGATGATGATGATGAAGATGAAAGAATATCACCTGAACCTGGATTTGAATCTGAACTTCTAGCTTTGTATGCTATAATGTGCTAACCTTTAAACTAATTTAGGCTTCCAGTCCAAGCATCAATATATTTTTCCTTTTCTCATATACAGTTCTCTACGTCTGAGGCAGCTAGTAATTGCTACCAATGTAATTGGTTGTCTTCTAATTCAAGAAGACATTATAAGAATTTTTACACTATTATATCCAATAAAGCTTTATATTTTGATGTTAGAATTAAATTTTAACACTTGTAATGATGGAAAAATTATTAATTTGTAAAGAAAAATTATTAATTTGTAAAGAAAAATTAATGCCTTAAAATGTTTGCTTCATTTTTTATTGTGATATCTTTATCCGATAAAATACTTTTTAATAGTGATATTGCTGTCATTCTTTTATTAATTCTTGAATTGTCAACTTCACGATTCCCTTTCTTGGTTATTTTGACCCCCAAATGTTTTTCTAGGGGAAAGTAACTCAATGTTCATATTATTCGTTTTTAAACATCGTAATGACAGACAAATTATATTTGAAAAGAAAAATATATGCCTAGACTGGGGTTTGAACCCAAGACCTTTGACTCTCTATGTCAATGCTGTATCAAAGTGAGCTACCTAGGCCTCCAATCTAAACGCATATTTTTCTCTTCTACATATTTAATTCCCTAACCCCAAATGCTACGAGCCGTTGCTATGATTTTTGCAAATGGCAGCTCCTTTGTTAAGAAGACTTTTATTGGGAATTTAAACATTACTTATAAAGCCAGTAGTGCTTCTTTCAATGTTCATATTATTTGTTTTTAAACATCGTAATGATGGACAAATTATATTTGAAAAGAAAAATATACGCCTAGACTGGGGTTTGAACCCATGACCTTTGACTCTCTATGTCAATGTTCTATCAAAGTGAGCTACCTAGGCCTCCAATCTAAACACACATTTTTCTCTTCTATATATTTAATTCCCTAACCTCAAATGCTACGAGCCGTTAGGGAATTAACTATGTAGAAGAGAAAAATACACGTTTAGATTGGAGGTCTAGGTAACTCACTTTGATAGAGCATTGACATAGAGAGTCAAACCCCAGTCTAGGTGTATATTTTTCTTTTCAAATATAATGAAAGTAACTCAACTTCAAATTTCTGGTACAATGGCCAGCTCCCTGTTTATCAGAAAAATGTTGGTTGGTTGATTGCTAATGAATGCTCTTGGAATTGGAGGATTTCTATTTTCCTTCTGGCTTCCGAGTAACATCTAACTAGTTGCGATTACATTTCTCTAGTTGTCTTTGTAAGAGCATTGCAGTGGAGTAAATAATCTCTGTTCGTCACTGAGTTTGGATCTTCACATAGTATGCAGAATGGGGACTCAAAAACAATTTTATGCAAGTGTGCTGCCAAAGAGTAATGTCCAGTAGTCATCCTAAAAATAGCAACAGCTCTGCTTCTTGGGTAGTCAGGGATTTGATTATTATTTTTTAACAAACAACAAAAAATGCAAAATGCTAAAAAAAAATATTAAAATGTATTTATGCAAATTAAATATGTTTTGAATTTTGGAGAAAAAAAATCCAGCAATGAAAAATGTTAAATTAAAAAAAAATCTCACATCAAAATATTTTTGTATACCACTTATTTCTGAATGTAAGGATACTCCCCTTTCAATTGTTTTTGCAGGTTATGTTGTGCTTTATATTTGCATAAAATAGCATTCTCAAAGTTATTAAATGAATTGTGATTTCTTCTTACCTCATATTTCTATGTTTTTTTTAAACACAGCACTGCAGTATCAGCGACCATCGTCACCATCCTCAGCTGTTTTCACAACTGTAAATTTTTTCTTTTGCCGGTAATTATCCAAACTGCCATCTGTTGTATTTTTGAAGAACTTTGTAATCAAGCTCGGTTCGTCTGGAATCTCGAAGTTCATGGTTCTAGTATGGTTTTTACAAATATATATTTTTTCCCAAACCTTTGGATTTAACAGTTTGGGAAAAAAATACATATTCAAAAAACCATACTAGAACCATGAACTTCGAGATTCCAGACGAACCGAGCTTGATTACAAAGTTCTTCAAAAATACAACAGATGGCAGTTTAGAAAATAATTCCTTCAAAAGAACACCAGATGGCAGTTTGGGTAAAGAAAAAATTGACAGTTGTGAAAACAGCTGAGGATGGTGACGATGGTTGCTGATACTGCAGTGCTGTGTTTTAAAAAAACATAGAAATATGAGGTAAGAAGAAATCACAGTTCATTTAATTCTTATGAATTGAACCTCATAATGTTAAAAATTCCCAAATTTGTTATATAAAATTCTCAAAGTTACCATTTACATTCACACAACTTAATAAACCCAATTTCTATATTATAAAAAATGCAAATCAACAGACTGCACTCAGGTGACGACTTAATCATACATTTAAAAATGTGAGATATAAGTAGAGTATACTCATGTACGCCCACAACACGACCAAGCAGTCTCCCAAGGTATGGAGCTAGGGATGCATTGGTCCAAGCTTCCATGCGAGAATAACTTTCCTTATGGATTTCAGCCTATATGGGACTGGTGCATACCCAGCAACATGGGGGATTTTGGTAGCTACAGTAGTAAGTAGTGGCTTCAAGGTTGAGAAAATCAGATATATAGTTCGGGATCCCATCATGCTGACTACATGTCATTCCTATATTGGTAAGATGATCGTCCACCTTTGTGTATGGTATGTATGTACCCCATATTTTCCACATGGGGACATGGGTGCTCCCTAGCAGGAGTTTATTAACCTAGCTATTTTAGTTATGCTTATTTACCTATGGATGTCAAAGAGTAACATGCAGTTAGCACATTGACTCAATGAGACATCTAGTAGGGACTTTATAAAAGTTTTTTTTTCTATTTACATTTGTGCCACCCTAAAAGATTGCATTTGGTTTTAGAAACATTATGTCAAAATTTGGTTACTTTAATTTTTTTTTACCAAGGTGCAGAAAACCACAAAGTTTACTCAATTTATGTTTTTTTTTATAATTAGTAAAGAGCCACTTTCTTGTGGTCTTCATTAGAGAATATTGGTTTCTTTCTTAATTAATCTCAAAGTTTGATACCTCCATCTGTCGAAGTGATTCCTTTCTTTCTATTTCCTTTAGTTTAACCTCTCCCTTTGTAGGTATTTTTTTCAAGCCATACATGTGACCTGTCAGGAGAGGATTGTAAACTCTGGATTACATGTACCCTCATGAGGACATGACGGGTCTATCTGGTAAGTGATTAGTTTCATTCAAAGGCCATCTCCAAAACAACAAAAAACTTTCAAAGCAAGACACATTATTCATTCATACTAAACAAGGCAAATATGACATGGATGTTAAAAATGGCTGGGTGATGTTCGGAGACTATTCAAATGTTAAATTTGCTTGAGATTGTCTTAAAGGTTTTGAAAAAGCCCAAATAAAAATTCTCCCATGAAACTTCTCCTGACTGGGGATTGAACTAAGGCCCACTGCATCTGAGGCAATAACCTTACCACTAGACCATAGGGGAGAATCAAAGTAGATTCCAACATATGTATCTTCTCCTAAATGTTAATCAGAAACTTTCTTTTTGTTCTTGATCATACTTGTATTTTCATCCATCTGCAACTTTACTGGGATAATTTTCTCACACTACACTTAAGTGGTGATCAGAATCACTGACTACTCCTCGCAAGTACAAACATTTAAAATTGTAGGCTTGTTCTCCAATATAAACATCATCAAACACAGGCTATTTGCTATTATTTTATTTAACAACACATTTTAACAGTTAAAGTCATTAGTATTGGAATTCAAATTTCAGCTCAGAGACCCTTTTTTTATCAGAATTGAGGTTCTTTTACATCAAAATTATAGCAAGGGATTCATGACTTTAGGTATGTTCTCTATGTTAAGTACCTTCTGAAGGAACCAATATGTTCTTTTTAAATCATGAAAAATTCACTGACGCCAGTCAGTTTTTGAACCCCTGATCCATGGAATTAATGTTGAACATGATTAGTCTGTTAAGACCGATTATCAAACAGGTCTTTGGCATAGTTAACAATGCTGAATTAATATAACATAATGATTAATGTTACACATTGGTTGTTTCAAGGAAAAGAAAAGCAGTTTCAAGACAAAAAAAATCTGGAAACGAAAACATGGCAAATATCCGATCTTGAAGCTTCGATGTGGTAACAGTCTGGTACCTTTTTGTATCTCTGATCATTAGGCTCTATATTTCTCTTCCATCCTTTGAATTTTAAAGGTGTTACTTATTTTTGAGTCTTTAAACTAAAATTTAATGATCGAAAATATATAATAGTTGAACTGTTTGATTCCCGAGTAGGTGGGGGAGGGATTATATTCGAACTTAAAGGTTCTCTATGAATGTCTATGAACTTAATCGTGCTTTATGTTAGAGAACGTACTCTATGTGCTTTATCGTTTATCCCCATTTATCCCCGTCACCCGTAATCATAGAGCCCGTAATGTGATTCGAATTCGGTACCATTGGCATGACAGATCGCTCCATATAACGTAAAAATTACGCTATTAACACACAGCACTGTAATAACTACAAATTGGGCAATTTACTGGTAAAAAATAGCATTCAAGATTGAAAAGTGTGGGATCAAAGTGTGTTATTTATTATTATTATTATTATTATTATTATTATTATTATTATTATTTTATTATTATTATTTTTTTTTTTTACTTTCGGTTGGGCCTTGGATCGTCACGTGGCCCTTATCAGGAGATGCTGATATCATTCATGTCATCTTATTTGTTATTATTTTTATTTGTTGCTTCTTTATCGCTACTTTTGAGAGTTTCTTTTTAAGAATATCGCGCATTTGCAAAGTGAAGAAATTTGGTCTATTTACGTCTTACGATAGATCACGTACAAAATACTGCACATAACCATATTTACACAGGTCTAGTAATTAGTAATTTCAAAACAACATGTAGACTTACATATTTTATAATTTAAATGCTGTCATTACGTAATAATCTAAGAATTTAGAAAACTAAATAAAAGTATTATCTAATTTAATATCGAACATATGGGTTTCAATGATATTAGTTATACTATGTAGCCTAAGTTATAACTTAGCATGGCTCTATTATCTTCTGAAAAAATTGTTATTAAAAATGCCTGTTTTTTTTACAGTAGTGGATCGTGATATAGAGAACTTTCTGTGATATGGCGGAACTTAATGGCACAAGTAAAGTATCATCAAAGGTGAATCTTATATCTGAAATATTTAAAAATATGTCATATGGGCAAGTTTCTGACAGTTCAGAATATGCAAAGGTGAGCATTGCTTAAAGCAAATTATTCATGTATCAGTATCACCTTTGAATGGGATTACCAGAAAGCATTAAACCCTATATTTTTATTTCAATTTTGAAAATTATTAATTTGGTAAACATTAACCTATATTCAATTTTAATCAGGAGAATATTTGGATATCATTGTAGCTATGAGAAAGAATTTGAATAGGCTAGTTCAAATTAATATCAATTTATTAATAAATTGTCAAAGACAATACAAAATAGTTTGTTGCTAATCTTGAGCAAACATAACCTATACTGTCTTGTAATTTGCATTGTCGCAGTAGCTAAATTGTTATTTAGGTTATTACCATGAAGTTGCTGAATTTTTCAACTGCATACCAAACTTCAATTGCTTAATATTTCAACAGTACAATGAATTTATAAATTGAGTCAGATAAATTACTTCCCACTGTAATTTTGATTAAAAAAAGTTTAATGAATGTTCATTACCCTGATTTTTTTTCTGAAAGAAACACGGACTGTACTCCTGTAAACTCAGTTATAGTTATCAGAAGTCCAAAGATCCATTAATACCACTTAGTGAGAAAATGATTGTTGCACAAAAGAATTTAAATGTTAAAACAATTCAAATTTTGACATAAAGAAGCTGATAAATTTTGTTTTTACTTCATCTTCATTACTTTCCTTCTAAAGATGTCATCAGAATTTTTAGATTCGGAAAAAATCCATTGAATTTGACCTAACTATGAATTGTTATAACATTTAAAGCATTTTTCACACAAGCATATAGGCCTATGCCCAGTTTATACGTAACTATGTAAAATATAAATTATACAAATTACCACTCAATAAATAACACAGTTTTAGTTAAAAAGGAAAATAGTGCTATAAAGCCTTAGGGGTTGTTGGGAAATAGATGGCAAAACAAATTATTTGTGACAAATGATTTTTGATCATTCACAAAACATGTATGTTTCTTTTAATTTTCCCTAAGACACCATTGCTTATCACCAAAATTAATATCTATCTATTTCTAAATTTTTCATTTGAAATATGTTCTTGATTTTGTTTGACATCTATCCCACAAACCTCAGATTTAGATGTGGAAGTTATATCCTTCATCAGAATTAATGTTTAAACATACCTTATAAAGTATTTTCTTCTTATAGAGCTGGTTGAATGGCAGAAAGCTAGGCCCTTTCATTGATAACAAGTGCAAGGAGATTTCGCCTTTAGTATTTGAAGTATGTGAAGGCTGCTCAAATTCTGTGATAACTAAAGTGGGACAAAGCACTGAAAATGATATAAATGAAGCAGTAAACTCTTCTCTCAAAGCGGCTGATGCTTGGTCCAAGCTGAGTGCACATCAGAGAGCTCGTCATCTTTATAGGTAAATATTTTTTAATGAAATAAAGGATAAATCCTCTCCATAATTTGACTTTTCTTCTTTATCATCTAGACTATCCCTAACTATTCACCAAAACTATTGAATCTGAGGTTAATGGCCTTTTGGACATAAGCTCTCCAAACATCCCTATTCCATCTCCCTCAATTCATGGATAATGTTATACCCTCACCTCATTGTTTTCCTACCAGACACTTTCTATCTGGCTTTCATATAAGAAGTTTCCATATCACAATTTCATTCCCAATTCAAACCACATGTCCTGTCCATGACAGTCTGCAAGATCTGGTTTTCCATAAAGACCATGTGACTCACCATTATATACTGTGAAGTAAAAATAAGTCATAATGAGACACAAGTTTAAAACACATCAGATGAAATTTATTTGTTATATACATGAATAATTTGTTTACAATTTGTTATAATGATTCCTCCTGATATTGAGACTGTATAATAAATTAAACTATTTTTCACATTATAAATATTTATACTATCTCCCATGTTTTTCGTAGATGTCACCTCTTGTTTTCGGTTGATATCTCGCTGGTGCCTTGGAGAAATTGAACTTCTACACTTTTTTTAGTATAATTTTAAAAATTTCACAAAGGAAAAAAATAAATAAAATATAGAAATGAGTTTTACTCTCTGGATTAAATAAATCAATACCAACATTTGGTGCAAATTCAATATCAACATTCATTATTGGAATGCTTATATTGACTAGTTACAGTAACTGTACTAATAGTAATTTCATTAGATAACATCGAAAGAAGCCATACTAGCTTTATTTATTTTAATTCCTGTACTTCTACTATTATTTAATACTTTCCCATTCCCTATTCATAATCTAGAGACAATAAACATGCTTCCCATTAACAATTTACAATAACCTAGCAGGTAGATGGTTTCCACCTCAATGCACTCCCGTTAGGTGAAATAACAAGTACTGGCTATTTTGTTTTAACGTAAGGCTGTAAAAATTTACGTTGTACTCCATTTTTGTAAGAGCCTATTTTGAATTTTTAATGCCTATACTAATGATTTTAGTGCCTTTTTGCATGCCTATTTTGATTTTTTTAAGTGCCTAACATCCGGACTCTAAAGATCAGTCTGTACCAATTGATGACGAAGCACAGAAGCTTTGAAATGTGACTTACAAAAAAAACAATTTATGAGGAAATATGCATACAGACCAAACTTATTCATTATTCTATTTCCGGGGAGAAGGATTTGATATGCAAGTTCTTTGGATCATCAAAAGATGGAGTAGGGGTCGATATCCAGGGCCGACAACTTAAAAAATTAACAAAATTAACAATCTGGACAAACTGATGATGAAACAGAAGTGTTTTGAAACATGTCCTAAAAGAACTCAACTTTTATGAGGTAAGATGCAACAGACTCACCTTATTTATTAAGATCCTCATAATGTTACTTCCTATTGTAATTTTATAATTCTATGCTTCTTTACAGTTTAGCAAGACATCTCCAAAAACATAGCGCAACACTAGCACAAATTGAATCTCTTAATCGGGGAGTTCAGAATCGTGATCCAAAAGAATTTGATGTTCCCATATTGGTGCGCTACTTCTATCATTATGCAGGATGGGCACAACATTCATCCAGTACTGAACTGAGAGACTGGAAACCACTTGGAGTTGTTGCAGCTGTACTTTCAAGTTCATCTCCTCTTGCAGCTCTTGGCTTCATAATTGCTCCTGCTTTGGCTGCAGGGAATACAATCTGCCTTAAACCTTCACAGCGTTCACCATTACCAGCATTGTTATTTGCTAGTATAGCATCACAAGCAGGGTAAGATGTAAAATCAGTATGCACAATTTGGGAATCATAGCACAAGTGACTTAATGCAGTAACTTAAAAAGGAACAGGAAAAAATGGAGTAATCACTTTTTAGAATGTTATTAGCAACTTGAGAAATGTAGGTAGATAGGTAAGTAGGTTTAATAAAATCAAAGTTGGAGTTTGACTGAAGATGGAAGTAAAATTATTCTTTTGAAACTGGTATCGTGAAAACACACAACTTTATGAGGTGAGATATTAAAAAACATTTTCTCCAACTCATTCATAAAGGTAAGTAGGTACCTAATGCTTTAATAGTGAGCATAGAACATATTTTTATCGACTCACCTCATATGATTTCAAATTTCTTTGATACCGACGGTTTCAGACAATATCATGTCCCTCTTCAGTCATGGCTTCCACTCACTATTAATGATATAACCTCATAATGTTTACTTCCCAATATTAATTTAAATGCACCTAATGCTTTATTTAACAACATAGTTATTTTCTCCCTTGCTGTCCAGTATTTTTTTTATTCAATGCCATTTTGACATTTCTGGTGTTCTCTCCTGGCATGGCATACCTGTAACCCACTTTTGGGGATGGGGCATCTGGAAGATGAGGTTACGCTACCCCGATGAGATGAGAGTTGATGATGATGGTAATGATGTACCAGGAGAGGCCTTAAACTAAATTTAATCTAATGAGATGAATATGATATTGATGATAATGATGGGCAGTTGGGCCTTAAAGTTTTCTGATTTTTATCTTACAGGTGAGGATGATTTTCAGGGACTGTTGGGCCCTAAGCTTCTTGACATTTGTCTTACAGGTGAGGAAAAATCCCGAAAAAACCTCACCCAGGAGCCTGTCCCAACCGGGAATTGAACCTGGGCCCGCTGTGTGACAAGGCAGCACGCTACCTCGAGACCACAGCGGTTAACAATAGTACATGTAATTAAAATAATTGTTAAAATTCATCGGAGAACATATTGTTTAAACAACTCACCTCATAGGATTCATGCTTCCATGATATCGCAATTTCAAACCTAGTCATGTTCATCTTCAGCCATAACTCCGACTGACGAAATTCTTCGGCCGTCAACTATTCTATTGGTGAAGATGGTGACAATAGAATAGTTGACGGCCGAAGAATTTTGTCAGTCGGAGTTATGGCTGAAGATGAACATGACTATGTTTGAAATCGCGATATCATGGAAGCTTGAATCCTATGAGGTGAGTTGTTTAAACAATATGTTCTCCGATGAATTTTAATGATTATACCTCATAATGTTTACTTCCCAACATTAATTTAATAAAATAATTGTTGTTTTTCAGGCTACCTTCAGGAGTGATAAATGTTTTGCCTGGTGACATAGATGTGGGTAAACTTTTGGTAACACATGGACAGATCTCAAAAGTGACATTTTGTGGATCCGCTTCTGTAGGTCGTCTTATTCAGGAAGAGACAGCTGGTCTAGGAGTTCATCTTACATTGTGTATGTTCTAACGTAGAAAGTTATCTAAATTTCATATGCTTTGCACATATAGTTTACTGCTTATTATTAGAGTATTGTTGCTTTTATTTTTTGTTTTTCTTCTAGTGCTTGATAGTGGTCGATCTTCCATGTTGGTATTTGATACAGCCGATTTAGATTCAGCAGTTGATTCTGCAGTTGATGCTGCCTGGTTTAATCAGGGTCAGGTAAAATGTGTAACTTTTTAATTTGTGTTAGTATCATTTGGTAAAACCATTCCAAAATTATCTTAGCATATCTTCTCTTATATGATTCTAAAAGAATTGGTAGGGTGTACAAGGCAATATATTTATTTACACATCATCATGTCGGCCGCAGTGGACTAGTGGTTATGTTCCTTACCTCTGATTATGAGGGTTGCAGGCCGAGGTCAATGGATTTTTTAGAATGGAAAAATAGAAGGAGCAATCTATCTATCTGATAATTATTCTCCTTTCAATTTAGTGGATTTTTTAAGGTATAGATATCCTTCTTTTGAAGAAAAATAAAGCTGTGGATCTGGCGTTGTAAATTTTGGCATATAAAAGAATTTCAAGCATAGAAAAAGTCTAACCAAATCACTGGCATTATTAAACCCAGAGAATCATGACCACATGGTCATAGGTCTCCATACATCTCTACTCTGACATTCCCTGTATAATCTACCTCCCTTAAATCATGGTTAGTGTTATTCTCCCACCTCATTCTTGGGCTACCTATTGGGTACTTTCCTTCTGGTTCATCTGAATAAAATCTGTCAGCTGTTTTATAGCCAACATGGAAGTGCATTTGTAGTGACCTGAACATCATTAAACAAATAAATAAATTTGATCTGTATTCTTTCTACCTCATGTAGTTGTTTCTTTTAGACATATGTTTCAAAGTATGTTTAAAACATATATTACATCAGAATATAACAATCATAATTAACTCTAACATTAAATACTCAATGAAATTTGATCAATAAGATAATATCTATTATAATACAATCTGTAATACAACTAGTTAATGATAGTAAGATTAAGACTAAAACTAATAATAAAATGTATTCAAGTAAGATAAATTAAATTGTTGCTACACTGTCCCTGTCTAATGTATATAAAAAAACAAAGGAAAATAATGAGATATAGAAAGCTAATTTTACGGTTATAGAATATTTAAACAAATGAAAATATTTGTTAATCTTAATATTTTCATAAATAATTTTATTTATTAATTGTTAAAAGAATACTATCAGTGATGTGTATAAGTTAGTTTGTTGTTAAATAATATTCTTTAGTTTAGAGAGGGTCAAAATATATTAGTCTTACGGGAATAATATTCCATGCTGAGTGAAAGCAGTTAGGAACAGAGTAGTCATCTGGAGAAGTTTCACGTAACTAAACATCTATTCGAACATATTTATCTCATTAATCATGATCAAATCTGAAAGAAATGATTCTACATTCAAGGATATCAGGAATCTATGAATAGCAAACTAAAAGGGGAACATTTCTGTCCATGCCAGAAAGAATGTAAAGGCTCAATAGAGCTGAAGACAATCCGTGAAGAAAACTACGATATTAAAATTAATAACCAATTTTAAAAATTGCAGGCACCTTGGTGTGTGCGTAATGTGTTAATTCAAGAGTCAATCTGGGTAACTTTCACCTCAAAACTTCGTTCTCGGATAGAACAGCTTCAAGTTGGAACAGCCTTTGATCACCAAGCAGACATTGGATCACCAGTTGATAAAAAATTAGTTTTAGATGTAACTAATGCAATTCGTCTTGCTCACATACGTGGATTAGAGGTGAGTATTGTTGGATATGAATTTGTGTCTTTAATTTTATACAAATGCACAGTACTTGATAGAAGTCATTGCCCATAATTATGAGTAAACAAATAACTGATAACAGTAAATTAAAACAATAGAAACTCATAGCAAAAACTGAAAGTTTGGCTCTTGCTTCCCAGTATCTATCCTTCAGCGTTGCAGAGTGAAGTGCATGACACTATAGTAGTTGGTTTCAGTCCCTGTTCGTGTTTGTGGAGCACAATGGGCAATGAGGACTTCTTTATTGTATCTTTAATTTTTAAGGGCAAAATCTTGAAAATTGAGTTGTAACATGTAAACTGTGATGTGACCTTCTGAAGCATTTGGTGCACATAATTTTTACATCCATCAATAGATGGTAGATAGTCAATAGATGGTATATAAAACTATGTTCACCAAATGTTTGAGGAGGTCACACACCACCGTTTATATGCTACAACTCAAGAATTTGTCAGTTACCATTTTTACAGCAGAGCCCTTCATTTAATATATATTTAAGTCGTGTTTCAACAAACTGTGTTAAATAGGATGAGATGTTATATTAAATTAATGTTGGGAAGTAAACATTATGAGGTATTAAAATTCATCGGAGAAAATTTTGTTTAAACAAAATGTTCTCCGATGAATTTTAATACCTCATAATGTTTACTTCCCAACATTAATTTAATTTAATTATGAGATATAATCATTGAAATTCGTCAGAGAACATTTTTAGAAAACTCACCTCACTTATGAGAGAGGAATCAAGCAGTGGTATAGTGGACTTTAATGATGGGGGTGAGATTGCAATTAATTGTTTATTAGTAGATGTTTTATCCTTTAAAAAAAATTCTATGGTGCAATAAGTCTAGAAGGATCTTGTTCTACCAACCACCTGTTTGCCTCACATCCACAGGTGGCATTTGCAGAGGTGGACAATTTAGGGATGTGTGGTCAGCATGTCAAGTTCCTGCTGCATGTCTATTTTATTTTTATTTTTAATTAAACTATGAAATTGGTTCTGGTAATGAAAATTGAACCTTGCATTTCATGACAAAACCAGAAGAAACCTCAGGTTGGTAGTTACTGGGAATTGTACACAGGACCTTCCGAATATAAATTTCAAACTCGACTGCTTGAGCCAATTCACTTGGTTTTTCAGAGAATTGTTAGGCATTTAATGGTTTATTTTATTATTTATTTACTCCTTGACGTAACAGGCTTAGAAGGTCCTTGGCCTACCAGCCGTCTACTGGCATCACATCCATGTGTACCATTTACAGAGATAGACAATCATCAGCCAGTATCAGAGTGATATGTGATCAGCAAATCAGGTCCCCCAGCCATTGTAACTGGTTTTCTCAATCTGGAGTCACTACTTATTGTACCTATCAATTTTTCTCATGATGCTGGGTGGCCATATCGGTCCCATACTGACTGAAATCCCATGAGAAATTTTTCTTCTCCAAAGGGGACTCAAACCAGTGCATGTTCTATAGCTCTGTACCAAGGCATGATGTCTTTGATCATTTGGCTATGCCGTGGGACATAAAGAAGTTTAGTCTTTGTCAACTTGAAGTGAAAACAAATTATTGACAATATCAAAGAAAAAGGAATATTGTCAGTCCTGGTGCACTAGTGGTTACCTTGCTTAGTTCTGGTTCCAAAATTCGTGGTTCAATCGGACAGGGATTAATGAATTTCTCAGGGCGTAAAATTCTTGAGTATGGGTTCGTTCAGAAGGAAACTAAAGCCATGAGTCCTGTGTTATAGATTTACAGCATGTAAAAGAACCTGAAGCGTGAAAGAAGAGGCCTGTCAGAAAAATTTGTTGGCTTTTTCGTGCCTAGATTGGAATGACAACACTAATGACTTGAGATGTTAAAGAGTTTTGTTAAATTAGAGAATATCAATAACAAAAAGGCATATCCAAATATTTAAAAAGGGACTTGTAATATAAAAGAACTTTTGAGTAAATTCTGATTATAATAGCGTTATTCCTGCCAGCTGTAATCTTTCTTAATGTATGTTAGAGAGAAATATCTGCTGTATTTACAATGCATTAAAAAAATTGAAATTTATATTAAAATTATCCAATTGAAGAAAATGTTAGTTTTGATATTTGAGTGATTGACAGTCATATAATTGACACCATCTGCCAGAATACAAGCTGCTGAAATGAAATTCCTCAGACCAATAGCAGGATACCAAAGAACAGACAAAAAACATTACACAGAAATAAGACAACAACTGAAAGTAGAGGAATTAAACACAATAGTGAAATACAGAACAAACTGGAAAGAACATTTGGCAAGGATGACAGAATAGAATACCAAAAGCAGCATACATTCACCAGAGGAAGAAGAAGTTTGGGAAGACCAAAGAAAAGATGGAAACAGCAGCAATTTGGAGCTGTAACAGGCTAGTAAATAAGCCTAAACTGTGATGAAGAAGAAGAAGTAATTGACACCACTGTACTCTATGATCAAATGAAGACTGTGTTCCAAAAGGAGAAATTTAGGTGCCCTAGTGAATAGAGATGAGACCTGTAGAGTCAAAACTTAGATTTCCTATTACAGTTCACAGACAGTATATAATACTAAACAGTAAATACTAAACTTTGAAAAGACTGCACTAAGCACAAGACACAATGTGGTGTATCACTTTCCAATTGATTTGTGTTGTTTTAGGATAAGATGTTTGGGGGTGGGGGAGTCAGCATTACAATTAGCATAGTTGCCTTTGTTGAAAAACAAAAGACAAAAAAAAAGCTTTTCCCATATTTGTATTTCAAACAATATTTATTCCTTGGAATTGAAGCATCAAATGACCTATATGACAAGTGTGTTCACTTCATATTCAATTTCCAAAATCTTCACTCACAGACTTATTTTGGCCATTCAATATATTTACTTATTAGCTGTGTCTTATTGTGTGATTGTTTAAAAAATATATTTTTTTGTAGGTTACATGGAAAAAACTGCCATCTAGTCTTCCTTCTGATGAGTTTTTCCCACCAACTCTTGTAATTGGAGGTCTACCTTATAGTAACAGTACTGTAGAAGAAGAAATTTCTGTGCCATTATTATCAGCAATTCCATTTAGAACAGCAAAAGAAGCTATTGTCATTGCAAATAATACACGTCATGGCCTTGCTGCTTCTGTCTGGTCAGATAATGCATCTCTTGCAATGGAAGTTGCTTACCAACTTCAGGTAAATCAGAAAAAAAACTAATTGAAAACTTTTACGGAACTTTCATAAGGAGGAAATATATACAGAGCAGTCTATGACATTCTCTAGGGCACTCAGTGGCAAATGGGCTTGGCATCAGCACTTGTTATTCCCAGTGAATGGGATATGCTAGAGTTGCTATTAAAATTACAGTATTGTTATCATTTACTAATCTTACAGAAAGTGTTCAAAATGTTGTTCTGCTGCAACTTATCCTTGGCATTTTCAAAAGACACGTGTAAGTTTGTATACTGTAATTCTCCCAATTTCTCTTACAGTACTATCTTTTAACTCATGAATTATGTGCAGATTGTCTTTTTTTTTTTTTTAGATTTTCCCATAAATAAAAATTGCAGGCTGTCAAATCAGGGAGAAGTAGAGGGTTTATAATCTTCTACTAGTAACCTTGTCCTCGAATATTTTGCTTATTGAATTTAATGTATGCTGTATGGGCAGTTGAGAGAAAAAGAGAATGGGATTACAGCAGACTGCATTCCCTGGGAATGACAAGTGCTAATGGTAGGTTTGCTTGCCTCTGAGTGGCATAGAGAATCTCATGCTGCACTGTGTATGTATGGAAAGAAATTCTTACAATGATAAGATTTTATATGTAAAAAATATCTTGTATTAGTTAAATCCTTAATATTGAAATAGAGTTTAATATAATAAATTTGGGAATTTTAACATTATGAGGTTTCCTTAATAAGAATCAAATAAATCATGAATTCTTCTTACCTCATATATCTATGTTTTTTTAAACACAGCACCGCAGTATCGGAGAAACATCTTCTCCATCATCAGCTGTTTTCCCGACTGTCAATTTTTTTCTTTTGCCAGTAATTATCCAAACTGCCATTTGGTGTACTTTCGAAGGAGTAATTTTCTAATCTGCCATCTGGTGTATTTTTGAAGAACTTTGTAATCAAGCTTGGTTCATCCGGAATCTCAAAGTTCATGGTTCTAGTATTTTTTTTTTAAATATTTGAATCTGGAATTTATCAAATTAACTGCAAAGATTGCAATAAAGTATATGTAGGCAAAACAAAAAGGAACAAACTCATAAAAAAGAACACTTTAGAAACATAAAAAATGGAGAAATTGAAAAATCAGCTATAGCAACACACAGTTTATTAGAGAATCATAGAATTGAAAAAGAAACAAAACTTTTGAAACATCTATCTACACCTTTGAAATTAACAATTTGGGAAAATATATATATCCAAAAAACCATACTAGAACCATGAACTTTGAGATTCCGGACGAACCAAGCTTGATTACAAAGTTCTTCAAAAATACACCAGATGACAGTTTAGAAAATTACTCCTTCAAAAGTACACCAGATGGCAGTTTGGATAATTACTGGCAAAAAAAAATTGATAGTCGTGAAAACAGCTGATGATGGAGAAGATATTTCTCCGATACTATGGTGCAGTGTTTAAAATAACATAAATATATGAGGTAAGAAGAAAGAAGAATTCACAATTCATTTGATTCTTGTTGAAATAGAGATTTATTAAAAAAAAAGGTCAGATTTTTATTTTTTTTACATTACTTTTAAACAGTAAAGTTTAATATTTTGATGTTATATTTAGTTTAACATGTTCCAGTCCTGGACATATTTATTTTTTGAAAAGAAAAATAATAATATTTGAAGAGAAAAATTTTTGCCTAGACCGGGACTCGAACCCGGGACCCTTGGCTTTTCAGGCCAAGTGCTCTACCAACTGAGCTACCGAGGCAAGTTACGATCTAGATGCAAATTTTTCTCTTATGTACGTTGTAATTCCCTTGTGCCAAATGCTTGAAACCATAGCTTCTATCTTTGCAAATGGCGGTACTTAAGAGAAAAATTTGCGTCTAGATCGTAACTCGCCTCGGTAGCTCAGTTGGTAGAGCACTTGGCCCGGAAAGCCAAGGGTCCCGGGTTCGAGTCCCGGTCTAGGCAAAAATTTTTCTCTTCAAATATAATTGATCCTTCTATGAGAAGTGTTAAATTAATAATAAAAATCGTCAAGAAAAATAATGCTTGAATTGGAATTGAGCCCCGGACCTCCGACTCTGTACGTTGACATGCAATTCATTACACCATTCAAGACCTGATACAACCCACTAACTTTTCTTTTCACTTATAATTTATAAGTCTAAAAATTCTTGTTAAAAATACTTTGAATAGAAGTCGTCTGATGGTATTGTTAATAGTGCAAGTTATCTACCTTTGGACATCAGAGAATTGTATAAGTGGAAAGAAAAGTTAGCGGTTGTATCGGGTCTGGAATAGTATAATGAATTGCACACTGACATTCAAAGTCAGAGTTCCAGGGTTCGATTCCCAGTTCAGCGTTAATTTTTCTTATGAAAAAATAAATTTGTCATAGGAACATGTTAAACTAAATATAACATCAAAATATTAATTGATGATGATAAGAAATTTCGTTTTAATGTGATTTCATATAATTGTTTGAAATTTCTCGTATTTTAATCAATGGTAAAGAGAATTTTTTTATATACAATAGTTTAATTGTGTTCATTAATTTACTTATTATGCTTTATCTTCTTAATATTAATTTATAAATAATGCTATAGCTGTGTGGAGTCCCTTCATGTTTTCTTAATGTAGAAGCCATTCAATGAGTATTTGTGAATGATGATTCATTGCACTGAATGTTGGACCAACAAAGTAAGGTAAAGGGGGGATTTATGCTTGGATGGGAATGTAGCCTGAATTAGCTCAGTGGTCAGAGTGTCAGCAAGCAAAGCTGAAGGTTCGTGGTTTGATTTCTGGTCCATGCAAACATTCTTCTCTTTACCATTGATTACAATAGTTTAATTGTGTACTTTAATTTACTTATTTTAATCATAGTACTAGCTTTAGCTTCTTAATTTTAATTTAATTATCATATTTTATTTAATCATTGTTAATAGGTTATATTAAATTGCAGAACATGAAAGAAATTGAATCAGTTATTTACACCTCATCTCATATTTTGCTCTCTCACCTGGTACATGTTTCAAAGGACATTTCCCTTCATTTTCAGCCAAAAGCCGATGAAAATGAAGGAAATGTCCTTTGAAATATGTCCCAGGTGAGAGAGCAAACTATGAGGTGGGATATAAATAACTGATTCAATTATAAAATCACAATAAGAAGTAACATTATGAGGTTCTTCTTAATAAATAAAGTGTCTGTTTGTGTATTGAAACTTGTCCTAAAAGATATGTAGGTAGGAAATAACACTATGAAGTTTATTTTAATATTGTTTAGTTGTTTCTTCACTCACCTCATACTTCTTAACTCCCATGCAGACTCGAGTTTCTTCACTTCATTTGTGACATTCTCAATGCTGTATTACGTTCACAACTGATGTCCAATGGCCTCCTATCCTGCAGACTGACCTCCACGCCATTTGATGACTGACCGACGAACTTCCAAATCAATCCCCTCTCCTTATCACCGGGTATTTCAAAATTCATAGTTGTGTTTTTATTCTTGCATATGTAAATTTTTTCCCAAATTGTGAGTTCCTTTGGTTTTTCCAGTTGTTTAAGTAATTTTGTTTTGGTTTCTATTCTATGTTTCTCTGACCAGGCATGTGCAGCTATCGCAGATTTTTCTGTTTCTCCATTTTTAACATTTCTGAGGTGTTCCTCTAATCTTGTATTTAGATTGTGAAAAGATATACATAGGAAAAACAAAAACAAAAAGGAATCTAAATACAAGATTAAAGGAACACCTCCGAAATGTTAAAAATGGAGAAACAGAATAATCTGCAATAGCTGCACATGCCTGGTCAGAAAAACACAGAATAGAAACCAAAACAAAATTACTTAAACAATTGGAAAAACCAAAGGAACTCACAATTTGGGAAAAAATTTACATATGCAAGAATAAAAACACAACTATGAATTTTGAAATACCAGTGATAAGGAGAGGGGATTGATTTGGAAGTTTGTCGGTCAGCCATCTGATGGCGCGGAGGTCAGTCTGCAGGATAGGAGGCCATTGGACATCAGTTGTGAACGTAATACAGCATTAAGAATGTCACAAATGAAGTGAAGAAACTCGAGTCTGCTTGGGAGTTAAGAAGTATGAGGTGAGTGAAGAAACAACTAAACAATGTCCTAAAAGAACTCAACTTTTATGAGGTAACATGCAGCACTCACCTTATTTATTAATCAATTCAGTTTCTTTGATGAAATATCTCATAGTGTTACTTCCTAGCAATTTTGTTTTTAAATTATAGATTGTGAGGTTCCTTTTTAATTTTTTGGCAATTATAGAACATAATAGGAAAATCATAATTACAAGAAGAAATAACTACAGTTTCAGAACAGTGTAAAGAAAATAATTAAATAAACCCAATGACATAACAAGTCTAAAGAGTTAATGTCAACCGAAGTGGTTGCTGTCTTGACTAGTAGATGACAATATTTGGAGTTACAGCAAACTCCCGATTATCCATGTTAATTGGGACTGAGATATGCATGGAAAATCGAAAAACGTGGATAATCCAACCAAGTTATTCTAAAGATAAACAAGCAATACAGTATATTTAATTAATGTTGGGAAGTAAACATTATGAGGTATAATCATTAAAATTCATCGGAGAACATATTGTTTAAACAACTCACCTCATAGGATTCATGCTTCCATGATATCGCGATTTCAAACATCGTCATGTTCATCATCAGCCATAACTCCAACTGACGAAATTCTTCGGCCATCAACTATGGCAACAATAGAATAGTTGACGGCCGAAGAATTTCGTCAGTCGGAGTTATGGCTGATGATGAACATGACGATGTTTGAAATCGCGATATCATGGAAGCATGAATCCTATGAGGTGAGTTGTTTAAACAATATGTTCTCCGATGAATTTTAAGCAATACAGTATTTATTACAGTACTGTTATTCGAAAACTGTTGTACTTAAAGCAAAATTTATGTCTAGGAACCACAAATCTCTGTTGAAACCACATGTTTTACACCAAGGTCTGATATTTTCCTCTGCTTCAATTTATCTTTTACACTCTTTTTGATTACACTTCTTATTTTCTGAACACTTAAGACATTAACATAATCAAATTCATTCTTGTCCCATATATTCTAATAAGACATCTATACATTTTGATGCTTCTGTGTGGCTAATTTTGTTTTCAAAGGTCGTTGCATTTTTGTCTTCACTTCTCCTTCCTCTCCCCCTTGCACTTTGTTTACAATAAATGTTTCGATTCCGGGTTCACACGTGTTACTCAGCAACCACTCATCCACATTTTCTTCATCCACGTTTTCATAACCAGCAACTTCTTTCAACAAGTGAGCTATTTTTGTAGCATCGTCACAGTTTTCGGATGTAATGATGCAAGGTCTTCTTCATTCTTAGGTGGCATGAGCTTATTCCATGATCATTCTATTGTGGTTGGTTTCACTTTTTCCCACACCCTACAAATTTCATAAATGGCATCTAACACATTTAAACATTTCTAAAATGTGACGTCAGTTTCCTCGTGTATTAGGCTTCGTACAAGGTTGGTATGAGAAATGTTGTTTAGCACTAGCAATCACACGTTGGTCCATGGGTTGAATCAGAGATGTGACACATGGTGCAGATATTTCACAATAATCTGACCATCATCAGATATAAGTTCACTTGAACTTGGTAGCAGGGTGCATTGTTTAGAAGTAGGACAGCTTTAACAGATAGCCCTTCTTTCTTAAAATATGCCGTGGGTACCATTAGATGCATGGGAGAGGGGGGTTATGAGTGAAGTTATCTTTATTGTGCAAGTTTCTAAGTGCAGTTCACAGTAGCACGTTTAAAAGTAAAGACTTTTTTTTATAATAATAAAAATTACAGTACAGTATTTATCTTTATTTTTAAAAATACGGTAGGAAGAGCCATGCCTGGATAATTCATAAACCGGATAATAAGCGCATGGATAATCGAGAGTTTGCTGTAGATGGTTAGTGTGATACAGTCCATCAGTCATAGTTTCAACACTCTTAACTAGATTTTACTTGTTTTCGTTTCGTACTTTAGAGGCTGAACGGATCCATTCCGGACACTATACATCTTTAGTTTCATTTTTTTGACCATTTATATTTTATTATATGATAAAATGTGAGAGGTCACAAAAAACTAAAAATGGCATTATGAAAATTGAATTGTGGCATGGACAAGGAAATGTTTAGAAATCGATGCCTCTGTCACATAAGTTTATATTGTTAATCCAGGTTGGAACAGTATGGATTAACAGTCATGGAACAATGGATGCAGGTGTGCCATTTGGGACATGGAAAGAAAGCGGATATGGTGTATTTGGAGGAAAAGAAGGTAAAAGTATAGAATGATTTATATGTGTGATATGGAAAAAAGAGACAGACCTCCTGTCACAAAAATTCAAAATTGATTTTTCACTTTTTTTTTATAGAGAATTAAAAATTATAAACATATTAACACAAAAATGACCTTCAGATTTTGCAGAGATGTAGCATTCTGAATATTAGCAATAGAAAAATAAGATTTTGAGAAAAAAATGGATATAAAGTTTAACCAACTTTTATTGACAATTTTAACACAAACTAGATAAACTCTTTTACAAATGAATCATTTCATGCAGAAAAGGCTTTTATGAAAAAAGAATAATACTGCTTTATATTCACAACAGTGAAGTTAGACTAAAGCTTGCTCTTTTTTTTTTTAGGAATGCAGAATATGCAAAACAAAATAGACTGAGGCCCTTTTACATGAAGCGATCTAATTAGAGCTTGATGAAGTAAAATTTCAAAAACAGTTTAAAGTAATAGTAAAAATATAGTATTGTTTCATTTTAATTAGTAATTATTGAGAAGTAAAATACTTTTTATTGAAAAAAGGGAGAAAACTTTTATACATAGAATTGCAGGCTTTATCAAATGGAATTCAAAAACCAATAAATATTTTAAAACAAAATTAGTAGATGGTATAAAAGATTCCCGCTATGTGGCCGTGGTCTATAACTGGCGTTTCTTCCAGACGTTTCTCCCTCAACTGCGGAGGGCATCTTCAGTGGCGAGCGCTTCCAGCTGTTGTTTCTCTGTCGTAGACGTCTGGAAGAAACGCCAGTTATAGACCACGGCCACATAGCCCGGAATCTTTTAATACCATGATTACCGGCCATGAAAGCCTGCATTCCACAAAATTAGTAGAAATACAAAAACACCAAAGGGATAAGATATACAAGGGTTTCAGCAATTGTTTTAACAGTTGGTTTTAACTGAAATTAGTCCCAGAAGAAAGAGCAAAATATGAGATGAGGTGTAAGAATCATTCCAATTTCTTCTTTAATTAATGAATATATATACCGGTATATAAAAGTGTCTTCTTCTTCATCCAACCATCTTAGGTCTATAGGCCTGTTACGATCTCACTGATGAATTTTGTATCCAATGTTTCCTTGGACGGCCCAGAGATCTCTTCCCTGTTGGATAATAACGAAGCATGGCCTTGGGAACTCTATCTAAACTCATTCGTCATAAATTATTCATCCAGTTATTCTGGTATCTATGTATATATTCAGTGACAGTTCTAAACTTAGTTCCTTCAAGACATCATCATTGCATTTGTGATCTCATTTGGTATATCCTGCTGTACATCTCTTGAATCTCATTTCACTAGAAGTTATCTTGCTCTCTTCTCCTTCCCTCAAAGTCCATGCCTCACTGCCGTAGCAAAATGCAGGTCTTGCTAAGGTTTTGTATAACCGTACTCTGGTATCTCTCTGGACTAGTGAAGGTTTCATTACTAAATTTATTATTCCCATGGTTTTATTAAAATTAATAATTTTATTTGATATGTCTACTTCATCCAAATATGTTAATGTAAAAAAAAACTTTCCAGTATTTTTGAGTCTATACAAATTTTGCTATGTACAGGGTATTTTCCTTATATAAAAGCGTAAGAACCAATTCATTTATTCTTTAATAAAATAAAATATATATATATATATATATATATATATACATATTTCCCATATTTAACTATGAATATATACATGTTTTTATTATTAATTTAACACTTCTCACTGAAGGATAAATTATATTGAAGTGAAAAAATATATGCTCAGACTGGGGTTTGAACTCAGGACCCAGTCTGAGAATATAATTTTTCTCTTCAAATTTAATTTATCCTTCAGTGAGAAGTGTTAAATTAATAATAAAAACATTGATAGAAGCCCTACTGGCTATATAATGTAATGTTTAAATTCCCAATAAATGTCTTCTTAAATAGAAGCTGCCATTTGCATAATCGAAGCAAAGGCTTGTAGCATTTGGCGATCGGGAATTAACAATGTATAAGAGAAAAATTTGCATTTATATTGGAGTGCTCAGATAGCTCAGTGATAGAGCATTTGCGTAGAAAGCCAAAAGTCCTAGGTTCAAACCCTAGTCTGAGCTTAAAATTTTTCTCTTCAAATATATATATATATATATTTTTTTTTGGACGATCTAAATGTGACAACAGTCTTAAATTACATACTTAATACCAGAGAAATTTGAAGAACATCTTTACAGAATGCCTAGATCAAGAATCCATAGAGCCATCACAAGGGAAGATATCAGTGGGTGGTGTAAGGAAGAGATGGGTTGAGAATCCCAACATTTCATTCACATGATGTTTTTATTATTAATTTAACATTTCTCACTGAAAGATAAATTATATTTGAAGAGAAAAATTTCATTAGATGCCTTACTAGCTTTATAAAGTAATGTTAAATTCCCAATAAATGTCTTCTTAACTAAGAAGCTGCCATTTGCAAAGAGAAGCAATGGTTTCAAAAGCATTTGGCGAGAGGGAATTACAACGTATATAAGAGAAAAATTTGCGTCTATATCATAACTTGCCTCGGTAGCTCAGTTGGTAGAGCATTTGGCCTGGCAAGCCAAAGGTTCCGGGTTCGTGTCTCGGTCTAGGTGAAAATTTTTCTCTTCAAATATACTTCATTCACATCTTAACAGTCTTCTAGGACTAACACCTGGAATGATGATTATAAGTATATGTAAATAATTCATGTAATGTATTTCTAAAAATTATGATTATTTTTTTTAAGGCTTGCTTGAATATATGCAATATGAAGGCGTAAGAACCAATATGACTTCAGAGAATGTTGAGTACAAATCATTTGGAACATCATCCTATACATCAGAATGCTTTCCTGATAAACAGCCCAGTTCAAGTTTTCAACAGTCAGTTGATTGTACATACAAACTTTATTATGGAGGAGCACATAAACGTCCTGATAGTGGATTGTCCCGCACTGTTATGGATGGAACTGGAAAATTCTATGCTTGTGTTCCAGAAGGCTCAAGGTATTTAAATTAAATTTTAGAAATTATACCTCCCAAATTGCACCAGTGGTTGGAAATTTTAATTATTATTATTCTTTTCTTGATCCTGGGCTTACAGTCTGTTGTGAAGTAAGTTTTTCATGTTTCTTAAAATTTATTATAGAAAATGACATTATGAGGCTTTCAAATTAATAAATAAATCATGTTTTTCAAAGCAATAATTTAATTTTAGCAGTCTTCTTCATTATGAAATTAATACTGGAAAATTAAAATCATCATTGGAAAAGAATAACAGATTTGTGTTAGTAAAAATTATAGAAAAATTATTATAATAAATTGCTTGACAAAAATTGATGTAAAAAAATAACTTAAAAAATATAACAATTACAGGAAGGATGTTCGCAATGCTGTAGAAGCTGCAGTAAAAGCACAGTCTTCTTGGTGGAAACTTGGTGCACATGGCCGTGCACAAATTTTATACAATGCAGCAGAAAAATTGCAGTTAAAACGTGAAGGCTTCATCAGGTAATATATATATATATATATATATATATATATATTTGGATTGTTCAAGATAAACATCAATAAAACTAAATATATGGCCACACATAGAAATTCATTATATAATGAAAATAGATAGTTAAATGAGAAACGAGGGAAATTTTGAAGAATGGCTGAATTCAAATACCTAGAAACAATAATTACAAACAGGAATGAGGTACAGCAAGAAATTAAGCATAGGCTTAATAATGAAAATTATATTTAAATTAATATTGGGAAGCCATGACTGAAGAGGGACAAGATATTGTCTGAAACCACCAGTATCAAAGAAATTTGAAATTATATGAGGTGAGTCGTGTAGGCAAACAGTTTTCGGACACTTTTGAAATCCAGAATGGGTTGAAGCAAGGAGATGCACTATTTCCTCTACTATTTAATTTTGTACTAGAGCATGCCATTAAATCTTTAGAGAATGAGGATGGCTTACAACTCAATGGTGTTAATAAGCTGTTAGTTTATGCTGATGATGTAGTATTGTTGGCCGATAGCGAGGAGATACTAAAGGACAACACGCACACACTATTGAGTAACACTAAGAAATTAGGACTGGAAGTAAATATCAATAAAACTAAATATATGGTCACACATAGAAATCCATTAAATAATGGAAATGGACAGCTAATGACACATGAGGGAAATTTTGAGGAAGTGGCTGAATTCAAATACCTAGG
Organism: Diploptera punctata; assembly: GCA_030220185.1. Lineage (NCBI taxonomy): Eukaryota > Metazoa > Arthropoda > Insecta > Blattodea > Blaberidae > Diploptera > Diploptera punctata. The sequence continues at coordinate 373,165 of JASPKZ010007564.1, forward strand.
AACAATAATCACAAATAGGAATGAGATGCACAAAGAAATTAAACATAGGCTCAATTCTGGAAATGCATGCTATTATGCATTGCAGAGGCTCTTGATGTCCCAACTCCTTTCAAAAAACGTTAAACTGAAAATATATAAAACAATTATTCTACCAGTTATATTATATGGGTGCGAAACATGGACTCTTACTTTAAGAGAGGAAAGGAGATTACAAGTATTTGAGAATAAAGTACTTAGGAAAATTTTTGAACCAAAGAGAGATGAACAGACAGGTGAATGGAGAAGACTACATAACAATGAACTACATGGTCTTTACAGGAAGCCAGATATAATAAGAATAGTTAAGTCTCGTAGACTGCGATGGGCAGGACATGTTGCACGTATGGGGAATGAAAGACTTGCATGGAAGCTTCTTGTAGGAAAGCCAGAGGGAAAACGCCCAGTTGGTAGACCAAGAATGAGGTGGGAGAATAACATTAACTATGATTTGAGGGAAGTAGATTATACAGGGAATGATTGGAAAGCATTAGCTCAGGATAGGGATGTATGGAGAGCTTATGTCCGTGCGGCCATGAACCTACAGGTTCGATAGTGCCAGTGAGTAAGTAAGTATGAGGTGAGTCGTTAAAAATATGTTCTCCACTCACTATTAATGAATATTATCTCTCAAAAAATGTTAAACTGAAAATATATAAAACTGTTTATTTAATATTTGTAGGAAATAACACTGCATAACAGTGAATTACATGGTCTTTATAGGAAGCCAGATATAATAACAGTTGAGTCTCATAGACTGTGATGGGCAGGACATGTGGCACGAATGAGGAATGAAAGACAGGCATGGAAGCTTCTTATAGCAAAACCAGAGGGAAAATGCCCAGTTGGCAGACCAAGAATGAGGTGGGAGAATAACATTAACTATGATTTGAGGGAAGTAGATTATACAGGGGATGATTGGAAAACATTGGCTCAGGATAGGGTTATATGGAGAGCTTATGTCCGTGCGGCCATGAACCTACGGGTTTGATGGTGCCAGCGAGTTTAATAACACTATGATGTTTCTTTTAATTATTATGAGTTAGTTATTTTGACTCACCTCATATTTTTTTTTATATTCTGCAGACTATAGTTTTGTCGCATTTATACGACATTGTCAATACATTTAACTGTTGTATTTGTGGTTGATTTCTGCTCTCTCTGTTGGCTGACTGATGAACTTCCAAATCAAATTTTTTCATTTTGATATTTCCAAGGAAAAGGAAAAAAAGAATTTGGAAGTTCATGGGTCATCCAAAAGAGGGAGCAGAAATCAACCTACAGGACCGACAACCACAAATACAACAGTTAAAATGTATCGACAATGTCGTATAAATGCGACGAAGCTATAGTCCGCAGAATACAAAAAAACATATGAGTTGAGTCAAAATAACTAACTCATAATAATATAAAACTGTTATCCTCCCATTTATATGGATGTGAAACATGGGCTCTTACTTTAAGTGAGGAGAAAATATTACCAGTATTTGAGATTAAAGTTCTCAGACAAACTTTTGGACCAAAGAGAGATTAACAGACAGGTAAATGGAGAAGACTATACAAAACAGTGAGTTGCATGATCTTTATATGAAACCAGATGTAATAAGAAAGGTTAAGTCTCATAGACTGCGATGAGCAGAACATGTGGCACAAATGGGAAATGAAAGAGAGGCATGGAAGTTTCTTGTAGGAAAACAAAAGAGAAAGCAGCCAGTAGGTAGGCCAAGAATGAGATGGGAGAATTACATTAATCATGATTTGTGGGAGGAAATTATACAGGAAATGATTGGAAAACATTGGCTCAGGATAGGGATAGAGAGAGCATATGTCCAAGCAGCAATGTATCTATGGGTACAAAAATGCCAGTGAATTAGTTATTTTGGATTGTTCAGAGCACAAGTTAACAAAATCCAAACAAGATGTTTAAAGTTATTAATTTATTTAATAAAAATTAATTAAATTAGTTGTATCTCAACTCATACTTTGTGTTCTTCAAGCATGGAAACTGTAGTTTTCAAGAGGAATCCCTCCCATCTTCAGCCATTATCACGACTCAAATTTCTGTTATACCTTCATCTTCAAACTTGCCATCTGGTGTTGATTTGATGAACCTTGAGATCAAATCCCACTTGCAGGGAACTTCAAAATTTATGGATCTAAACTTGTTCTTCTGAATAATATATATATTTTCCCAAAATGTAAATTCCAAAGGTTTTTCCAAATATTTTAAAAGTTTTGCTGCTTTTTTAATTTTATGCTTTATTAAAAAAGAGGATAAGAGATTGATGGATTTTTAGGGGCATAAAAATCCTGAATATGGCATCCTTCAGAATGGAAGTAAAGCCATGGGTCTCATGATGTAAATTTATAACACGTAAAAGTACCTCAAGCTTGAAATAAGAAGCCCCAGAACAAAATTTGTTGAACCTTTGATGCTCAGATTTGAATTAAGACACTTTTTATCTGAGCAGTTAAGAGCATTGTTAAATTATATATATTAACCAATTAACTGTAGGATCAAACTATATACAAAACTAACAAACAATAAATTTACAGGATTTATTATAATTTATTATTTATAATTTACAAGGCACTAATATAAAGCATAACATATGGTGGTGAAATGTGACAACTGAAAAGAGCAAAAAATAACAAGCTCCAATAAATGGAATATTGAAGAAGATTGGGCAGTAACATAGAGAAACTTGTGGGGCAATAAATCTAGAAGCTATAGAATACTTAGTGTGAGAATTAGGACAATAATGGATATTACACATATAGTAAGTGATTGGCACGGTCACATAGAAAGGATGCTGAAAAAAATATTCTCAAAGCAAATCTTTTATGAACACCACAAGGAAAAGGATGAGTAGGCAAAAGAGTGGAGAAAAAGAAATGAAAGAGAAATATTTACCAGAAACCTTGTGGAAGAACAAGGAATTGTGGCAGGTAGGAATTAGAAGACAACAAAGATTATCATAAACTGAATATGGTTATATCTCAAACCCCTTTATTGGACACAAAAATCATTTGAAATCTGAAAATATACATAAGTCAATATTTGGAAAATATGGCTTGGCACCTTTTGAAATTTTCTGACAATATATTATTTCAGTGTTTTTATCATTCATTTCATACATCTCAATTATGGATAAATTATATTTGAAGAGAAAAATATACGCTCAGACTTGGGGTTGAGCTCATGACCTTTCATTTTCTATGCGAATGCTCTACCAACTAAGCTACCTGAGAAACTCCAATCTAAACAAATTTTTCTCTTATATAGTGACGGTTTCGTAGCATTTGACGCTCAGGAATTAACATTGTATATAAGAGAAAAATTTGCATTTAGATTGGAGTTTCAGGTAGCTCAGTTGGCAAAGCATTCGCATAGAAAGCGAAAGGTCCTAGGTTCAAACCCCAGTCTGAGCATATATTTTTATCTTCAAATATAATATATTATTTAATTAATATTTTTTTTAAGTAGCTCTAATAAATATAATTTTATGATGTAAATGTGAACATTATCTTTATAATATTATTTGGATTCATTGTTCTTAATTTTTCAGTCACTTAACAACTTTATATGGAAAAACTGATGAATCAGCGGCCAAAGAAGTAGATGCTTGTATAAATTTATTATTTCACTGGGCTGCAAGCTGTGATAAAAGTTTACCAGTGTTAGGTGATACAAATGTCAATAAAAATGCACTGAATGTAAGTCGAGAAGCAATGGGAGTGATAGGAATTGTCCAGACTTCTGTATCTTCTCCACCAGGTCCTTGGGCTCTTCTTAGTTTCATTGCACTGTTTGCGCCAGCAATCTGCTATGGGAACTCTGTCATTGTATTAGCAGATAATGTTCATCCCACACCAGCAATTGAATTCTGTCAAGTAAGTATTGAATTAAAATTCATCGGAGAACATTTTGTTTAAACAACTCACCTCATAGGATTCATGCTTCCATGATACTGCGGTTTCAAACACAGTCGTGTTCATCTTCAGCCATAACTCCAACAGACAAAATTTTTCGGCCGTCAACTGTTCTATTGTCCATCTTCAGTGCTGCCATCTATGGTTGAATTTATGAATTTCGAAATCAAAGTAATTTCGTTAGGGATATCAAAATTCATTGATCTATCTTTATTTTTCTGAATGTATATTTTCTCCCAAACTGTCAATTCCAAAGGCTTCTCTACTTGTTTTAAAAATTTAGCTTCTCTTCCAATTTTATGATGTTCTAATAAACTATGTGCAGCAATTGCAGATTTTTCAATTTCACAATTTTTAATATTTCTGAAATGTTCTTTTGTCCGAATTTCTAAATTCCTTTTTGTATTTCCTATATAAACTTTATTGCAATCTTCACAACTTATTTGATAAATTCCAGATTTCTTACTGTCTGGGACATTGACTTTTTTTATTGGTACTTAGAAGATTACCCAGACTAAATTTATTTATTGGTGCCAAAGAAATGTTGTAATTTGCATTGAAGATGGTGACAATAGAACAGTTGATGGCCGAAGAATTTCATCATTCGGAGTTATGGCTGAGGATGAACACGACTGTGTTTGAAACTGCGGTATCATGGAAGCATGAATCCTATGTGGTGAGTTGTTTAAACACAATGTTCTCCGATGAATTTTAATGATTATATCTCATAATGTTTAATGTTTACTTCCCAACATTAATTTAATAAAATGATTTGAATTTGAAGTTCTTTACTCAACCAACAGAGGGAGCAGGAGGTGACTCTTCATGACAACAAAACTGATCGTGAAAATATTGAGGATGGAACTGAAGAAGAAAGTTCCCAAATCATTCTAAGGAGATGAAGAAGAATATGAGAATAAAATTTCTTATGATTTGCTGAACTAATAAATTCTTATGATTCCATCCATCCATAGTAATTCTGCCCGAAGGCAGGTCTTTCACTGCAGTCATAGCATTTTCATGCTGTGCTTTGCAGCTTTACTAGGGAATTATAGGTGTTATAGCTTCCTGTTGCTTTCCACACCGGAGAGGATAATGATGATTATGATGGCCGGATGATTTTCAGGGACCGTTGGGCCCTAAGCTTCCTGACATTTCTCTCACCCAGGAGCCTGTCCCGACCGGGAATCAAACCCGGGCCTGCTGCGTGACAAGGCAGCACGCTATCTCGAGACCACAGCGGTGTTATGATTATACTGTATTAAATTTTTTTACAAATATAAATTCAGCATGAAAGGGTGACTTTCCAAGTTTCCATGGCTATTCACAAATGTTCAATGTGGCTCCATTTGTAACATAGTAGTATTCCATTTCTTGCCAGGCCCAATCCAAGGTAGCCTGATCAACTGAGTTAATGGCATAAATATCCACCTTAGGTGCTGTAAGTCCTATGGAAATGGGAGTGCATAAACCATGTTCTTCACATATCCCCAAAAAAAATCATAAGGTGTAATGTCAGCAGTTGTTAAATTTCATTTATACAGTTGTAAGGCATTTTTGGTCTTTATTTTGGAGAGTCCAGACCTTGCTGCCATATGGAGTCTTGCATGGTCTTGCCAACATTTTGTATGCTTTTAACCTGGTATGTTTATGTATTCTATTTGTTGTTAGAACTTGATAATGACTCTAAGGGTGTTATTGAAACTTTAAATCTTTCATATATATATATATATAAGCCTGACCAGAGGCTATAAGATGGCAGCCCCATCACTGGTCTTGCCTTCCTTTGGCTGGCAACCTTATGCTTTCAAGTCTTATACGAGAATTTCCCGGAAGGATCATTGAGTTCAAATCGGATCCCCAAAGCTGTTTATAATTATATACCAAGAGGACGAAGATCACTGGGCCGTCCTATGAAACGCTGGAGGGAAAATTTTCTATAGGATCGTAACAGGCCTTGGCCTAATACTTGGAAGGAAGAAGAAGAAAGAAGAAGATATATATATATATATATATATATATATGTTAAATAATAGCCTGAGTATAAAAAGAATTGGCTCAGAAATATAGACTCTAAATAAACAGCCAATTAAAAGAATAGAAGCAGCAGAAATGAAATATTTACAATTTGTGGCTGGATATACTTTAATGGATAAAAAACGAAGTGAAGATATCCATAAAGAACTACAAATATTCAGTTTGACAGATAAAACGATATGAACATGTCTGCAGAATGGATACCAACAGGTTGCCTAGAGAAAGTCTGACTATCAACCAAGAGGAGGAAAAAGATCGGGGACGCCCACGAAAGAGATGGACACAGCAGCTATAATACTTGGAGCCGGAATGAACCAAAAAGGTTCAATCCTTGCAAGAAGAAAAGAGAGAAGAGTTATATCATGAAAACACAGAACTTTATGATGTGAGATATAAAAACATTTTCTCCAACTCATTTGTAAATTAAAAATATCTCATAGTGAAATTAAATGTTTCTTACCTCTCCTCACATATATTTTCTAAGTTGATCACGATTTCAAGACTACAATTGTCTCATCATCAGAACTTTGTTGGCGACTGGTGTTATGTCGATCGGAAGAAACTCTTCTTCTGTTTGAAAAACAAAAGAAAACTTATGAACTTTGAAATTCCCGCAAATTTTGACCTGATCCAGAGGTTCATCGGTCCACCAACAGAGGGAAGAAGAAGAGTTTCTTCCGATTGACATAACACCAGTCGCCAACAAAGTTCTGATGATGAGACAGTTATAGCCTAGTCTCGAAATCGCGATCAACTTAGAAAATATATATGAGGAGAGGTAAGAAACATTTAATTTCACCATAAATTAAACCTCATAGTGATTAATTCCTATAAAAGTTAAATATCTCATAGTGTTACTTCCCATTATAATTTTGATTAAAATAAGATTAAATTAAATGTTTCATACATCTCCTCATATCCAGTCTTCTAAGTAGACTGCAGTTTCAAATCCTTGGCGGATTCATCTTCAGTACCCTCTCTTTGACTGATGTTATATCGATCAGAAGAACTTCTACTACTACTACTACTGAAGATGAATTCGCCAAGAATTTGAAACAGCGGTCTACTTAGAAGACTGGATATGAGGAGAGGTATGAAACATTTAATTTGATCTTAAATTAAACCTCATAGTGATTAATATTTAATTTTAGGAAGTTATATTTTGAGGTTATTTTAATTATATTATTTTTAGTCTGATCATCTTACCTCAATATTAATGTTGATTTGTTCTTGAACATGTTTCAAAACAATTCTGTTTTATCGTCAGCTTGTCCAGATTGGTTTTATTTATGTTGCATTATGTTGCACAACCTGGATGTCGATGTCAGCTCCATCCTGTGGTTGGCCAAAGAACCTCCAAACAAGGTCATGCTCCATCGGTATATCAAAATTCATAACTCTGTTTTTGTTCTTCTGAATATAAATTTTTTCCCAAATAGCTCTTTTGTATTTTCTAACTGTTTTAATAATTTAGTGTCTGAATTTATATTATGTTTTTCAGACCAAACATGAGCAGCAACTGCAGATTTTTCTATTTCCCCATTTTTAATATTCCTTATGTGTTCTTTGGTTCTAATTTTTAGGTTTCTTTTTGTTTTTCCTATATATATATATATATATATATATATATATTCACAACACATGCATTCAATTTGATATATTCCTGACTTTTTATTTTTATCAGTTTTTTTCATTTTTGTTGGTTTTTATTAGTTTATTTAAACTGTAGTTATTTTTTGGTGCTAATTTAATATTAAACTTCTCAAATATCTTTTGGAATTTATTATCTTGATTATAGTGATTTCTTCCTATAAAAGTTTGATTAGAAGAGTTGGATTGTTCTAAAATTGAGTTTGTAATGTAAATTTTGCTTCTAATTGACATTTTTTCCTTGAAAAGTTATATTTTTATTTTTTTTATAGAAATTTGTGAGTTAAAAATGTCTCATGATGTGGTCAATTTACTGTTTTAGGTGATAGACACATCAGACTTCCCTGCGGGAGTTGTGAATGTGTTAACTGGGAGTCAGGAAAGAATGCTTGTGACACTTACAAACCATCAGGAGGTTGCTGCTCTTTGGGCACCTAATTCTCCTGCAGTCATGGCTAAATATATTCAATGGGCTGCTAGAACAAATTTCAAACATGTGTGGATTGACAGACTTCCCTGTTTCGATAGTTTGGAAAAGATTACAGATTGTAGAGAACTGTTTGAAAGGCATGCTACAAGGATCAAGTCAATTTGGTTGCCCTATGGAGAGATATTTGCAAACTAAAACCGGTCTTCCTGCTTTCATGAAGAAATTTCCTTAAAGAATTCACGAAAAAATGCACAACTTAAGTTGGTTTTCAAATGAAGTATAGATATTACCCTCACTTTGGAATGTATTTGTTATAGAAATTGCTCAGCAAATTTATACGCTAAGAAACTCTATAAAATCAAATTTTTCTGGAAAAAAATTAATTTCAGGAGATAATATATTTCTTTTTAATCTTATACATTTCAAATTATTATAATAATTTTATTTTAAGAGAAAATTTTGTCTTTCAGTGAGAAATGGTAAATTAATATGTAAGATAGAATATTATAACAATTCCTATTTTGTATTTGTAAAAGAATTGTAATTTTATTTCAGTACCCCTGGGGCTTCTTTCAGTTTAACCTGATATAGATTAACATACAACTCCGTTATAAAGAATTTTTAGTTGCAGTTTTTAGTTCTGCAAAAACAATTCATCTTTGGAAAAATTTGTATTTATAGAGTTAAAAAGTTTCCCTAAATATTAATTTCAAGTATGTTGTGTATTTAAAATGTAGCAGAGAGAAATCAGATATTATCCAAAAGTACCAGAGTACAATATAATTATACCAATTTGTAAAATATCTGAATTTCTCTTGTTTTCTTTTAGGTCAGTGCCAATATGTAACATGGTATAGAAACAAAAAAATATTTATCCTTGCATTGAAATATTTATTATGTCATCTAAGACTGACACTTTGTTCTAATCATTATTTTGCTGTGATTTCAAATTAAGATTTGAATGAAGATCATTTGAAGTCAATATATAAAAATAATTATTTTTTATAGATTATAAATAATATTTACAATAATATGGTGAATGTAAATATATACTAGTATAGTGAAAAAAGAACTTATATATTTTGTATTTGAATATTATGAAATGAAATAATGACATATCAACTTTGAAGAGAAAAATATATTGTAAATCAATGATAAAGAGAAAAATGTTTGCCTGAATCGGGAATTGAATCCCGAATCTTTAGCTTTCCGTGCTAATGTTCTGTCCACTGAGCTAATTCAGGCTTCATTCCCATCCAAGCAGAAATCCTTCCTTTACCTTACTCTACTGGTCCCACATTCAATTGCAATGAATCATCATTTACAAATACACAATGAATGGCTTCTACCTGAAGAAGACATGAAGGACTCCACACAGCTATAGCATTATTTATTAAATTAATATTGAGAAGCTAAAGCTATTACTATGATAGAAATAAGTAAATTAATGAACACAATTAAATTATTGTAAATCAGTGATAAAGAGAAAAATGTTTGCTTGAACCGGGAATCGAACCCCAACCTTTAGCTTTCCAAGCTAATGTTCTGTCCACTGAGCTAATTTAGGTTTCATTCCCATCCAAGCAGAAATCCTTCCTTTACCTTACTATACTGGTCCCACATTCAATTGCAATGAATCATCATACACAATGAATGGCTTCTACCTGAAGAAGACATGAAGGGACTCCATACAGCTATAGCATTATTTATTAAATTAATATTGAGAAGCTAAAGCTATTACTATGATAGAAATAAGTAAATTAATGAACACAAATTATTGTAAATCAATGGTAAAGAGAAAAATGTTTTCCATTGATTTACAATAATTTAATTGTGTTCATTAATTTACTTATTTCTATCATAGTAATAGCTTTAGCTTATCAATATTAATTTAATCCTCAACTGGTAGGGTGGAGGCAGAATGACCCAGGCTATTATTTGGAAATGATCCTTCTCATATCCCAAAAATATTTTCTACCTGAAACTTTGTGTACTCTATCCTCAGTCTGTTCTCGAACCTTGGGCAAAGTGGAAGTTTCCTTGAGTTTTTGCATTTTTGTGATACTTCATTTTGTTTAACGTCTTGCGCTTCTCAGGTCACTTTGACCCCAGCCTACCTTAAACGTAAGTATTTTTTCATTTAGCAGAAGAATTATTTTTTCATTATTATTTCAGGGTACCGCTAGTATTCATTTCTGAATTAATTTTTATGTAGTGAACGATGTATAAAAATCTAACTAGTGAAGAGTTAACTCGAATTTTGAATGAATCAGATGATGAATATGAAAATGAAGTTGATGAAAATTTTGTTATTGAGAGTGAACAAGACACTGATAGTGAACAAAGTGGCAATTCTGATGGCGATGATATAGATGATAATCTTGATGTTGACGATATAGCTTTCATGTATGGTAAAGATAAATACAATCCCATTTTACGAGGACGCACCGCTCAACACAATATCATTACACATCTACCTGGAATTCACGGAAATGCTAAGCAATCCCCCACTTTAGAGCCAGAACTTGCTTGGAGTTTTCTTTTTACAGGTGACATTCTAGATATTATTGTAAGATGCACAAACGAAGAAACAGAGAGGAAAAGAAGCAATTATTCCAACCTCAGAAAAACTACTTTTCTGAATAATACGAATATCCAGAAAATTAAAGCATTATTTGGCCTTTTATACTTAGCAGGGTCTTTCAAAAGTGCCCATGAAGATTTGGAAGGTTTGTATGCACATGATGGTACAGGGAGGGACATATTTCTAGCTACAATGACACAGAAGCGGTTGTTACCTGTCTTAGATTTGACAATAAAGAAACGAGAGAAGTAAGAAAAAAAAAAACAAATAGACTTGCAGCCATTTCATATGTATTTGAGAAATTTGTAATGAATTGTCAGGCCAATTATAGCCCGAGTGAGTACCTGACAATCGATGAAATGCTAGCAGCATTCAGAGGCAAGTGCATTTTTAAAATGTACATACCTTCGAAGCCAAATAAATCATACATATAGAAATCATCATAATCCTCTTAATGTGTCTCCCTTATGGTAGCTCTATTCCAATCTATCCATCTCTCTCACCCCATGTTTTTTCTTCTTTTTAATTCTTCCAGTCATATTCCCTGTATTGTAAATTTGTCTTCACTTATATTATTTTTGGTCTGGACATCTTACCTCAATATTAATGTTGATTTGTTCTTGGACATGTTTCAAAACAATTCTGTTTTATCGTCAGCTTTCCCAGACGATAAAACAGAATTGTTTTGAAACATGTCCAAGAACAAATCAACATTAATATTGAGGTAAGATGTCCAGACCAAAAATAATATAATTAAAATAACCTCAAAATGTAACTTCCTAAAATTAAATATTGTCTTCACTTACCCAATCCACCTTTCCTTCAGTCTTTCTTATGGTCATTTGCCTTTGATCTTTAGAAACACATTATTAAATGGAAATGGTCACTTAACAAATGAGGAAATTTGAAGAAGTAGCAAAATTAAAGTACCTGGGAACATTAACTACAAACAGGAATGAAGTGTAGAAAGAAATTAAACCTAGGCTTAATTTTGGAAATACATCCTATAATGCACTACAAGGACTCTAGTCATCGCAACTTCTCTAAAAAGATGTTATATATAAAACTGTAATTCTTGTGATGAAAAAATCCAAAGTACTTTATTCTCAAATACTCGTAATTATTTCTCCTCTCTTAAAGTAAGAGAACATGTTTTGCATACATATAGCATAACTGGAAGAATATATGATATGTATGTATATATATTGGAAATCTATTGTAAAAAAGAACAATTAAGTTTCATAAACTGTAGTGAGCAGGACATGTGGCGCAAATGGGGAATGAAAGATGTGCATGGAAACTTATTGTTGGAAAGTCAGATGCAAAGCATCCAGTAGGTAGGCCAAGAATGAGATGGAACAATAATGTTAACCGTGATTTGAAAAAATGGTAAAGTGATCCCACTACATGCTTCAGGAAGTCCTTGAGATAGTAGGTTAAAGGTTCCCACTTTTTAGACAATCAGCATGGGTTGTAGTGAAAATTTAAAAATCGCTCTAGAGGCTGCAATTTTTTTTATTTTTTGCAACAAAACTCTGCATATGGTATTGAAATAAAACTAGAAAGGTATTCTCAAAAAAATCAGCAAAATTCACCCATTAGAAGTAGTGGTTTACCTGAAAGCCAAAATCTAAAAATTGGTCTAGAGGTTGCCATGTTTGTTTTCTCGCAACCAAACTTGCATGTAACATTTGAATAAGAAATATAATAATGTACTGAATTCTTTAAACAACAGTATCAGACCATTAAGAATGGGGGTAAGCTGAAAACTGAGACTTTAATGCAAACATTTTTAACGTTTTAGCGGATGCAATTTTTGTTTTCTTGCAATGAAACTTGACAGTTGATATATACAATTTAATTTAAAAGAAATATGTATCCTATGAACCAGCAAGATAGTATTACGAATGCATCTTGCTGAAGAATTAATTTAGTTTACGCAATTCCAACATGATGGACCTTTTAGTTTAACTTTTTTTTTTTTTCCCACCTGTATAGCTGTCATAACACACTCCTGACCCTGGCAATAGTTTTATATAAGCTGGGGAAGAAAGTTCTCGGCCATTGGTTGAGATCGTTCTAGATCGGAAGCTTCAGGAATTGAAGCCTCTAGAGAAGGAGAGTAGATGTGTAGAGAACCTTCTATATGAAGGTCCAGACACATATCGAAATTTCTGTGTGTGTCTTCCAAGAACATTTAACAAACTGTGTAGCTCTTCAAAATTATCAAGATGGACATCCAAGTATTGGAAAGCAAGCAAGAAGGAGAACAACTTTGTTGTTAACTCCAGAGCATAACATACATACATATTTTTTTGTGAGAATGTGGGATGACAAAAGTGCTTGTAATCGTATTGCACTGTGCTACCGGAGGGTCGTTCTCACCTTGTTTTCTTGTAATAAACAACAGATGTTCACGTAAAATTTTACAATAACATTATTTAATTCACATAAACTTTCAGTGCCATTTCACTCACAAATTGCTCCAATAATTAGCCTTGCTTTGCAGTTTGTTTACTGCACAATTATGATTTAACTTGCCACAGTTTCTTATCTCAGTTCACTGTATAGCTGTCATAACACAGCTGACTCACTCCCGACCCTGGCAATAGTTTATATAAGCCGGAGAAGAAATTGATCGGCCATTAGTTAAGATCGTTCTAGATCAGAAGCTTCGGGAATCGAAGCCTCTGGACAAGGAGAATAGATGTGTAGAGAACCTTCTACATGAAGGTCCAGCCGTATATCTAAATTTCTGCATGGGTCTTTCAACTCCCGATTCTTCCATCCACTGACGTGAGATCCCCACTCCCGCGCAATTCAAACGCTACTATTACACAGCGTCAGAGTATAATTCGTGATAGCGTGCGTTTCCAGAGTTGAGCCTAAATTTCATTTCTTTTTGCGCCTATTTCTGTTTGCAATTGTTATTCCTAGGTATTGTGGATAGTTATTCTTTTATCTATGAAAGATCATACTGTGAGGTTAGAAGGAAAGGTGATTTTATTTTATTGTACTAGCAGTCTTTGCAAATGATCGATAATAAAAGTATAAATTATTATTGTATGTAATAGTCTATCGCTGAAGTTTAGGGGTAACGTCATTCCTTCAGACGAAGCGTGCCGAGATTCGATCCCCGATCGGGACAAGTTTCCTGGGTGAGGATCTTACGATTTTTTTTTTCCACCTATGGCAAATGTCAGACCCCGATCTTTACGCTCATTACAATTAAAATATTTTTTCAAAATATCAAAAATTCTTGCGCATCATAAACTAAAATGAACCTTTATAGCAAAATCATCGATATCACAATCCCCTTGTTTAAAAAGACATCACAAATACACAATAAGACACGGTTTTTGAACAAGTTAATTTAGTGAACGATTTCAAGATGGTTGTTTCGTTCTACGAATTTTAGTCATCATCTACTGTTTACACAAAATATGTTGAGTTTTGCTTCACTTATATGTCTACACAAATTAAAAATATGTATTAAAATTACTCACACTAGCTTTATATGTGTTCTTTTTGTCTAGCCTATGTTTTTAGTTAAATTTCGGTCGGTTAGATTTTAATATTTATTTGTTCATGAAAACCCCATTTAATAGGTCCATTAAAATTTCAAGATTGGACCTACTCGTAACAATGAGTGACATCACTAGAATAACGTTAATAATTTTCACATTGTAGTTCACTGAAATGAACTCGTTCAAAAGCTATTCCTGTGTGGCTATACCTTTCTACATTATGGGGCTCCGTACCCAGAATGAAAGTATACATTACCTGAAAAACGCAAGAAAAAATGGCGTAAACCGTAAGTTTTTCCGACGATTAGTTACCGAGAAAAACGAGTTTCAAATTTAGTTTCTATGTCGTCACTACCCACATACCCTAATTACACGCAGCGTTGATTGAACTATAATTTCTAAAATAGCTTGACAATTTATTATAACATGAATACACATTTTCTTACCAAGAAATAACTTGGAATTTAAGTCTACTTTCATAATTCAGTTTTTGTGGTACGCCTCAAAACATTCCTTCGAAAATATCAATGTTAAATTCCATGTAACAATAAACTGTCTCTCTCTTCCTTCCATTCTTAAATCATATTCAGTCATAATTCTAACAAATTAATCATGTAGTCAATGTTACTTAAAATGAAAAAAGGGCATATATCCAAAATTTTCCGCCCTGTTCTGGAGTTAGCGTTTTTTGTATTAACTAACCTATCTGACTTGATATTATGTATATCTGCAGGAATGTGGTCCTCAGAATTCGAAGCAAATTGCATAAACATGAAGGCGTCTATTTTTGGAAGGTTATCGGATCTTCACTGGGTGTACCCATCATCCGACATAGTTGGTTTTACTCATTTGAAGGTAGCAGAAAAATACAAAACAAAAAATAATGTATTAAGACATAACACATGCTCTTTCGGACCGACGCATTTGCCATACATGTTTTATTTACCTGCAATACGTAAATATTTTCGAAAAATAGCTCCGAACTTCTTTATAGAACAATGTCTTTGCATTAATTAAATATACACTTCAAAATAAAAACCAAAGAAGCACACAACTTATGTATCTCGCATAAATCACATATAGATATTATTGCTTTCTTGTGAGTAGTGACGTCACAGAGATGCTCGAAATCTTGGGTTACGCCCGGCCCGTGATCGGTAGTCGCATTTTTTTTTCGCATTTCTAAAATTCAATTAAAATACCACTTGAAGAAGAGACGTGATTTTTTTACACCACATTTAATTGTATTATGACCTCATTATGATGGCAGTCTAGCGGCTCGCTTTGTTTTCCCGCAGCTGTGATATACAATTAAATACAAAGATGCCGACTACCGCCACTATAATAATTCCGCATGTTAAGCATTGTTGCGCGGCACCCGCTATTATGTGAATGGACAACCATCATAGTGAGGCGATAATAATAGCGGTTGCAGTGATGTACGTATAATTTACTTAATATATGTTATTGCGGAACTTCATTACCCACAATAGAAACACACGGACTATAATTCTTACACCTGAATATCCTAAGATGCAATAAGACATTGATGATAAAGGGTAAAAAAAAGATAAAATAAACCGAATCATCTGAATATCCTAAGATGCAATAAGACATTGATGATAAAGGGTAAAAAAAAGATAAAATAAACCGAATCATCTGAATATCCTAAGATGCAATAAGACATTGATGATAAAGCGTAAAAAAAAAGATAAAATAAACCGAATCATCTGAATATCCTAAGATGCAATAAGACATTGATAATAAAGCGCAAAAAAATAAACTGAATCATCAGAGTCTGTGCTGTCATTAGCTAAACTATTTTTTACAACAAAAAAATTATACAAATGCTCACTTTTTAATACACAAAAAAACTCCATGGCGCGACAGGCCTAGAAGGCCCTTGGCTTAACAGCCGGTGCTGGCCTCACATCTACGTATGTTAATCACAGAGGTAGACTATCATCCTGCCAGTATAGGGGTGACATGTGGTCAGCATGTCGGGTCCCCCAACTGTTATAGCTGGTTTTCTCAACCTGGAGTCGCTACTTATTGTAGCTACCCAAATTCCTCATGATGCTGGGTGGGCACAGGTCCCATACTGGAAGAAATTCCATGAGAACATTTATTTCCCCCTGGAGACTCGAAAGAGCGCACGCCCCGTGCTTTGCGCCAAGGCTTCTTGTCTTGACCACTCGGTTACGGCGCGGGACTTTTAATACACAATTGGTTCTTTAAAATCTTTCTTATAAAACTAAAACTAAACTCCATGGCGCGACAAGTCTAGAAGGTCCTTGTCCTACTAGCTGTCAGCTGGCCTCGCATCCACATATGTTAATCATAGAGGTAAACGATCATCCAGCCAGTGTAGGGGTGATATATGAACAAATGTCGGGTCTCCCAGCCTTTATTGCTGGCTTTCTCAACCTGGAGCCGCTACTTATTACAGTTACCCAAATTCCTCATGATGCTGGGTGGGCAGCGGTCACATTCTGGCCTGAATTCCATGAGAAAATTTCTTCCCCATGGAGACTCGAACCAGCGCAAGTCCTGTAGCTCTGCGCCAAGCATATTTCCTTATTCACTCGGCTACGGCGCAGGACATCTTACGTATAGACCTACTCTAATTTTAGATAATTGTGATTTGAAATTAAAGATAAGTGATTAAAACCTTTGAACTTTGAATCCGTTAGTGGTTATACCATAATGATCATTGTACTGAGCTACCAAAATGTTATCATAAGTAATTTTATTACATATATTAACAGTGGCGGCTGGTGGATTGAGAATGAGGGGGGGGGGAGCTGTTAGTGACCTATGTTTCCTAATATTCAGTACAATGCATTTATATTAATTCTAATAAGGCGTATAGAAGCCAAAGTGGTTAATTAAATTTTATGGTCAATAAACTTAATGTCAAACTTGATAGTTCATAGTGTCAGTTGTTTGAAGAATAGAGGATATATGCTATAAAATGTATGGCTGCTGAGTTCATAATAAGAGGATATTTACTTTGAGAAGAAGAAAAAAAAAATCTGACACAGAATCAGTCTTTAAAATATTTTCTCAAAATTTATTACTTCACTGAGCTCTATTAGCTTCTAGACACCTCAAATACGTAGATATAAAATTAAAAATTAATATTGTACCTTGTGACATCTGATACAATAATTTCTGGTACTTATCAAGAAACGTTGTATGAATGATATAAGAATCTATTCATTTGAACTAGTGAATGATGCTTAATATTCATAAAACAAGCTATTGTTGGTCACATTCATTTTCAGTATGGCGGCGAAATAGTTTATAATATTTTACTTAATATTCACACGCATTTTTGTGGTTTGTTAAACAGTTTGGGGCTTGACGGGGGCTTTGCAGATTTTTAGAACGTGAACATATTCTAATTTTGGTCTATGTATTAGATAATAGTTAATACACACCATTCCATTTCCGATATCCAAAGAATCATGTTTGAGTTATATAACACTTTTAAACACGTCGTCTTCAAGTTAAAAGCTAACAAAAATAAATTCACTCTAACCTTAGTTTTTTAGCGTTATTTATTAGTAAGATCACATTTTGGTTAGGTTTTAATTCGCACATATCTTTAAAATAATATTTCAGTTTTTCTTCGCACGAATGAACATCGAACGTAAATTATATAAATATATATATATATATATATATATATATATTGCTTCAATTAGAGATTAAACTTAAATAAAATTGCTATGCCATCTGTAATAATAAAATAAGAATGTTGAAGGTAAACATGGGAATGACCTCAAACCAAGTAATTTCGTTATTTTTCCATGTGATAAGTAATTTACAATTCGTAGGAAATTTAAAAATTTAATTATTATTTTCCGAAATCTAGATAATAACAAAAAAAAGGCTTATAAATACATTATTTTCTCAAAGTGGCTAATTAGCCAAGGTCATTAAGGCATAGTGCTATAGATCTGAAGGTCTAAGGTTCGAGTCTCGCCAAAATACATAGTAAATAATAATAATAATCTTCTTCACGGTATAGGCTCCATGACCTGTTCCGGCTCAATACTCTATCGCTTTCTTGGTCTGCCAGGTTCTCTTCTCCCTCGTGGTTTGTACATCCAAGCCTGCTTCGGAAGTCTGTTGTTATCCATTCGTTGCAGGTGTTCAGTCCATCGCTTCTTGTAATTGGCATTACTTCTAACTCTTCTCTTATAGTTTCGTTCCTTATATGATCTCGTCTTGTACATCCCTTAACTGCTCGTAAAAAAATTCATTTCTGTCGATTGGATATTCTTAATTTCTTTCTGTCTCAGGACCCATTTCTCACTGTAATAAGTAATAATGTTATTTATAATGTAATGTGTAGGGAAGTAGTCTGGATTACATAGAATTGTATGGTAGAAGTAGAATTGGGGTAGATATGGATTATATTTTTCCAGTGATAAGTAATTTACATTAGTAGGAAATATTAAAATTGAATTATTATTACCCGTTTAAGGAGTAAGCGCAGTTGTTGACGGAGGGCACTGCAGTCATGTTGATGCAGGAATAGAACACGTGACACTGCTATCTATGAGTGCAAAGGGGAATGGGACGTGGGACGTTGACAGTGTACACTGCCTTATATGACGTCACGTGCAGCAACAAAACCGAGATTCGTAATTCTTCTGCCTGCAGAGATATTTTGAATGACTAATATTTCTCGAAATCTAGATAAAAAAAAAAGGCATATGAAAACATCACTTTCTCAAAGAGGCTAATTAGCCAAGGTAGTCAAGGCATGGTGTTACAGATCTGAAGGTCCAAGGTTCGAGTATCGCCGAAATTCATAGTAAGTAACAATATTATTTATAATGTAATGTGTGGTGAAGAAGTTTGGATTGCATAGAATTGTATGGTAGAAGTAGAATTGGGGTAGATATGGAATATATTTTTTCCATGTGATAAGTCATTTACAATTCGTAGGATATACTAAAATTGAATTTTTATCTCCCGAGATCTAGACAATAAAAATAAGGCTTATAAAAACATTACTTCCTCAACGTGGCTAACTAGTCAAGATCGTTATGGCATGGTGCTATAGATCTGAAGGTCTAAGGTTCGAGTTTCGCCGAAATCCATAGTTAGTAATAATGTAATGTGTAATGAAGTAGTTTGGATTGCATAGAATTGCATGGTAGAAGTAGAATTGGGGTAGATATGGAATAGAAAATAGGATCAAGGACGAAGAGAGGAAGGGAAGAAATGAGAGGGATATCTAGTATCAAAGAACATGTTTTTTTTTCTCCAACAATGAACTAGTTAAAATAATCTAGAATGATGAACTAATCCAGTTATCGTCCATTTATTATTTAATCGTTCTTCATACAACGTTTCTTGGTAATTACCTTATATCTGTTTGGAGGCATATGCTACCATAATAGGAAACAAAATCAACTCAATTGGAAGCTCAGATAATTTTCACTTTCTTCTTCGGCTTTTAGTTTCATTAAATTCACAGCTGCGATTATTTTTATATAGTATTCTACACATTATCGAATATTAATTGCAAAAAGAATAAAACATTAATAGGTAAACGATTGCTCGCGATCGGATAATTATTGTGTGTAATTGAAAGTGTAACTGTTAATAAGTCTCTTTTGAATATTATCAGTATCGATAACAGAACGATAGTACAGAACAATATTGTCATATGAGGGTGGATCAAATATAAACCGGAATTTGTATCTGGAGGCTCTGGTAGCGAACTTCAAAGGTTGCAGTTTGGAGGGGGTGTCTAGAGTAGGGATCTTGATGTGTCGCACTCCGAAGAGCGGCCGCTTGCTTCAGTACGCCATGAGCGAGCAAGAGGTACACACGTCTGTTGCGCAACGCATTATTATTAAGTTTTTGGCGAAAGAAGGCACTAAACCTTCTGAAATTTTGAGAAGGCTCCATGCGTAGTTCGGGGAAGCAACCCTTTCGAAGACGCAGGTGTATGATTGGCGCAAAGAAATTTTAGCTGGCCGGGATTCAGTGGAAAATGAGCCCCACCAAAGAGGCAACGAACAAGCATCACTGCAGACAACATTCGTGCTGTACGGGACCTTATTGAGGAGGATCGGCGCGTAACAATTTGTGAAATTGCTTCACACGTTGGAATAAGCTTCGGAAGTGTTCAAGCCATCATCAGTGATGAACTCAAATTCCGAAAATTGTCTGCCAGGTGGGTTCCTCGGCTCCTCAGCCAGGAACAAAAAAAAAAAAACTGACGAAAATGCATTGGACACCTCTGGAACATCCTCCTTATAGTCCAGATTTGTCACCCTGTGACTACCATTTGTTTGGGCCACTGAAAGAAGACCTGGGAGGAAGACGGTTTGGTGACAATGCAGCGGTAGAGGAGTTCGTGCGCAACTGGCTGACTACACGTCATCCCTCATTCTTCAAGGACGGCATAAAAGTTGCCAACTCGATGGCAAAAGTGTGTTGGAAATGCAGAAGACTATGTAGAAAAATAAGGCGGTAGTTTTGTATTTTTTGTTAATTCAATAAAATTGTAAACAATAATTCCTGTTTATATTTGATTCACCCTCGTAGCATTTTTTTTTTGTGTAAGTCAGACAACCCCATATTACGAGCTAGTGGGAAAACTACCTTAGCGACCGTATTTCACCCTACAGAAGCTATTACGTAGGTACAAGTTCTCAAAGCCCTCCGTAATACCAATCCACACATCTGTGAACGCTACATTGGTTATGTTTAACCCCGAAATAAAGTATCATAAATCATGGTGTACCGGTAACATTAATAACAGAGAACTCGCGTTAATTTTAAGCATTCGACTACAAATAAAAATTATAGTTATTAAATTAATTCAGTAAATATGAATGCTGGGGGGGGGGGAACGTCCCTCAGCTCCCAGCAATAGTCGCCTCTGATTATTAATACCTCAGCAATAAGCAAAGTAAGCCCGTCGCCGTGGCGTAGTCGGTAGAGTCCCTACCTTCCACTCCGGCGACCCGGGTTCCATTCCCGGCGGGGTTGTGGATTTTAAAATCTCCCCTTGGGTCTGGGTGTGTGTCCATTAATACTCAACCTGAGTGCACATTTTCTATAAAACAATAAGCAAAGTAAGTTATTGCCTTTTCCTTGTTTTATACTCTGCGAACACAGAAATCTATAAGTTAAGTCCTAATTGCTCTTTTTTTTTTCCTGTCTTTCTTTGGGAAATAATTATTTTTACTGATATAGTCTTAAAATCGTTGGGGAGAGGAAAGCATGATCCTTTGCTCTTTGTCGTTATTTATGTATGGTACTTTAATTAATTAATTACAATTTTATGTTAACAACTGTTTTACTTATTGGCAACTTACAATGTTTTACAAATGCATAATAAATTCGAACGTGCACTATGTTGTGAGATACGCTACAATTCACAGTTAATCTAAACACGGAACGGTACTGTTAGAAGGACGGAAGTAGAGTCATTATTCTGATGACTAATTATCTTGCGAACGGGACATTACTCACAATGCGGTCAAAACATACATAGTTCGGATGTTACAAACAATAAATTAGTTTTTATTTACTAAAATGTTTTTGGACAACCTGTAGTTGTGATCTGATTATTTTGTCCTTCGCAACAATGTGCTAAGAGGTAAGTCTATTTGCGCATCCCATTTCTTTGTCATATTACTGATTTATTTAATATTTATTTAATCTACATGATTAAAGAACAATAGATTTTAAGTTTATTGCTATTATTTAACTATGGATGAAATGGAAAGCTGCATTCTTAATTTAACTGCATTGTAAACGATACTACATAGTTTACAAAGACAGCTGCAATTTTCTGGTTTGCATTATCAATCAGATTTTATAATTAACCATTAACCAAACATCGACACAAAAAATAAGTATGGCTATTATAGTATCATATTTTAATGAAATATCAACTTTTTAATACGAAAATCCAAAATAAACATTTTTAATTTGAAAAATGTAATGGACTTCTGATCTTCTGATTAACCATTGTTTATCTTTTTTATTCACGCCTGTAATGTTTAGCATAGAGAACATGTTTAGCGCTTAGAGGTATTCATTCTTTTTTTTAACACATGCTTCATGAAAGTCATTTGTTCTCGTATAGTTGGCAAGACTACCACCAGTTGCAGTAACATCGGAAGCCATATTGATTTTTATTTGAAATATGAAGGGAGAGGTGTGGTTGTTTAGTAAATTGAGATGATTTTGTGTCCTTATTTGGTTAAATTATAACAATTAGTTAATTAGAATATAAATGTAATGTGTTTTATTGTTCTTAAATGAATATAGAAATGAATGTTGGAGGTATGCATTACTCTTTAACTTTACATATGTTATTCTTTAACATTTTTATTGCCAATGTTTGTGTTCATTTTAATTCTGTCAATTTAATAAATGTAGACTGCCAGTGCTATGTCAGAATGTAATCTGTATCAGTAAGACTGTTTAAGATCTATAATGCGACAGAATTTATGACGATTCCATTATTAATGGTTATTTTCGTAAGCTTTTTATGTACTTTGGTTGACTTTGATTGAGTGTGATGATTATTTTTTTTTATGTTTCAGAACTGTAGTTGTCAGTGTGGTGGGGGGTCGAGTGGCTTGTTGCTGCCGCTGTAGGATGACCAGTTGGGCCGAGAGGATGCACCGCAGAGCTGCCACTTTCAGTAACGTGGTCACTTCCTGCGGCCATCCCTCAGTCCCTTATCCTCGGCGGTTAGAAAAGTAAGAAATTGGGGCTGTACTTTCCTTTAGGTCCGAAAAATTTTCCAATTTTATATCTTATTCCACTGATGCACTAAACACTCTTAAACACTTTTAAAACATTTTGCAACACTTTTTAGCACATTTTAAACATATTCCAATGTTCCAACGAGTTTTTTTCCATATTTATATATTTGCGTAAAACATGGTCGTGCTACATTTCTTACTTCCTGCTCTTTGTCTTTTTCCCTCCACCTCCTATGTTGTTCCAGCGTTGCCACCATCAACAACCCGAACTTGCTTTTTAAATGTGATTCCACGTTCCCTGGATTTCACCTACGTTAGAGTAATTGATTTGTATTACAGTAATTGATTTAGGTTTGGTTAGCTTTTAGGTTCCTTGCTTTTTAAAAGTGATTTGATACGTAAAATAAATTATACATTTTTAGACAAGTTCTGGGAATTTTGTGTCAATGTTGGTCATACTGATTTCACATATATACACCGCCAACTGCTGGAGGCTGCATTTATCTACGTGGGATAATTGGAGCACTAGCGCATGCGCACTGCGATTCTATAGAACTTAGAAAAAATTTCTCCGGACCTAAAGGAAAGTATATCCGAAATTGGAATTAGGTTAAGCAAAATTTCATGGTTTTCCTAGTTTTGCAAATATAATTTTTGGCTGAACTATAGTCAATGCCTCATAATACTACACCATATATATGCATAAGACACTTGTACTATTTAATTTTTCTATTTTTTACTAAATTTTTCAGCTGAGGTTCCCTGTTTGTCTTACATGATTTTCCATACAACCTTATGCTAGCGTTACACTACACACTTTTAAACACGTTTCATACTATTTTAAACCATTTTGGAACCATTTTATAAACGGGCTCAACTGCACTTCTACTAGCGCTTGATTTTTCAGTTATATTGTTGTAAACTATAGCTCTTTTTCTGTATTTACTAACATTATCTAATACTTTAAATCTTTTCAAACCATTTTTATAACATTATTAGAACATTTTGAAGTATTTATTTAAATATGCAAATCATAATATTATGACACTGTTAGACAATATTGTGATGCTAACTGCTATTTTCTCCATAGAATATATTACTTAGTCTATGATTTTTCTATCGCTGTTTTGGGTTATCACTGGTTGAATCACCATTAGGGTGTAATGAGTAAGTGTACACCCATTTTTAATTTTTTGGTAATTTTAATATTATTAATATATTTTTTGCATATAGATTTGGGGGTTTATTGCAAATATTGGTCATTTAAATTTCATAGTGACAGATAGTAATCGAGGATGATAATCGATTGTGGGTTATCACTGGCTCTATAAACTCTGGTGCATGCGCACTGTTGTTCTATAGGACTTTGAAAATATTTCACGCGCTAGTATAAGTGCAGTTCTCCCTTTTAAACATTTCTTTCGATTTTTAAATATTGAAAATATTTATATAATTACGCGAGTATTGTGAATTGAATTCTACAAACATGCAAATGCTTAATGTAACATACGTTAGATGGCTATCAAATCGGTGTTACCAACATTTGCAAATAATTCCAAACCATATTTCAAGAAATTAACTTAATTTTGTTATATTCTGTTGGGACAAGTTAGTGAACATAAAATTAGTTTATTAAATAATATGCATGCAATTTGTTTTGTTAGGTTAAGAAATGCGAAATTAGTTTACATCCACTTTTTTTTTTTAGCATTTGGGAATTTATTCTGAAAGTTGGTAATGCCGACTTCAGAGCCATCTATCAGAAGCTACATTAACCATTACAGCAATTCGTGCATGCACACTGCAATTTTGTAGAACTTAGAAGAGTTCATGTGAGATAAACAGTACACTTTATTCAAATTTTTTCACAGTTTTTAAATATTTATCTATGAGTACAAAATGAGGTATTTATCTCTCAATGACTTTTTCTAACAAGGGAACTGTCAACCATTGCTTGCTGAAACCTACCTTGAAATTTCTCCCAGAAAAGCGTTGTGATGTACTAAGGTCATATCCAAAAAACAGTCTGCCATTTTTAACTTCAAGGCACCGAAATTGAAGATAGAATCCAGCAATGGCAATATAGTTGGATGTAGAACCCATCCTTCACCATATACAAAACTACCAGAACAACTGGAAAGCCCATCTTCAATGAATACCGTCTCATAGAATTCCAAAAGCCGTGCTTCGTGACTGTACCCAAGGCAAAAGATTGCTGGGATGTCCAAAAAAGCGCTGGATGGAAAACTCTTTGAGACCATAACAGGCCACATGGCCTAATACTTGCATGGATGATGATACCACCATGTGCTGCCTTGTCACGCAGCAGGCCCGGGTTCGATTCCTGGTCGGAACAGGCTCCTGGGTGGGGTTTTTCCTCACCTGTAAGACAAATGTCAGGAAGCTTAGGGCCCAACGGTCCCCGAAAATCATTTGGCCATCATTATTATCAACATCCTTCACCAGTGTGGAAAGCAACGGGAAGCTGCCACTCCTGTAATTCCTTAGTAAAGCTGCAAAGCATAGCATGAAAATGCTTTGATTGCAGTGAAAGACTTGGCCTTTAACGATCTCTGATAAAAATAAAATTGAGACAATAGAAATGAGATTTCTCAGATCAGTTGCAGATGTATCTCTAAGAGATCAAAAGAGAAGTCAAGATATCAGAGATGAACTACAAATCTATAATATAAACGAGAAAATACACACAAATAAACGTAATTGGTTTGAACATATACAAAGAATGCCAAATAATTGTTTAGCAAAACAGCTGCTTCATTATAGGCCTCTAGGCCGAAGAAATGTAGGAAGACCAAAACGTCGTTGGAAGGATGACCTGCGCCTGCGGCATGTAGTGCGCTGGGGAGCGGAACGGGCCAACAGGCCCATACCTTGAAGATGATGAAGATGATGATGATGATGATGCAGTGAAAGACCTGCACTCGGGCAAAATTACTATGGATGGACGGATACCATCTGGTCTTGCTCTTTGTCTTTTTTCTTGTGGTTGATTAACAAAAACTTTTGGTACAGTATTAGTAAAGTATTAATAATTGGATACTAACATAAAAATTAAAATATGGGTTACTGTAGTGCATATGTGTTACATATGCACATTACAATGGACTGATGGTTACAAACTATTTGAATCTTATAAACATTAAGCCCTGGAAAATGAACACCTTACCTCATAATTTGTAGATTGTTGAGAACATTAATCTTCAGTTCATATCCGACTGTTCAATTGGTGATTGCCATTCTCGTAAGTTACTTCCTCTTGCCTCTTTAGGTTGACTGATGAACTTCGAAATCAAATATTTTTCCATAGGATTTTTAAAAATTCTTAACATTTTCCTTATATTTCTGGATGTAAGTCTTCTCCCAAACTGTGAATTAATTTGATTTTGTCTGATATGTCAATAATTTTGCATTTACTTTGATTCTATGTCTTTCTGTTCAAGCATGAGCAACTACTGCAGATATATCTATTTCCCCATTTTTTTACATTTCCAAGGTGTTCTTTCATTCTAATGAAAATTATATCCAGAAATATAAGGAAGAAGTTACGAATTTTGAAATATTTGGGGAAAAGGATTTAATTTGGAAGTTCATCAGTCAACCCAGAGAGGGAAGAGAAAGCAACCTACAAGATCGCCAATCATCAATTCAGCAGTGAAATACAATTAAATTATTTTCAGTCTGATCATCTTACCTCAATATTAATGTTGATTTGATCTTGGACATGCTTCAAAACAATTCTGTTTTATTGTCAGTCTGGAAAACACATAAAAATTGCGAAGGATAATGGTTTTCAAAAGAAGATGATACACAAGAAAATAAGTATAATTAAGGAACAAAAAATGATTAATGAAAGTACTCTTCAGACAGATAAAGATATTGGTAAAAAATTCAAGAAGTTCACATACCATCCTTTAGTATTTGACAAGTTTCAAAAAATCTTCAACAAATTCAACATTAAATTAGCACCGAAAAATGATTACAGCTTAGGTAATTTAATAAAAACCTACAAAAATGAAAAGATTGAAGACTGCAAAAAATCGGGAATTTATCAAATTAATTGTAAAGATTGTGAAAAGATATACATAGGAAAAACAAAAAGGAATCTAAATACAAGATTAAAGGAACACCTCAGAAATGTTAAAAAATGGAGAAACAGAAAAATCTGCAATAGCTGCACATGCCTGGTCAGAAAAACATAGAATAGAAACCAAAACAAAATTACTTAAACAATTGGAAAAACCGAAGGAACTCACAATTTGGGAAAAAATTTACATATGCAAGAATAAAAACACAACTATGAATTTTGAAATACCCGGTGATAAGGAGAGGGGATTGATTTGGAAGTTCGTCGGTCAGCCATTAGATGGCGCTGAGGTCAGTCCACAAGATAGAAGGCCGTTGGACATCAGTTGTGAATGTAATACAGCATTGAGAATGTCACAAATGAAGTGAAGAAACTCGAGTCTGCATGGGAGTTAAGAAGTACGATGTGAGTGAAGAAACAACTAAACAATAGTGAAATACAAGCTGAAGATAGAAGGGCAAGAACTGAGGGTGAAATGTTAATCTTTCCGATTCTTTAAGATTATTAAAGAAACCTCATAGTTATATTTCAATTAATATTGGGAAGTAAACATTATGAGGTTATATCATTAATAGTGAGTGGAGAACATATTTTAATCGACTCACCTCATACATTTTCAAACTTCTTTGTTACCGACGGTTTCAGACAAAATCATGTCCTTCTTCAGTCATGGCTTCCACTGATGAAATTCCATTGATTGTTGATTTCTTTAGTGACATCACTTCTTGTGCTGCCATCTTTCGTTAAAGAAAAGAAGAATTTCAAGAAAATTACTTACCATCCAATAGTACATGGGAAATTAAAAAAAATATTTGACAAATACAACATTACTTTGGCACCAATAAATAAATTTAGTCTGGAAAAACTTCTAAATACTAATAAAAAAATCAACATCCCAGACAGTAAGAAATCTGGAATTTATCAAATTAATTGTAATGATTGTGGAAAAGTATACTTAGGAAAAACAAAAAGGAATTTGGAAACACGCACTAAAGAACATTTTAGAAATATTAAAAATTGTGAAATTGAAAAATCAGCAATTGCTGCATATAGTTTACTAAAACATCATAAAATTGAAAAAGAAGCGAAACTTTTGAAACAATTTGATAAACCGTTGGAATTGACAATTTGGGAAATGATATTCATTCAGAAGAATAAATATCAATCTATGAATTTCGATATTCCGGTGGATAAAAATTTAATTACAAAGTTTATAATCCCAACAAAAGATGGCAGCACAAGAAGTGATGTCACTAAAGAAATCAACAATCACGGAATTTCATCAGTGGAAGCCATGACTGAAGAAGGACATGATTTTGTCTGAAACCGTCGGTATCAAAGAAGTTTGAAAATGTATGAGGTGAGTCGATTAAAATATTTTCTCCACTCACTATTAAACCTCATAGTGTTATTTCCTAAAAAATATAATTGGTGTTCTCAAGAATCTACAAATTATGAGGTTAGGTGTCAATTTTCTGTTTCTTAATGTTTATTAAAAAAAAACTTGTAGTTTTACATATTTGAAGATGATGTAGATTTCAAGTAAAGTTTTATAATTTTAACCTTACTCGTTAGAAATTAAAAAAAAAGTTAAGAATTATAAATTTAACAGTAGTTCATACAAAGTATAAGATGTAATGAGTTTCATTAACAAATGGGTGTCGTTGCTTTTATTTATCAAGATGAGATTATGTCAGATTAAAATTTAACATCTTCAATGTATGATAAAACATTACAAGATGAGTTGATATGATGATAATATTACCCACTTAATCAAATTATGGGATCTTGTTCTAGAAAATTATATAATGTTTGTTATTTTTATTTTCAGAGTAAAATTTGGAGTTCCCTTGGATGAGGTCTGCAAAAATGACATTCCTGGGCCACTCTTGGTAAGATATTGCTGCTAGAGTTTATAGGAGAGAATTTTTGTTATTGTATATGGAAGTTCAGGTAATGTGAACCCTTCTGTTTGAGTGGACCCTGTTAATATCTTATTTAATTGGTGCTGCCCTCGAACAGAAAATCGACAACTGATCAAATTTTTACTTTAAGACAATTCATTGAAAAAACATGTGAACAAAATATTGAAATCCATCACCTATTTATTGATTTCTCAACAGCACATGATAGCATCTGTAGAGCTGGTCTTTACAATGTGATGATGAAGTTGAAAATTCCTATGAAACTAGTGAGACTAGTTAAGGCCTGCATGGACGACACCCAATGTCAAATAAAACTCCAGTCTATTGGAATTTTTTTAAATAACAATTGGACTAAGGCAAGGTGACTCACTAGCCTGTCTTTTATTTGTTATTGCTCTAGAGAAAGTTATCTGAGTGGTTAAGGCAAAATGCCTTGTCGCAGAACTACGGGACATGCATTGGTTCAGGTCCACTTGGGGGGAGAAAGTTTTCCTATGGAATTTTGGCCAGTATGGGACTGGTGCCCACCGAGCATCATGAGGAATTTGGGTAGCTAAATAAATAGTGGCTCCAGGTTGAGAAAACCAGCTATAATGGCTGGGGGATCTGATATGCTGACCACATGTCACCCCTATACTGGCTGGATGATAGTTTACCTCTGTGATTAACACATGTGGATGTGAGGCCAACAGCCGGCTGGTAGGCCAAGGGCCTTCTAGGCCTGTTGCGCCATGGAGTTAGTTAGAGAAAGTTATAAGAGATGCCGATATACAAACTAGATGTACAATACTCTATAAATTAACTGAAATATTAGTTTATGCCGATGACATAGACATAATTGGTATACCGAGAAAGATATCAAGAGAATCTTTGTGGCAATAAAAATAGCAGTTAACAAAATGATGCTTGAAAATAAATGAAGAAAAAACTAAATATATGATTATTGGTAATAAAAAACAAAAAAAGAGATCTAACACACATTATCCATATAAATATTAATCAATATGAATTTCAGAGGGTTTTTTTTGTATAAGAATTAAATGAATCGTGATTATTTCTTACCTCATACTTCTATGTTTTTTTTTAAACACAACACAGCACTGCAGTATCGGCGACTCCTTGTCACCATCGTCAGCTGTTTTCATGACTGTCAATTTTTTCTTTTATCGATAATTATCCAAACTGCCATCTGGTGTTCTTTCGAAGGAATTATTTCCTAAACTGCCATCTGGTGTTCTTTTGAATGAATCATTTTCTAAACTGCCATCTGTTGTATTTTTTGAAGAACTTTGTAATCAAGCTCGGTTCGTCTGGAATTTCGAAGTTCATGGTTCTAGTATGGTTTTTTTGAATATATATTTTTTCCCAAACTGTTAGATCCAAAGGATTTTGTCCAAAAGGAATTTTGATATTATACACGTGCTCTAAAATAATAATCTTAGTTTATTGTGCTAATTATGAATAGTATTCAAAGTTAAAATTGGGAAACACATTATGAGGTTCTTAATTAATGAAATATGAGGTAAGATGTTAAAATGACTCATTAATTTATGAACAGTATGTTTACACTAGAAATGAAGTTTGAGTCTATCAATAGGAACTTACAAGTTCCTTAAACAAGGGGGCCTCGAGGCATTCCAAGCCCCAGTCTACAAACAACACCGTCGCCGTAGACAGCCTAGCTAACAAAGAGCGAGGTATTCAACCTCTAAACAAAACAACATTGTGCCCTCGTCGGCCTGGCTAACACTGAGCGAGGTATTTAGACCTCTTAAACAAACAGGACCGTTGCCATCAACGACCTGGCACACACTGAGAACGAGTTAAGTGTAGACTGCTAGACCTGAACCCCAGCACTGAAAATGTTGACAACATGACAAAACGCTACAACAAGCAATGTGTCCAACATAAAATGTTAGGTGCTGTAGTCAGGCACCTCCAAGGTGAACTACATCAACATAGTCGATGCAGACCATGCCAGCAGACGACTGAGTCCACCGAACTGTCAAAACAGTACGACACGTGTCGCAACATTGATTTTGCTCTCCTGAAAGTTGAGTTCATTTGATATAATCCCCTTATCATGAGCATTTATGAATTATGAGTCTAGTTTTCCAATATGGTTCCAATCCATTTTTGTTCAGTTCTCACTATTATTGAAGCCGAAATCCAATTAATTTATAATTATATTATTTTTAGTCTGAACATCATGGATTAAAGATATCTACAGAAAAGACAAAAATTATGGCATTTCAAGGTGTAGATCCTGTCAGAAGTAAAATTGTACTGGACAATAAAATTTTGGAGCAGGTGAATAATTTTACATATCTAGGATGCAATATCTCATATGAAGAAGAAAAGGATGTAAATGCAAAAATATCTAAATTTTTAAGAATTTTAGGGTTAATAAATTTCTATCTTCAAGCCACAGTTAGTCCAAAAGCATTCAAGACTGAAAGTGTATAAAACACTGGCTCTTCCAACTCTTTTGTATGGTAGCGAAGTATGGACGTTGAAACAAAAGGATATACAGAGACTTAGATCTGCTGAAATGAGATATCTTCGGAGGACTGCAGGATACACACTACTAGATCACTAAAAAAATGAAGATATCTTAGAAGAATTACACATGGAATCTTTAGAAAACAAAATTTCTGATTATAAGTCAAGATGGATGCAACATGTTCATCGAATGGAAGATCACAGAATACCCAAACAAATGTTAAGATATCAACCTGCAGGAAGAAGAAGACCAGGACGTCCACTCAAAAGACTTCTGGATGGTGTTTCTCTTGAGGCCGAAACAGGTCAACAAATGGCCTAAATTCGTGAATGTACTATGATGATGATGATGAACATCTTAACTCAATATTAATGTTGATTTGTTCTTGAACATGTTTTAAAACAACATTAATATTGAGGTAAGATGTTCAGACTAAAAATAATATAATTAAAATAACCTCAAAATACAACTTCCTAAAATTAAATATCCAATTCATTTGATGGTAACAGCAAAATATTTAACAAAAAATAACCATGATAGATAAATGAAATAAATTAGAAACAAATAAATTTGATTAGATATGGCATTATTACAATTATAACTTCAACTTGACACACATTGATTTGAAACTTGACTCATGTGTGGCGACAAGACTAGACTTTCACATCTGTTGCTTCACTAGATCCAATGTGGTTTGGACTAGTGAAAAATCCAAGAATATTGAACTTATTGTATTGTTTGAAACTGTTTTGAAGTGTATATAAAATATAGCAAATTTCCAAAAAAATGTATTGATTATTTACTCTTCACCTCATATTTTGCTCTCTTACTTGGTACATGTTTCAATGGACATTTCCTTCATTTCAGCCAATAAATTGACATTTTTGATGACCATTGGATGCTTTATATATCCTGTTCCTTTGGTGTTGGACAGAGGAAGTTCATAATCTGCAAGAATTTCAAAATTCATTGTCTTGCCTATATTTTTCAGGGTGTAAATTTTCTCCCAAACTGTGAGTTTTGTTGGTCTTTCTCAGTTGTTTTTAACTATTTTAATCTCTTCTCAATTCTATGATTTTCTGTCCACATATGAATAGCTGATGCCAATTTTTATATTTCTCCATATCAGACTAGTATAAAAAAACTAATTAAACAAACTAATTAAAACAAAACAGAAAAAATCATGAATTTACCAGATAAAATGTGTGGGATATGAAAAAATCTACATAGATAAAGTAAAAGAAATCTGAATACCAGAATAAAAGAGCACCTTAGAAATGAAAAGGTAGAGAAATATAAAAAATAGAGAAATATAAAAACTGGCAGTAACTGGTCATATGTGGGCAGAATTTCTTGGAATTGAAGAAAAATTGAAATTGCAAGGACAATGGAAATACCAACTGAACTCATAGTTTGGTAGAAAATTTACATCTAGGAAAATAGAAACAAGATAATGGATTTTGAAATTTTTGGGAGAAATATTTGTTCTTGAGGTTTGTTTGCCCAACTCCAGAAGGAAAGGATATATGAGACTTACAACAGTCAAATTTTGGCTGAAAATGAAGGAAAATTTGTTCTAAACATTTCAAGGCAAGAGAGCAAAAATTGGTAAAATGTAAATAATTTAATATTTAAAGGAAGTAACACTATTAGGTTTATTTTAAATAATAGGAGTTAGATATGCAAGACTCTCCTCATATTTGTAGCTTTCTTGAAAACCCGGGTTTCGATGTTTTAGTACCAATATTGTCGATTTGGCATTATGAGGTGAGTCGTACATATCCAACTCCTATTATTTGTAAATAAGAAATTAAATTTTTTAATAAAATACCTCATATTGTTACTTCCTATTGATTTTGTGTTTAAAATTAATTGTGTTGGAACCTTTTAACAGGTTTTGATACTGAAGCTCAACAAAGAAGCACCGTTCAAGAAGGATGTGTTTCGAGCACCTGGCCATCAGGGGAACATGAAGAAATTGATTCACTTCCTGCAGGCAGGCCGACTGGTCAACATGGACAATTTTTCTGTCTATACAATTGCATCTGTGCTCAAGAAATTTTTGCGTAAACTGCCTGGTGGTATCTTTGGTCGTGATGGAGAGCAGAGATTATTTGCTGTAATTGACTTGCCCAGTACTGAAGAGCAGAGAGACCAAATACATAGGTTAGTTCTATTATCCATAAACCACATCTACAAGCCGGATGGTCGAGGGTTCGAGTCCCGGTGGGGTCAGGATTTTTAAACTGATCCAAACCTTCTGGCGGCACTATGGCCCTGGGGTCGACTCAGCCTCTAACTGAAATGAGTACCAGACGCTTGTTCTGGGGTAAAGGCGGCCGTCACGCAGGGCTGACAACCCGGCTGACATCAAGTGCCGATTGTCAAGAAAAAGTGGGAGCCTTAATCTCCTACTACCCCAAGGGCCTCCTGAGGCCTATAGTGGGATCACTTTACCTTATATACTTATTAAGGTCTCCATAACCATAATAGTTGGAATTTTTATTTGTGTGTTGTTAAATGTTGCTTTATTTTACATTACCTCATTTCAGTACTATATGGTCTTACGAAATAACTGTATAGAATATTATACAATGTGTTTGTAGCTTCGCCGGACCGTTCTGTGGCGGCCTTGGACTGGGTGAGTATTGATGCACCTTCCTCCAGAATTACACATACACGACCAGCAAGTCATTGGTATGGAGCACTACCTACTGTGCTAAAATTATTACTGTGCTAACTTACATTTGGCTTACCTGCATCGCAACAGATGTTGAAAGTGTTGATCTTGAAGGCGAACATATTCCCTATAACTCCGAAAACAATCCTGGTTTACTCGGAGAAGTTCATGTTGACTGAATGCCTGTATTTCTCTCATGATGTTGTCCTTCAATTCTTGTAATGTTTGTATTGGAGTACAATAAACTAGTAGTAGGCACCACATGTGGTGGTTACGTCACCCATAGAGAGAAAGTAGGTATAGGAAGGAAGGAGAAATGAACCCCTAAGCCTCAAATACTCTAATACCATCAGGGTTGAAAGAAACAAGAGGTCAGTGAAGGGACACTGGATAGAAAAGTTGAAAGAGGGAATTGGTATGGGAAGAAGTAATACCAATTCGGTCAAAAAAGAAAACCTCACCAGCTGACCAGTGTTTATTGGTGAGTAGCCCTTCCCTTTCGTTCATCATGCATAAGCATGATTACTAACAGCTGCACCACGAGAAGGTGAGGGATTGGACACTAGGTTACTGTCCAGGTCGGTTCCTTTAAGCCTTCGATGGAAGGAATTAAAGGGTCTCCTCTCTGTTAAAGACAGTAGCCTTTCCGCAGCCGATTTTCTGGCCAAGAAGGGTAGCAAAATTGTTTTGTCAATTTCACAAAAACCCACTCTACTCCAGTTTCCTTTCACTCTATCAAAAGAATTATCTCAAATAAATACATAAATAAACTTAGAGAAGAATACACCACCAAAACATCTGGAAAGGAATGGGAAAATCTACAAGCTTATGACATTACTACATTACAAAGAAAATCTGCAGTAGCAACATTCAGACTGCTAACGGGACATGACTGCTTGAATAAACACCTACACAGAATTGGCATAACAGATTCACCTAAATGCCCTTTTTGCAATTTAAATGAAGATATGGAAAGAAACCATCTCCTCCGTTGTCCAGCTTTTGTAGAAGAGACCAGCCTTTCTGCTAAATATTGGAGTGCAAGAGAGCGAATGATTTCATTATCAAGTGCTCGACATTAGATACCAACCAACCAACCATTCTTGTAATGTGTGCGGATTTGATGCATACACTTCATTCTTTAATATTCCCCATAAAATAGGCCCCAACATTAGACAGGGAAGATCTACCAACAGTTTAAATCTTGCTAGAATACATTTTATTATTGGTTTTTGTCTTAATCTTAACTATCATTAAGTGGTTGTATTATAGATCATAATAGATATTATCTTATTGGTCAAATCTTTATTTAGTATTTAATATTAGAGTTAATTATGATTGTTATATTCTGATGTAATATATGTTTGTCCTGGTGAGTGGCAGAGAAGGCCACATGACCTTAACTCCACCAGTCTAAATAAATAAAAATCAATAAAAATCGCATGGCAGTAGGTCAGGGGAACGAGGTGGCCACAATCCTCAACTAATTATTCTGTCACCAAACACACTTAGCAATTCATGCATATAATTTGCAACAGCGTGTGCTGTCGCTGAATCCTACTGAAACCAGCCACACAATCATTCATTTCTTGTTAATGGTAGAAAAAATTTATTTAAAATTGAAGTTACATAAATGTGTGTATCAACTGCTGTGTCGAAAAATATTGGACTGACTGCTGCTTACCAATGACTTGCCGGTTGTGTACTTGTAACTGGTGGAAGGTGTGCCAATACTCACCCAGTCTAAGGCGCTGCAGAATGGTCCGGCTAAGCTATGAACACACATAATACTGTGTGCAGCAATATTTACAAAAGAGAGATTGAGAAGTATTTTTAATTTTGGCAGGTTAATTACTTCATTACCAACATACACCCAGAGGTTGTTGGTGTTGCTGTTTGGAACATTCCGTGTAATTGCAACAAATGCTGAAAGGGCACGGACTGGGATGACATCAGAAGCACTGGGAGTTTCGGTTGCGCCCAGCTTCTTTCAGAGTTGTGTAAGCGACGGGAAGACTGCTAAGATGGAAGATGTGATGAGATTTAAGGTAAGCATGATTTCTAATGCAGCATGCGTGTTTATAGAATGTTTGTATGGTGGAGTGTGCGCGTGTAGATGGCTTGCAAACTGTTGATATAATGTGGTGTCACAGAGAATGCTTAGCTGCGGGGCTCTGCAGTAAAAAAAAAAAAGAAATGAAATTTGAAAAGCTCATGCATAACAAATATACGTATACAGAAATAATTCACTTGTGTTTTACTTTAAAATATTCTTTGTGTTGTCAGAGTAAACCTGGGAAGAAAACATTCAGAATTATTTTATAAAATACAGCCATGTTATCTTTTATTACGAGGGTGGATCAAATATAAACCGGAATTTGTATCTGGAGGATCTGGTAGTGAACTGCAAAGGTTGCGGTTTGGAGGGGAAGTTGGTGGGGGTGTCTGGTGTAGGAATCTTGATGTGTCGCACTCCGAAGAGTGGCAGCTTGCTTCAGTATGCCATGAGCGAGCAAGAGGTACACACGTCTGTTGCGCAATGCATTATTATTAAGTTTTTGGCGAAAGAAGACACTAAATCTTCTGAAATTGCGCAGTTCGGTGAAACAACCTTTTCGAAGACGCAGGTGTATGATTGGTGCAAAAAAATTTTAGCGGGCCGGGATTCAGTGGAAAATGAGCCCCACCAAAGATGGCAATGAACAAGCATCACTGCAGACAACATTCATGTTGTACGGGACCTAATTGAGGAGGATCGGCGCGTAACAATTTCTGAAATTGCTTCACACGTTGGAATAAGTTTTGGAAGTGTTGAAGCCATCATCAGTGATGAACTCAAATTCCGAAAATCCGTCGGAAACCGATCCGAAATGTGATTGTGCTGCATGACAATACAAGGCCACACACTGCTCGGTTGACACAAGAAAAACTGAAGAAAATGCATTGGACACCTCTGGAACATCCTCCTTACAGTCCAGATTTGTCACCCTGTGACTACCATTTGTTTGGGCCACTGAAAGAAGACTTGGGAGGAAGGCGGTTTGGTGACAATGCAGCAGTAGAGGAGTTTGTGCGCAACACTACACGTAATCCCTCATTCTTCAAGGACGGCATCAAAAAGTTGCCAACTCGATGGCAAAAGTGTGTTGGAAATGCAGGAGACTATGTAGAAAAATGAGGTGGTGGTTTTGTATTTTTTTGTTAATTCAATAAAATTGTAAACAATAATTCTGGTTTATATTTGATTCGCCCTTGTACAAATTAACAACTAGTAAATTATGAAATGGCTTTCTTACTAAAATATTGGCATGCTGAAAGTACCATGAGATCCATTCATTGAAAGATGATATTTGAAATTTTTTAGTTAGAATGAGATAAATAATAATAGAAAAGAGATAGGAGGGAATCAGGAATGAACACTTGAAGTTATGATGTTATATTTTAAATTAACATGTTCCAGAATTGGATATAGTTTTATTTTAGAGAGAAAAAATTATGTTTGAACCGGGAGTCAAACCCTGGATCTCTGACTCTGTATGTCAGTGCGGTAACCGTTATGCCATTCGATCTTCCAATAGGAACGTCAAATTTCTTTTTACTTATACAATTAATTCTCCTTTCATCTGAAGGCCAATAGCCATCATTATCAACAACAGTTGTTGATAGCGATGGTTATCGGATGAAAGGAGAATTAATTGTATGAGTAGAAAGAAATTTGACTTTCATATCAGAAGTTCAAATGGCGTAATTATTTTAATATATATCTTCCAGGAATTACTCATAATATTCATATTCAGCCTGTTTTATTTAATTTCTGATTGTCATTACTTTTTAACATGCACAGCCATTAAAAAATTACTTTCAAGTTTTTCTAGTTATAAGCTTTATATTCCTTTCAGATCTGAATTATATTTTTATAGTCTAATTAGAGACACGAGTGTAATATTTGCTATTGCCTTTGGAAACTTGATTGACATTAGGATAAACATGTTATCAAATTATTCAGATTCATCGGAGAACATTTTGTTTAAACAACTCACCTCATAGGATTCATGCTTCCGTGATACCATGGTTTCAAACATTTCGACTGACGAAATTCTTCGGCCATCAGTTGTTCTATTGTCGCCATATTCAGTGCTGCCATCTATGGTTGAATTTATGAACTTCGAAATAAAGTAATTTCGTTAGGGATATCAAAATTCATTGATCTTGGCAGCACTGAAGATGGCGACAATATTGTTAGTCGGAGTTATGACTGAGGATGAACACGACTGTGTTTGAAATTGCGGTATCATGGAAGCATGAATCCTGTGAGGTGAATTGTTTAAACAGAATGTTCTCTGATGAATTTTAATGATTATACCTCATAATGTTTACTTCCCAACATTAATTTAATATATGTTATCAAATGTTTTCATAGTTTGCAAAAAAGGCAGTAGCATTTCTTAAACTGGTTTACATCACTTTTCTATTTTTCTAAGTAGGCTTACATGTTTAAATTTGAATGATTTTCTGAAGAATGTGATTTGTCTTATATTACATAAGAGTTAATTCATAGTCAGGGCTTAAGAGTATAGCTCTGGTTTTCACTGTAAAATTTTTGCAGAACATTCACTAGAGTCGAGTTTTCACTTTCACATGAACAAATCATTTAGCTTCCTCTAGAAGAGAAGTTAATATCAAGAGATGTATGGAACATTTGGAATTGAAAAGTATATAATAATAATGGTCATGAAAAAGATATTCTTTTATAAAATTTATTAATTCTTACTAATTAATAAATGGAGGGACCCTAGAAGATTTATTGATTGATTGGTCCCATTAATGGGACATGGGTGCTCCCCTAGTGGGAAATTTCCTAACCAAACAAATTTAGTTATTGAATTTATTTTAAAATATAATAGGAAGTAACATTAAGAGGTTTTAAATTAATATTAAGAGCTGTTACTATGATTGAAATAAGTATATTAAAGTACACTACTAAATTATTGTAATCAAATGGTAAAGAGAAAGGATTTGTGCTTGGATGGGAGGGAAGCCTGGATTAGCTCAATGGTTAAGAGCATCAGCACGGAAAGCTGAAGGTTCGGGGTTTGATTCCCGGTTCAGGCATAAATTTTTCTCTTTACCATTTGATTACAATTAAGAGGTTTGTTTAATAATTAAAACATTTTGTCTCTTCATTCTCCTCTGAGAGTTGTTTTTGTCGAACATATGTTTCAGATTATATTATTTTTGGTCTGGACATCTTACCTTGGTAAGATGTCCAGACCAAAAATAATATAATTAAAATAACC
The DNA here is from genome assembly GCA_030220185.1 of Diploptera punctata. Taxonomy (NCBI): domain Eukaryota; kingdom Metazoa; phylum Arthropoda; class Insecta; order Blattodea; family Blaberidae; genus Diploptera; species Diploptera punctata. The sequence goes on from JASPKZ010007564.1 coordinate 412,628, forward strand.
TCAAAATATAACTTCCTAAAATTAAATATTATATGTTTCAGAGCTTCTTAGCCCCATCATCAGCAATTACAGACTGAATTTTCTCATGTTGTTGGCCCTGATTCTTGATTCCTGCTCTCTTTGCCTCTGGTCTGCAGAAAGGAACCTCATTAGTAAATTCATTGGACCAGAGGCAGAGAGAGTAGGAATCAAGAATCAGGGCCGACAACATGAAAAAATTCAGTCTGTAATCGCTGACGATGGGGCTAAGAAGCTCTGAAACATATGTTCGACAAAAACAACTCTTAAGAGGTAAGAATGAACAGACAAAATGTTGTAATTATTAGTTATTGAAATTCATCGGAGAAGATTTTTTGAAAACTCACTCATAAATTTCATGTTTTTCACGAAACCGCGGTTTCAAGTGTAGTCACACTCATCTTCAACCACAACTCCAACTGGTGAAATTCTTCAGCCGTCAACTCTTCTATTGTCACCATCTTCAGCACTGCCATCTATGGTTAAATTGATAAACTTATTTATAAATTTCATCCAATTTTGTTTCTATTAAAACAGCTCTTGGAGGCAAACCGTAGCATAGTTGATTAAGGGAATGTGTTACAAGCTGAAAGGTTGGGAGTTTTATTTTTGAAAAGGTGGGAGCATTACCTTTATTACTCCAAGAGCCTACTAAGGCCTGTAGTGGGATACTTCACCTTAAAATTTTTAGAGTTTTGTAGTTGCCACGAAAATAATAGTGTGTCAATGGTAAAGAGAAAAATTTTTGTCTGAGCCCGGAATCAAACCCCAAACCTTCAGCTTTCCATGCTGATGCTCTGACCACTTAGCTAATTCAGGCTACATTCCCATCCAAGCCTAAATCCTCCCTTTACCCTGGGAATGTAGCCTGAATTAGCTCAGTTGTCAGAGCATCAGCACGAAAAGCTGAAGGTTCGGGGTTCGATTCCCGATTCAGGCAAACATTTTTCTCTTTACCATTGATTACAATAATTTAGTTGTGTTCATTAATTTACTTATTTCTATCATAGTAATAGCTTTAGCTTCTCAATATTAATTTAATAATGAAATATATTGTGAAAGTGCAGTCGTGTTTCAGAATTTGTTTCTGTGATTAACTGAATGTTCGTAAAACTTTAGGTTATATTGACTCTTAGAATTCCAGATTTAAAATCTGTTCACATATATTGTTTTCAGCTTTTATGCTACTAATAAACAAAAAACAATCTAGGAAAAACAATGAGTGATAAAAATATTCTACCTTAATGATTATCTATTTGAATGAACTGATTCAGGTCTGAAAGGCTGTACATTGCTCTGTGAGCCAACTATTATATGTAACTGCTTGCATTGAAGTGGGCTATGAAATAGTGATTTTCAGCTGCAGTGCTTCCATTTGCTTTCCAAGTTTCATACAAAATATAAAATAGAACTGCATGATGTACAAATAAAATTTATATTAGTATTCTTAGTGTATGTGTTGCAACATTGTAGTGTACATACTAACATTTTCAGAAGTTTAAATATAAAAATATTTTTAACATTAATGCTGTAATAATATAAATGCTGTTTTCATAGTTTTTATCTTTTTTACAATTATTATTATAGGCACTCTTTTTACAATTTTTGCTGTTTTCACAAATTGCCATGATATAACACTGTACAGTTGTGCCTTTTTTTCTTGCATTCAGTATAAAGAGGGATTTAACTTTGGCTTAAAGCATGAGATGTTAACAATGTCTGAATGAGATCAAATAAGACCAGATGATTTTAAGCACAAGATGTAATTTTATGTAAAATAAGTCTATAATGCAGAATCTGCATAAACTAAGTTAATTCCTTAAAATTCATCGGAGAACATTTTGTTTAAACAACTCACCTCATAGAATTCATGCTTCCATGATACTGCGATTTTAAATACAGTCGTGTTCATCTTCAGCCATAACTCTGAGTCGGAGTTATGGCTGAAGATGAACACGACTGTGTTTGAAATCGCAGTATCATGGAAGCATGAATTCTATGAGGTGAGTTGTTTAAACAAAATGTTCTCCGATGAATTTTAATGATTATACCTCATAATGTTTACTTCCCAACATTAATTTAATATAAGTTAATTCCTCTGTAAGTAAAATATTTATGGTCGATTTTCTCGGTTTGTGAAATATATATATATATATATGAGTCATAATGGCGGTTGAAAATGAATGACAAGATCATTTGAAAACTATAGTTACCGTGTTTGATAAAACATGAAATATGAGGTAAGATGTTAAAATGACTCATTAATTTATTAATATATATATATAATGGGCTTCCAATATAAAACCGGACCGGCCTCACGGAGTTTCACCCGGCATGCAGTGCTGTCTCTTCCTCCCGCAATTAACCCTGCCTGCCACCCGTCCTTGAACTGTTTCTTACCTTATAGAAAATGCTGGAAATGTTGTCCTCCCGCAGTTAAACAGGCATTATACCGAGTAAACACATTTAGATTGACACGCTGTAGTTCGGGCACTGTCAAGTTTCTGATTTCATTTCTTATGTTGTTCTTGAGTTCTTCCAATGTGTGCGGATTTGTTTTGTACACTTTGTCTTTCAGGCTACCCCACAAACAAAAATCACACACTGTTAGATCTGGGGAGCGAGGGGGCCATACACCAGCACTAATCACTCTATCTTCAAACACTTCCCTAATTTTATTCATGGACTCCTCTGCTGTAGGAGCAGTAGCAGAATCTTGTTGATACCACCCATATGATTTCTCTTCTTCAGTCAGTTCAAGAAAAAATGGGGTCAAAATGTCATTTTGATACCTCTCTGCAGTTACAGTCTTCTCGTAGAAAATCGGACCGATTATGCACTTTGTGCTAATCGCACACCAAACTCCAATTTTCTGATCATGAAGAGGCGTTTCCTGTATTCGATTTGGATTTTCAGAACACCAATAGCGAGTATTGTGAGTGTTCACATGACCAATTAGGTGGAACCATGATTCGTCTGTAAAGAACAAAAGCTGAGGGTCGATTAACCCTTCAGTCACTGATGAAAAAACCACTCACAATAACGCACACGTGCTATGGGATCACCTTGGTTTAGACAATGAACACGTGTACACTTGTGAGGTTTGAGTTTTAACAATTTTGTTGCTATATGTGCAGAAGATACTGAAATCCCAACTTGTTGTGCTAATTTCGGTAATGATTTTTGTGGTGAACGTTCCAAATTTTCGCCAATTTCGTCTAATTTTTCTTCGGTGAGAACCGTTCGCCTTCGCGTGTGTTTCTTATTTTGTACTGAACCAGTGGTCTCAAATTTAGTGACAAGATCGTGGATTGTCGATCTGGAAGGAGGTAATTGTCCAGGGAAGTTCCGAATAAATTCCTCACGAACGCGACGAGCTGATTCGTTTTTATAACAACATTTACACACATAAATGCGCTGCTCTAATGTCAGCTGACGTCTCATCTTGTCGAACGATAGTTAACTGACTAGTTCAAGGATGAGCGGCTGGCAGAGTAAAATGCGGACGAGGAGAGAGCGCTGCCTGACGGGTGAAACCCCATGAGGCCGGTCCGGGTTTATATTGGAAGCCCGGTATAATCTGTTAATTGCATTCTATGATGTACAGTTACTTTGCAACAAAGCAAATATGGCAGCCACTAGAGCAATTTTTTACATTTATAATTTGAGGAATACCCCTGCTTATAATGGTTGGATTTTGGAGAATACTTCATTTTATTTCAATGGGACATACTGAGTTTCACTGTGACAAGTAAAGAATTGTGGCCACTAGTGTGATTTTAAAATTTTAGGTTTAGATAAACTTCTACTCCTAATGGTCCTGTTTTGCTGATTAACATACTCAAACTTAATATAAAATGATGGAATATTCACCTGAAAGGTCCATCTCCTCAACTTAATTAATCATTTAACTGTAGTGCTTTCGAGACTTGTCCCATCATCGGCAGGATTTAAAACTGGTGTTTCACTGAAGATCTGGTAGAGGGGGTTGCATGTATTGGGTTCGTTTTCGTTTATCAGGCTGTCGTTGTTGTGAGATGCTTTCATGATTTCCATCTCTTCGAGTACGTTTATCTTTGCTGGATTATTTTCTCTGTGCATTACTGTTAGGGTGTTTTCAATATTTAACATGCGATGTCCTTCATGGATAACGTGTTTTGCATAGCTTGATTTCCCTTCTGCGTGTATGAAGTCTCGAAAATGTTCTTTGAATCTGATGTTAAAACTCCTGTTTGTCCTTCCACTGCAACAAATTTTATATAGGAAGGACAAACAGGAGTTTTAACATCAGATTCAAAGAACATTTTCGAGATTTCATACACCCAGAAGGGAAATCAAGCTATGCAAAACACGTTATCCATGAAGGACATCGCATGTTAAATATTGAAAACACCCTAACAGTTGTTACAAAAGGATTATGATGAGGAATAATTCTATTTATTATTTCAGAGGTATTTTTCTTTCTTTCATTTTTTTGAGCCTTCTTCCACAGAAGACTCTCCCCTACTATTGACATTGGGTCCCTTTGACCTCCTGCGGGAATTCTACCCTTTAACCCCCTTCAAATTCCCCTATTAAATACAGCTATTTTATTAGATGCACAGAGAAAATAATCCAGCGAAGATAAACGTACTCGAAGAGATGGAAATCATGAAAGCAGCTCACAACGACGACAGCCTGATAAACGAAAACGAACCCAATACATGCAACCCCCTCTACCAGATCTTCAGTGAAACACAGTTTTGAATCCTGCCGATGATGGGACAAGTCCCGAAAGCGCTACTGTTAAATGATTAATTAAGTTGAGGAGGCAGACCTTTCAGGTGAATATTCCATAATTTTATATTAATTTTGAATAAACCTCAACGGAACACATCATGAATCTTATAAAAGTTGAATACTCAAAGTTATTATTTTTTTTATTTATTGCTATGTGCCGAGTTTGTCATAAAAAATATAAATTGTGACCACTAGAATTTTAACATACACACACACACATGTATATAAATTTTTGTCATTTTTTATGTAAGGCAGCTCCGTGGCGCAAGCGGTTAGATGCTCGCCTCTCACCGCTGGAGTCCCGAGTTTGAGTCTCTTTCATTCCATGTGGGTTTTGTGGTGGATGAAGCGGAGCTTGGGCTGATTTTTCTTGGGGTTTCTCCCATTTTCCCCTGCCACAATACCATTCCACCATTTCTCTATACTCATCTCATCCATTTCGTTTCATTTCGTTCATCTGCCCCTGTGATGGTGCATCAGGTTGGCCGGCACACTTGTCATTCACAGACCTGTATATAAGGGGGTTCATCTCATCTAATCCCTCGACCCGACCCTGAGTTGGACACGAGTTGAGGATATTTATTTTTTAGTCTACTAGGTAAGATTGATAAAGTTATTTTAAAAAAATTGAAAATATTTTCATGAGAACAACCTCAATAGCTTCATTTGCTAAAATATTGCATTTGGAAGAACTAAAAGAATAATGTTGGTCTTTGTGGTTTAAGGATTTTGCATATATTTATGTACCTCACAAGGGAACTGCCAACCATTTCTTGCCGAAACCTATCTTGAAATTTCTTCTAGAGAAGCATTGTGATGTACCAAGACCGTGTCATCTCAGGAGGCCCTTGGGGTAGTAGGAGGTTAAACCTCCCACCTTTTTAGACAGTTGGCATGAGATACAAACCAGGTTATTATCAGCCCAGCATGATGGTTGCCTTTATCCTCAGAACAGGCACCCGATACTCATTTCTGTTAGATGCTGAGTCAACCCCAGGTATGGGGCTACCAAAAGATTTAGGCCAGTGTAAAAATCTTGACCCCCCAATATTGGCCAAGTATTTATATCAAACATTGTCAAAATTAAATATTTTCTATGAACAATCCATAAATTTATACAATAATATTACAATGACAATTCTACAAGTTTTGGAATTTGACTGACAGAATGTCTTCTTCTTCTTCCTTCCAAGTATTAGGCCAAGGCCTGTTACGATCCTATAGAAAATTTTCCCTCCAGCATTTCATAGGATGGCCCAGAGATCTTCATCCTCTTGGTATATAATTATAAACAGCTTTGGGGATCTGATTTGAACTCATTTTTTCAAGATGGTGTTTCCAATTTAGTTGGTACTGTTTAATATATCCCAAAATTGGCGTAGTCTTCAATTCTTTTAAGATATGGGTGTTCCTTTTCCGATCCTATCTGGTGTAACCTGCTGTCTTCCGGGAAATTCTCGTATAAGACTTGAAAGCATAATAATAGTCCCTTCGATTGGTTGCTGGCCAAAGGAAGGCAAGACCAGTGATGGGGCTGCCATCTTATAGCCTCTGGTCAGGCTTTTATGGAGAAAAAAGAAAATAAAGGAAAGAAGAAATGGAAGAAAGGAAAGACTCCCTAGCCCTCGGATGCCCTAATAGCATCAGGGTCGAAAAAAAACGAGTTAACCAAGAGAGGTTAGATAGTAAAGTTGAAAGAGTCTGACAGAATATAACATTGGATTTGTTCACCACATAATTCTCTTGATGAGGTATGTTGGAAATGTTAATAATGCCTGAATGGTTGTTTCCAAACTCTGGGAATAGTGAAAGGCTTCCATTTCCAAGATCCTTGGACAGAAAAATTCAGGTGAATTCATGCAACTGCATTTGGAAGTCAGTCCACTGCTGTGGTCTCAAGGTAGAGTGCCGCCTTGTCATGCAGCAGGTCCGGGTTCAATCTCCATTTAGAACAAGTTTCCTGGGTGAGGTTTTTTCACGGTTTTTCCTCACCTGTAAGGCAAATGTCAGAAAAATTGAAGGTCCCAAATGGTCCCTGAACCTCATCTGGCCATCATTATCATATTCACCTCAGTAGATTAAGTGTAGATTAAAACCTCTCCTGGCACATCATTACCATCATCACCACCTCTCATATTATCGGGGCAACGTAACCCAGCCTTCCAGGTGCTCCAACCTCAGAAGTGGGTTACAAGTATGCTGTTCCAGGAGGGAATACCAGAAATGTTGTAATGACAACCTGGTGGCATTGATTAAAAAAAAAAAATGGAAGTCATGTTGTAATGTGTATGTAACAATTCCATGTACTGTATTTTCCGTGCTTTGGGTTCCAATTTAGGCAGATAAAATTAATGTGATCTATTTTTCAATTTGTGCAACACTTTGATAGACCACATTACGTAGATGATGTACAAAGCTGTTTATAATTATATACCAAGAGGACGAAGATATCTGGGCTGTCCTATGAAATACTGGAGGGAAAATTTTCTATAGGATCATAACAGGCCTTGGCCTAATACTTGGAAGGAAGAAGAAGAAGATGTACAATGGAATCAGTCATTTTGAAAAGGGATCATCTACAGCTGATCAAATTTTACAGGAGAGGATAAAAAACTGATCCAACTTTTTCAGGATAAAGCATTGAATTTGAAATTGCTATTGAATAAAATCAGAAAGTGGTAAAGGAATAGTGTTTTTTCTCTTGTGAACGTTCCCATGAGCATTGAAAATTTCAATAAAGAGAAAAAACACATTATAAAAATTGCAAGGGATAATGGATTTCAAGAAAAGATGATACACAAGAAAATAAATAAATTCAAGGAACAAAAAATGATAAATGAAAATACTCTTCAGACAGATATAGGAATTGGTAAAAAATTCAGGAAATTCACATACCACCCCTTAGTATTTAACAAGTTTAAAAAAATCTTCAACAAATTCAACATTAAATTAGCACCGAAAAATGATTACAGTTTGGGTAATTTAATAAAAACCAACAAAAATGAAAAGATTGAAGACTGCAACAAATCAGGAATTTATCAAATTAATTGTAAAGATTGTGAAAGGATATACATAGAAAAAACAAAAAGGAATTTAAATACAAGATTAAAGGAACACCTTAGAAATGTTAAAAATGGAACAGAAAAATCTGCAATAGCTGCACATGCCTGGTCAGAAAAACACAGAATAGAAACCAAAACAAAATTACTTAAACAATTAGAAAAACCGAAGGAACTCACAATTTGGGAAAAAATTTACATATGCAAGAATAAAAACATAACTATGAATTTTTGAAATACCCGGTGAAAAGGAGAGGGGATTGATTTGGAAGTTTGTCGGTCAGCCACCAGATGGCGCGGGGGTCAGTCTGTAGGAGAGGAGGCCATTGGACGTCAGTTGTGAATGTGATATAGCATTGAGAATGTCACAAATGCAGTGAAAAAACTCGAGTCTGCTTGGGAGTTAAGAAGTATGAGGTGAGTCAAAAACAACTCAACATAAATTAAAATAATCCTCATAGGGTTATTACCTACCTACACAACTTAAAGGAATAGTGTAGTTGATCAATTCTCATGTGGAAATGATGGAAGTAGGTATGTAAACATGGAATATTGAAGGAAGTGAATTTCAGAAAAACAGTAGATGATCCTATGATGATGTTGAAGAAGATTTTCGGGCTGTAGGCTGTGGTCGTGAGGCTTGTAGTTCCCCGACATTTCACCAGAGACTGTGTCTGGCATCCTCAAGGGTTGTGTTGAGATGTCGAGGAACAACAAGCCTCACGACCATGGCCTACAGCCTGAAAATCTTCTTCAAGATCATCATAGCAACTCCGGCCGTGAAAGTCTACGTGAATATAGTAGATGATCCCTTTTCGAAATGACTCATTCAATTATATTGGGTACAGAGATGAGTGTAAGTTTAGTGTTTATGTCTAGTGTAAGGTAGTTGTGGGAGGAATGATGATGAGAGAAGGTGAAATTGGTACTAGCACATAGCCAACTCAAGTCGAACAGCACCAAAGAGGCACAGATGGACGGATTGCTGTCAGCAGTAGCACATACCTTCTTACCATATGTACTGCGGAGGGATTTGACTTTTAATCCAGGCATCTAGTGCACAATCTAATGATTACAAATGTTACACCATTCACACTTTCTTGCTCTGAGATTTTAAATTGTGTAATTAAATATCTAACTGTGCCAGGTATCAAACTTGGAGATCAACTAGTCAGGAAGCAAACATGCTACTACCTGATTTAGGCAGCAGACAAGTTAAAAACAGTAATACACAGTTGAAAAGAATTAGCAGAACATATTTTTGGATGCATGCCACTCTGCATGGAAGAATAATTGACAACTAGCTATGCCATCAAATAAATCTTTATTCTATATAAATGAAGTACAGAAAAAATCATAATTGCATTCCCGTTCATTTTCATAACAGAAATTGAATTGTTCCACATGGTGGCAAAAACAAAGTGGTAACGGTCATTAATGAAGTTGTGTAGGGCGGTTTCCATCACAGTTGGAGAGCTTCAGTATTGTATATGCCTTCCCCGAGCATTTATCACAGCCCAACACCTACGTGGCATCTTCATCTGTTGGCACATGTGTGTGGTGTCTGTCTTGGATTTAAAAAAAAATTTTAGTGGCAGTTGTTGGAAACTTTATCTGGAATTATTCCTGTGGTCATCTACAGTTTAAAATTTAGGTTAAATTTAGGTTTAAAGACTCTCCTGATACTCAGTAATCATTTATCAATAATAATAATAATAATAATAGCTTTATTTTACCTGGCAATGTGGGTGACCATAGAAAAAATTTCTTAAAGGGAATTATCCCTGAGGTCAGCCATGGTCTGGAATTTAGATTTAGGTTTAAGGACTTTCTAGATGTTTTGATTTCATTTATCACTCATTGTAACATCGGGATGTCCACCGCTGTGGTCTCGAGGTAGCGTGCTGCCTTGTCATGCAGTGGGCCCGGGTTCGATCCCCGGTCAGGGCAGTTTTTCTGAGTGAGGTTTTTATCGGGGTTTTTCCTCACATGTAAGACAAATGTCAGGAAAACTTTAAGGCCCAAACGGTCCCCGAAATCATATGGCCATCATGATCATCATCATCCTTATCATCATCATCCTTCACCAGTGTGGAAAGCAATGGGAAGCTACCACACCTACAATTCCCTAGTAAAGCTGCAAGCATAGCATGAAAATGCTATGATTGCAGTGAAGGACCTGCCTTCGGGCAGAATTACTATGGATGGATGGATGGATGGATGTAACATCGGGGTAATGAATCTCCATCTTACAGGTGTCCTAACCTCAGAAGTAGGTTAGAATTCCTTAATGCCAGAAGAGAATGCCAGAAATGTCATAATAAAACATGGTGGCATTGGATAAAACACAAATAACTTTAATATCATTAATTATTTATTTATCTTATATATAAAAATTAATGTTTGTTTGTTTGTTCGTACTTTATGCGCGGCCAGACCGTTGATCCAATCGTGATGGGATTTTTTGCAAAACGTTCAGGAGATTCCCGTGATGAACATATGCTATAAGAGAGTTGTGATACTCAACTCCTACACCCTTAAAAATCGCCCTTTGTAGTGGAAAACGTGAAAAAAGTAGCTCTTTGGATGCTTAAATGGCTTATGCTGCCTAAACCATAAGAAATACACAAAATTAATGTACACAGAATTGAATATCTCAAAAAGTCTGCGACAGCATATGTTTATCTCTTACGGATAACTCACAAAAAACCATTTTTGTCTTTCATTGATACCAAGAGTCCCTTATCTCTTACGGATAACTCACAATAACCATTTTTGCCTTTCATCGATACCAAGAGTCTTGCGCCGTAGCCGAGTGGTTAAGACAAGAAGTCTTGGCGCAGAACTACATGACTTATGCTGGTTCGAGTCTATATGGGGGAAGAAATTTTTCTCATGGAATGTCGGCCAGTATGGGTCAGAAATGAAATCTAGCTGGAAAAAAAAAAAAAAATGTTTTGACTCACTCTCATCAATTTATCTTTTTTTTTTTTCACTCTAATATAATTGTAATATGACGGTTCTTAACTTATCTGCAAAGGAGGGTACAATTCTAATGTTCATGACTATGTGACGTCATCATTCACACTTCTTGAGCCACAACAGAAAGCTGTAAGAGGTTTTCTTGAGAACTTATTTAATAATATCTAATTATGCCCTAATTTCTGAATTTTGTGGTAAAAAAGTAACATATTTTTATCATCTGCCCATGACATGAGAATTGAACGTTCGGGCAGGACAACATTTTCCGGGTACGCTAGTAACATATAAAAAATATAGAAATAAGGTATTGTTGTGAATGTGATCTCATTGTTGAGTTTTGTTTAAAGATAACATGATAATTACATCTTAGTGCTGAAAGATCTGGTCACTTTATAAAGCACAGTTTTGTTAGTTGAGTTCTGGTCACTGTTTTTCTCTTTCCTCCATCTTGACACGATTCCCATGGCAGGCTGAAGTCACTGTAAGTATAAATCATCAAATTTGTGTTCTAGTCTTATTTTACTGTAATTATTATTTTTTTCTCTTTTAGTATGTCACTATTGCTTTAAATTAGTAGCACATCTCAGTTCATTTGAAGCTTCTGTAAATCACAAAGTAATAACCTTCTTAGTTTATCCAATAACAATATCAGTTTATCAATCATTTTAATGAAATATCAACAAGGGGTCTTTGTAATTAAGACATTTTGTCTGTACATTCTTACCTCTTATGGTTGTTTTTGTTGAACATATGTTTCAAGGCTTCTGAGCCCCATTGTCAGCGATGTCAGATTGAAACATATGTTTGACAAAAACAACCATAAGAGGTAAGAATGTACAGACAAAATGTCTTAATTATTAAACAAATCTCTTAATGTTACTTCCTATTGTATTTAAAAATTTAAAAAAAGGAGTCTTTGTATTTGTCAGTTTATTGGATATATGATTATTTGAAAGTAGATCTAGAAAACATTTTGTGTCTTTGATTATGATATACATTTTTTATTAGTTTTGTTTCTGGAAAAATTATGTTATAGATTACACAATTTCACCTCTTTGTCTTTGATTTTAAATGAGGAGAACATATTATATATATTTGATAATAAATTGCTTAATAAAATTTTTGAAATGAAGAGAGATGGGCAGATGAATGGAAGAAACTAGTTAACAGTGAGCTCCACAATATTTATAGAAAACCAGATCTAATAAGAACATTGACTTAGGTTTTCACGGCCAGAGTTAGTATGATGATCTTGTGGATCATACTAATAAGAACAGTTGAATTTTGAAGACTGATAGGCAGGACATGTGGCATGAATGGGGAAAGAAAAAGGCATGGAAACTTCTTGTAGGAAAACCAAAGGGAAAGAACCCAGTATGTAGACCAAGAATAATGTGGGAGATTAACATTAACCAAGATTTGAGGAAGGTGAAATATGCAGGAAAGCGATAGAGATGTATGTCCTCAAGGCTATGAACCTCCAGGTTTGATAGTGTCAATGAATTAGTTCTGGTTGAAGTAAGTTTATTTTATAGCTGAGTTTAAAGTATGTTTGGTATTACCCTTGGAAAATCCATAACCTGAGTTTTATTCACTGTAATAGATTTTCCCTGATCCCCTCTCAATTATTAAAATATGGGAGTTTTCTTGTTAAATTGGCCTAGGTGTTTTAAATTTTTTTGCCTCTGGTACTGAGGGTTGCAGCTGGGGTCAATGAATATTTTAGATTTAAATAATCCAAGGGACAAGTCCTCAGGAGACACTTGAAGCATTGATTCCGAGTCTGAAGATTTTCAGGCTTGTAAAAAGTTCTCAAGCCTAAATTAGAGCCTCTGAGCAAAATTTAATTGGCCTTTCCCATCCAAGTAATACCTTAGTTACCTGCTAGGTGCCTCTTTGAGACAAAGAATAACCACTTGTTACCGTATTTGCTAACATCTGTAGGGAAATAAACTTGACTAAATTAGCTTGTTTAAGAACTCCTGCGAGGGAGCATACTGCCCCATTTGGAGTTTGTACAGGTATAAACAGATATTGTCATTAAAATGGGAATTTGTGCAGCTCCACATTCAAATCTCATTTGTTCATAATATTGATATTTACGTTCTGGAACTTCTGAATATGCAAGCCATTCTTTCATTTTAATAATACAATACAGTTGGTGATGATTAAAAATAAAAGCAAAGCATTTTTACTCTCAAGTTGATTACCATGACAAAACCAAATTAGAACAGAGATATAATATTGTTTAAAGAAACTAGCTTGCTATAACTCTTATGATTTGTTTTCTAAAACAAAGAAGTTCATCACGCAGGAATGAGTAAACTAGGTGAATTCTGCATAAATTAGGCAAATTCCTCATATATAATAATTTAGTAAAATTACTATGGGAAGTAACACAATGAGGTAAATCATCAATTTAAAAAAGGTAAAGGTAAAGTGATCCCACTACAAGCCTCAGGAGGCCCTTGGGGTAGTAGGAGATTAAGACTGCCATTTTTTCTGAACAATCGACACTTGATGTCAGCCCTGCATGATGGCTGCCTTTACCCCAGAAAGAACAAGCATCTGGTACTCATTTCCATTAGAGCCTGAGTCGACCCCAGGGCCATAGTGCCGCCAGAAGGTTTAGGTCAGTTTAAATCCTCAATTTACATAATTTAATTGGATATTTTTACACCTCTTCATAAGATTCTCAACAAGACTGGTTTTGGAGGCATCTCCTCCATCGTCAGTTAAACTCCGATTGTTGAAATTGCACTGTTAACACCAACATTCCAACTGCCACCTGGGTGCGGGTTGGATGAATTTTGAGATCAAATTTTTATTGCCGGGAATTTCAAAATTCATAGACCTATATTTGTTCTTCTAAATTTATACGTATTCCCAAACTATCAGTTCCTTAGGTTCCTCTAACAAGCTAAGAGCTTTAACTTTATTTTTCCCATTAGGAAACTACTATAATTAAAGTAAAATGTTATCAGAACACATATTATTTGTGGGAACCAGAACTCTGAAATACCTGATTTCAATCAGTGTACATTTACTTGTTTTCCATAGACTTTTGGTTGAAGTCCTGAGTTTAAAAATTATTTTTCCCTTTCCATTGTATTATTTGGGTAATGAATGTTCCAGACCAAAAAGAACATTTTCATTATAGTGATGATGTAATTAAAAAAATTAATTTGTAATCATACAATATAAAGAAAATCTATTTTCCATCACAAATCTAAGACACTAAACATACCTCATATAGTTACTTCCTATTAAGTTTAAACTAAACATACTATCTGTATTGAAGTTTAAGGAAATTTGTAAATTAATGAGTCATCTTACCTCATATTTTATGTTTCTTTAAACATGGGAACTAGTTTTCAAGAGAAGGATCTCTCTCATTTTCAACCGGCATTATGACTACCGGATTTTCGTTGGAATCTCCATCAATAACGTTGCCATCTGGTGTTGATTTGAGGAACTTTGAGATGAGGTCACATTCACCAGGAATCTCGAAATTCATGGAACTAAATTTGTTCTTCTGAATATATATCTTCTCCCAAAATGTCAATTCTAAAGGTTTTTCCAAATGTTTTAAAAGTTGGGCTTCTTTTTCAATTTTGTGATTCTCCAATAAACTATGTGCTGCAATAGCTGATTTTTCAATTTCAATTGAAAATGAGAAGAGATCCTCCTCTTGAAAACTAGTTCCCGTGTTTAAAGAAACATAAAATATGACTCATTAATGTATGAATTAAGAACCTCATAATGTTATTTCCCATATTTAACTATGAAAGAATTTAAGGAAATTATTAAGTGGAAAGCAACGGGAAGCTACCACACCTATAATTCCCTAGTAAAGCTGCAAGCATAGCATGAAAATGATATGATTGCAGTGAAGGACCTGCCTTCGGGCAGAATTACTATGGATGGATTGATTATTATGAGTTATGTATTATTTCATATGAAAATTAAATTAATTATTGTTACTGAAAACTTTGATCTTACAAGCAGAATTGCATGCTGTATTTTTTTTTAATTTACTCTTTCATTAATTATTTATAATTGTGATATTGCATCATTTGGACTGAGGTCATCAGAATAGAAATTATGTTGTATACATTTTTCTTTGCATGTTAATTCTATTAGACAATAAAATAAGTGTATTCAATGCTTTATAGTATTAGATACAAAATACCTACTGTAAATAATGTATTATTTTTTACAAGTCATGTAAATATGAATTAGCATTACATGAATTTTTTTGGGTATTCAATGTGTCTTTTATTTTGTGATGAAATGAAGAAAAATATAATTTAAATATACATTAAATCTATTTATTTAACTTCTAGTTCATTATTTTTTATCTTTGCTTTCAGTCACTTAGCATAATTTTCTGAGATAATATATTTCAGTGTAATTTTTAAGATTAGCTTCATAATTTTATCTAATGCTTAATTTGTTTATATCCCATAATTTCATTTAATAAAGGGATTCAGATATACATTTTTTGATTATATTAATATGGGTATAAAATATGTAATAGAGAGGAATTCAGTTTATTCCAATCCATTTATTTATTCATTCATAAAATCTTTATTATTTCATTTTTATTTTTGTTATTACATAAGTTTTAATTATGTTAAGGTCTGAAAGAATGAAATTCTATTTTTCAGGAATTAATCTTTAAATGTAAAGAAATATTTGTGGTAAGTGTTGTTTTTATACTAAATGACTCTTCGGGTCCAATTCCATCTGTCTGACCCACTAATGTAGAAACAAACTAGGCCCTTTTCATTCCTTTCAGTAAACTAGCATTGTGAGAAAGTCATCAGATACTGAAATGTAATGGTTTTATTGAAATTCTGTAGATATATTTCCAACAAAAATTTGAAATACCCAAATTCTTTTGTGTGTTCCACTTTTCTATAACTTGTTTTATCTTCAGTCCTGGCCCCCTAACAGTGATCCTCAGTTACCTTATTAGTATTTTACAAATATATAGGTTGGTTTTTTAGTTCTGGCAACTTTTTTTTTTTCGATACATAGCACGCTTACATGGTTCTAAGTTTTACCAAACCTTCAATGTAGTCACCAGTGTTGTGTATATATTCCCAGTGATGTGGAAGCCATTGGATCCCATTAGCATGTTGATGGTATAAATAGAGCAGTCGGTTGTGTGTAAAACATCCTCAGCTGTTCAGAAGCGAATTCAGCAAAGTGATTCCTTCATCTTAAGGCTTAGATTGAAGTTGCAGGAACTTAAATCCGAAGAGTGTGATGGGTGATAGATAATTTCTAAGGACCAGGGATTGAACAATATAGACACATCTCCTGCTGTATGTGCCCTAGCATTGTAATGAAGAATGATGGGGCTTAGATTGAAGTTGCAGGGACTTAAATCTGAAGGTGTGGTGGGTGATAGATAATTTCTAAGGACCAGGGATTGAACAATATAGACACATCTCCTGCTGTATGTGCCCTAGCATTGTAATGAAGAATGATGGGGCTTAGATTGAAGTTGCAGGGACTTAAATCCGAAGGTGTGGTGGGTGATAGATAATTTCTAAGGACCAGGGATTGAACAATGTAGGCACATCTCCTGCTGTATATGCCCTAGCATTGTAATGCAGAATGATGGGAGGTTATCCATAAAGTATTGCCT
This sequence comes from Diploptera punctata, assembly GCA_030220185.1. Classification (NCBI taxonomy): domain Eukaryota; kingdom Metazoa; phylum Arthropoda; class Insecta; order Blattodea; family Blaberidae; genus Diploptera; species Diploptera punctata. The sequence continues at coordinate 429,125 of JASPKZ010007564.1, forward strand.
TTTCTCTTTTCTACTCAGAACTGCTTGCAGATTGTTTTGCAAAAATAATAGTAGTATTCTGCATTAACACTGTGCCATGGAGAAACAATATACTTTAAGATCACATAATCGTAATTGCAGGAAAGAAAGCCTTTAGATTGGTGGGGGTCTGCCAAACTGTTATTTTTTTGTGGTGACCCATAATGACGCCATTTATCTAATTGTCATTTATAATAGTAGGAGATGCACACAAGTGTGCATAAGATAATTGTCATTTCAATTGTGGTTCAGGAAACCTCTCCTTCGCACTCATAGCACTGCAAGAGAGAAAGAGAAGAATCATATCGCTTCCATTTATGTACGTATATATCTTAAAGTATTTGAATCCCATTATGAGGAAATTTTCTGCATTTTTTTAGGCACTCCTTTGGGATTTGAAACACAGTCAAATGTGCCAATCATGTATCTTGCGCTAACTCACAAATCATTAAGTTCCGGTCCGTTTCCATTAATGCAGACACAGTCTATACATCTTCATCACTTACTGGTGGGTGACCAGATGGAGGCATGTTCAACACACTTTCATTTCCTTGTCTGAAGGCCATCTTGCTACTATTCAGTCAGGTAATGCATCTGCTTCACAAGCATCTTGCAGTCCTTGATGACACTGTGCAAACTCTAGCACATTTAATTTTTACAATCTTCTGTATTCTTCCTTTGAAGACATTGGGACTATATTTTGCGACCACTTACTTACAAATGCTTGTCTTATTGTTGTCACTGTGAACAGACATGGAAGGGGGAGGGCAAGTTCACTTGCTCTGATGGAGAGGGGAAGCATGTAAGCAGCCAATGTTATAAATTATATTGCCTGACTCCTTTGCACGGTTTTATTACAGCATAGTTGCCACTACTAAAAAATCACTCCTATACTTTTTTAAATTATTTTTTGTGATCTGCATAGGACTTTTCCCTTGACACTAAATACCTCATAACATATTTTCACACATTGGAAATTGATGTTCCAGAATTTTTACATCTAATAGATTATAAAAGAGCTAAAGGTATTGAATGTAAATTCCATGTCTTTGTAATTGATTGGTATGCTGAAATGTAAAACAATATTAATTAATAATAAATTACTAAAATTACACTTCACACTATGTGCTCCAGATCCTGGATTAAATTCCATATGGTACATATGTTGAGAAAGCAGGGTGGTGCTGATGATAATGATTTGTCCATCAAATGAGATATTACACCTGATGGACCTCTTGGTGCTTTTCAACAGGAGTAGGCTACTTGCTGGCATTGGGTTTTACTTTCTCTTTATTATCATCCATCCTTCATAACACATTTATACTACACTCAAGACACTAAGGGCCACATGCAAATACATTAGTCTCTGGTGAGCTGAGTTTTTCGTGAGAACGTGCAAAGTTCGAATTAGCGAGTTGCTGACTGGTCATGCATGCAAAATTAACTCAGTATTTCAATGAAATCAATTGAAATGGACAAACTTCATGGCCCAAATCATTTCATAGAAGTTTTCAAGTGTTTTTTTATAAATTCCCTTAGAATATTTTAGGATAAGGGTGGCAATGACCCAATAAGCTATCAGGTAGATGGTTTCCCCCTCAATGCACTCCTGTTAGATAAGTATTATATTTTTCCACCTCATGCATTCCCGTTAAATGAAAATAGCACTAAGCTATGTCCCAATGTATTATGCTCCGGCTCTAAGGCTTGGAAAAAAGTTCTGGCTTCTTTTCAATACAAACATTGCTGAGTGACAAAGAGGGTAGATGGTTCAAGCTTTCTTTCTCTGTCTCGCACCAGGCGCTGAAACCGGCAATATTATTTTTGATGTTGGTAACACTGAATTCAGTCTGCAGTTCTCATTCACAGACAGGAGTTTCAAAGACAAAGTAGTGCAGCAAGTGTATGTGGCTTTTTTTACCTAAAAAGCAGAAACAGTAAAATACAAACTGACATATTTCGTGAAAGAATTTGGCGCGGAAATATTCTCAAGTGACAGTTCTGCTCTTTGTAAAAAGGCAAAACAAATTCCAAAAGTATCTATGATATCTTTGTATGCTATTGATAGCATATGTTAATATTCTTAACGTAAGACTGTTAAAAGTTATGTTGTAGTCCATTTTTATAAGAGCCTATTTTGAATTTTTAGTGCCTATATTAATGATTTTTAGTGCCTTTTTGCCTGCCTATTTTGAATTATTTAAGTGCCTAACATCCGGACTCTACTTATCAATTTAATTTTACAATATATGCCACTTTATAACAAACTTTATGTCTTCCAAATGTATTGGAAAAGCTTTTCTTGAAATAAAAATTAATATTTTCTATACAGAATGTATAATTTTCTATACAAAATCTCATTGCTTCAGTGTATATATATATCACTAGATATAAGAATTGAAATATGTTTTCCAATTCTACCCATTGTACTTTTTTATGCTTCAGGTTCCATACTTGTCATACTACTTACTTACTCACTGGCACTATCGAACCCGTAGGTTCATGGCCGCACGGACGTAAGCTCTCCATACATCCCTATCCTGAGCTAATGCTTTCCAATCATTTCCTGTATAATCTACTTCCCTCAAATCATAGTTAATGTTGTTCTCCCACCTCATTCTTGGTCTACCAACTGGGCGTTTTCCTTCTGGCTTTCCTACAAGAAGTTTCCATGCACTCCATACTTGTCATAGATGGCATTTATGTGAACTGTTTTAAACTTACACACATGCTTCTTTAGCATACATATTACATATGGATTTGCAAATTTAATCCAGGCATCTGGTGCATAATATAGTGTTTTGAAATTGTACACCACTATCTCCCTCCTTCTAGTTCCAAGACAAAGTTTTATAATTAATGTTTACAGTCCCTTGGTTATTGAACCCAGACCCACTAGTCAGAAAGTAGATATGAGTTAACATAACAGACAATGCAGGATTTAATTTGCAAGAGTTTTAACCATTGTGTTGGTGTATTTTTATTGTAATTATGAAATGCGAACTTATACTATAAAACTGGCTTAAACTTACGAGTTTTAAGAATAATTTTTATCACTTTTGAGATAACTATTAAAGTTAAAAATATACAAATGTTTATATATTAAATTTGGGAATTTTTAACATTATGAGGTTCAATTAATAATAATTAAATGAATCGTGATTTTTTCTTACCTCATACATCTATGTTTCTTTAAACACAGCACTGCAGTATCGGCGACACTTTGTCGTCATCGTCAACTGTTTTCACGACTGTCAATTTTTTCTCCTTTTTGCCGGTAATTATCTAGACTGCCATCTGGTGTTTTTTGAAGGAATTCCTCTTCAAACTGCCATCTGGTGTTATTTTGAATGAATCATTTCCTAAACTGCTATCTGTTGTATTTTTGTAAGCTTGATTACAAAGTTCTTCAAAAATACAACAGATAGCAGTTTAGGAAATGATTCATTCAAAATAACACCAGATGGCAGTTTGAAGAGGAATTCCTTCAAAAAACACCAGATGGCAGTCTAGATAATTACCGGCAAAAAGGAGAAAAAATTGACAGTCGTGAAAACAGTTGACGATGACGACAAAGTGTCGCCGATACTGCAGTGCTGTGTTTAAAGAAACATAGATGTATGAGGTAAGAAAAAATCACGATTCATTTAATTATTATATACAAATGTACCTAAGTTACTCAATTGTTCTCAACTAGTGTTTTAATTTGCATAAGCGTTTCTACTTGTGAGGATTTTTTAGAGAGGGTTGTAGTTGATGGATATATTTTTGTTTAGTAATCTTCCTTTATTACTGGCTTATTTTAAAGTTTTGATTTCTTCCAAAATATTAAATATATTATTTATTTAGGACTTTTAGATTGTTGTCTATTTTATCAGTGTTTATTATATTATTTTTGGTCTGGACATCTTACCTCAATATTAATGTTGATTTGTTCTTGGACATGTTTCAAAACAATTCTCTGTTTTATCTTCAGCTTTCTGGGAAAGCTGAAGATAAAACAGAGAATTGTTTTGAAACATGTCCAAGAACAAATCAACATTAATATTGAGGTAAGATGTCCAGACCAAAAATAATATAATAAACACTGATAAAATAGACAACAATCTAATCTGGGAAAGCTGAAGATAAAACAGAGAATTGTTTTGAAACATGTCCAAGAACAAATCAACATTAATATTGAGGTAAGATGTCCAGACCAAAAATAATATAATTAAAATAACCTCAAAATATAACTTCCTAAAATTAAATATTATCAGTGTTTACTCAGTATAGCAATCCAAAAGGTCTAATTAACTCACTGACTTACTCACTCACTCATTGGTACTGTCGAACATGGTGGTTCATGGCTGCATGGACATAAGTTCTCCATACATCTCTCTCCTCAGCTAATGTTTTCCATTCATCCTTTTGTCATTTCAATCTATCAAAAAATGTAAACTAAAAATATATAAAATTATCGTTCTTCCATTTGTACAAGACCTGTTCAATAAAGAATGATCTTAATTCTTTTTTTTTTTTGGCAACATACTTCTATTCATCTCAGAATTTTGATGGTCCTTCTCAATACACTTTGCCCAGCATTTCTACTGGACTGCAAAGATTTGTTGCCCACTTTTTTTTTTAAAGGTCTTTCAAAACTGCTTCTGCAGCCTTCATTAATGCTTTTGAAGATGGAAAAATCCTTCTGAGAAGGTGTTTCTTCAGGTTAGAGAATAGAAAAAAGTTGCATGAGGCTAAATCTGGATTTGTCCCGCGCCGTAGCCGAGTGGTTAGGGCAAGAAGCCTTGGTTCAGAGCTATGGAATTTGCACTGTTTCGAGTCCCCATGAGGGAAAAAATTTTTTCATGGAATTTTGGCCAGTATGGGACCGGTGCCCACCCAGCATCGTGAGGCATTTGGGTAACTACAATAAGTAGCGACTCCAGATTGAGAAGACTAGCTATAATGGCTGGGGGACCTGTCATGCTACCACATGTCACCCCTACACTGGCTAGATGATCGTCTACCTCTATGATTAACACATGTGGATGTGAGGCCAGCAGCCGGATGAGGTCCTTCTAGGCCTGTCGCGCTTGGAGTTAAATCTGGACGTTAAGAAGGGGGAGGGATGTACTTCACTTTGATTTTTGCAGGATATTCAGCAACAACATTTGTGATGTGCTGTCTCTCATTATCATGGTGAAGCATCTAGCTTATTGCACAGTAATATGGCCTTTTGCAGCTGATATGGCCTTGCAGAGTTATCATAAGTAATGCCACGAGTGATTTCCAATTTATCTAGAGAATTTGGAAATCAAGAGTGGCATTTGTTAGGACTATTTAACGAATAAAATTAAGCTCTTTACTAAAAATGATTATTTGAATATAGTTACCAGTGTTTTAAAATATTTATATAGTTAATGTAAACGGCGATGTTTGAAAACAAATTAGAAATGTGAGGTTATGTATATTCACTGCAACTTGATCATATTATTTATTGCCAAATAGGATTGCAATATTGTAAGAATGCACTCTAGTGGAGAAATAATGAAACACATCAAACTATTATAATCAACATTATAGGTTAATCATTTATATTTTGAATAAACAACTCAGTAAAATCACTGAATCTATTCATTATTTGCTATATTCAATGTATTTGTTGGAGAAAAATAATGGTCTAACCTGTTCAGAATATTAAAAAAGGAGGAGCTTTCTTTATCACAAAAGCAGGAGCTGATAAAGAGAAATCGTCAAAGAGCGAGGTGAAACACGACTGTCATTGGTTGTAAAACAACATTCATTGAAACGTGATTGGTCATTGACTAGCATTTGTGGCATGAGTTAAATGGTCTCTGTAATATTGCCCAGTTAGTGTTGTGTGTGCAAGTATGACATGCTGATAAATCATTCCGTGAATATAAAAAAAATGAGATCCCATAACTTTCCCAGCAGAAGGAACCATTTTTTCTTTTTGTGGGGCTGATGATGAAGATTTCAACACAGAACTTTGCTGTTTGCTCTCAAGATTGAAATAATGTAGCCAATTGAACTTTTATAAGAAAAATTAGGAATTAATTAGAAGACTGGATGAATGAGGTGAGGTATAAAGAATTTTAATTTAAATCTTAGTGTAACTAAGTTTCATCAGCAGTGATTACCTTTGAAAGAAATTTTGCATTTTCCTATACCATCTTCTTCAACTGCTAACAAACCAACACAAGAATGTCCTGTTTGAGAGTCAGCTATTGTGAAACCCATTACACACACATGTCATGTCCATTTTGTCACCGATGTGTTGATGGAAGCCAGTGAAATTTTTAAGATTTCAGAAAGTGATCTTAAAAGGTATTCATCGATCCTCTCTCACTATGACAGGCAGAAGTGTTGATCTTTCTTCTGAAAGAGCAGTACACCTCGGTCCATCTTATTTTGAAATTGATCGTTTCTCCTCTTTAAAGAATTTATACCATCTTCAAGCTGTGCTGTAGGGAAGAACAAATTTTCCATAGGCTTCAGCTGATAATTTGTTGAGACGAAAAGAGAATTTCGAAGACCATATTGTTGGGAATAAAGTTCTTAGGAAAATTTTTGGACCAAAGTGAGATCAAAGACAGGTGAATGGAGAAGACTGCATAACAATGAATTACATGGTCTTTATAGGAAGGCAGATATAATGAGAACAGTTAAGTCTCATAGACTGTGATGGGTAGGACATGTGGCACAAATGGGGAATGAAAGACATGCATGGAAGCTTCTTTGTAGGAAAACCAGAGGGAAAACGAATGAGGTGGGAGAATAACATTAACTATGATTTGAGTGAAATAGATTATACAAGGGATGATTGGAAAACATTGGCTCAGGATAGGGATGTATTGTCCGCATGGCCATGAACCTATGGGTTCGATAGTGCCAGCAAGTTAGTTAGTTAGTTAGTTATATTGTTAATTATGTTTGAGTTGCATTTATTGACTCACCTCATATTTCTTGATTTTTATGCAGACCGGTTTCAGCAATATCTGCCTCACAACATGTCACCTCCATAGACAGTACTGAACATGTCTTGACTTGCACTCCACTCACAGATAGGAACTGTGAGGGATGACCTTGAAACTTGTACCATGTCTACATGATGCATTAAGCTAACAAATATCGTAAAACCAAAATTTTCGTGTTATGTTATGCTGTAAAAAATAATAATCATTCTTTATTGAGTAGCCCTCATATTATGTGGATGCAGAACTTGGAATTTTACTTTATGTCAGGAGAAAAGTTTATGAGTATTTGAGAATAAATTTATGAGAATTTTTGGACTAAAGAGAGATTGTAGTTAGATGAATAGAGAAAACAACATAAGTGAGCTATATGATATTAATGGGAAACTACAAGGTGAATAGAGAAAATAACAGTGAGCTATATGATCTTTATTCACATGTAATAAGAAAAGTTCAGTCATGTAGAGTAATGGACAGGACATGTGGCATGAATGGGGAATGAAAGAGGGGCATGGAAACTCCTTGTAGGAAAACCTGATGGAAAGAACCCAACAGATAGATGAAGAATGATGTGGGAGAGTAAAATTAACCATGATTTGAAGGGAGATAAATTGTACAGGTGATGATTGGAAGACAGCTTAGGGTAGGGATGTATGGATAGCTTATGCCTGCACAGCCATGAACTTTCGGATTTGATAGTGCCAGTGAGTTAATTGGTTAGGCCTTTTGGATTGTCGTACTGAGTAAGCACTGGTGATAGGTGACAGTCCAAAAGGCCTAAATGTAATAATAAACTTATTATTTTGGGAGGGAAAATTTAAAAGAAGTTAGAAACGGATGATTGCTAAAAAAAAAGTATTCCCAATGACTACAACCTCCTCTACAAAATCTTCAAAAGAAGCAGTACTGCGTAAAGGCTGATATCGGATGACAGTTTGAAAGACCTATGCAAATTAAAATAATAGTTGAGGATAATTGGGAAACTGAGATACATTAAATTAAATTATTTTTAGTCTGTTCATCTTACCTCAATATTAATGCTGAGATGTTTCGATTATATCATCGTCAGCATATTGCTCAGACTGATATAATCGAAACATGTTCAAGAACAAATCAACATTAATATTGAAGTAAGATGAACAGACTAAAAATTATTTAATTAAAATAACCTCAAAATATCACTTCCTAAAATAAAATATTAATTACAACTACTTATGTTTGTACATTTTTAACTTCCAAGATTTTCACTTAATTATGAACTGTTGTACCTTAACCTGAAATACTACTTGTTACACATTTGTAGTGATGACTATTTTCACATAAAATTTTACAGTGCTGCCATATTGTACCAAATTCTTCCAATTTTGAAAAATAATCTTCATAGAGAATTTTTATAGCCTAAACATTTCACAATCTTATTGTGATGTGATTGCTTGTGTGCTTTTGTTGACTTTGAAAGTTATTGAAATCTCTGTCCAATACTATGTTATGTTAAATTTTGAAAATTTTAGGAACCAAAATATTTATCTCCTGTAAAATTACCTTTTGTTAATAAGAATGCCTCTAATATTTTCTTCACAGAAATAAGCACTAAACATTCTTGAACAGTATTATATGTTCTCTACTTTTAGGTTGCTCGTTCCTTTGCCCTCCATGTTGCTGATTTTTTAAACCACTCATTCTGATTATTCTCTAACTTTTCTATGATATTGTGTTTTATGTGTGATGTAGTTATAGTTTTTCTCTCTGAATTGATAAAGTAGTTTGATGAAAATGGTTATTTGATTTAAGTGAAATTACTTTAGATAAAGGCAGTGTTTTATAAAGTATGTAGTTGTATTTTACCTTACTGACTAAAACAAATATTATTATTCTGTAGTGTGCAGAATAAAGGACTTAAGTAACAAAAATGTAGTTGATAGTGGCTGGAAAAAGGGAACTTAAGCAGAAACCATTTATATTATATTTAGTCTGATCATCTTATCTCAATATTAATGTTGATTTGTTCTTGGACATGTTTTGAAACATGTCCAAGAACAAATCAACATTAATATTGAGGTAAGATGATCAGACTAAAAATAATATAATTAAAATAACCTCAAAATATCACTTCCTAAAATTAAATATTAGAAACCATTTACTTCATAGTTTTATTTGCAGCATAATAAAGATGAATGTATTTCCTTTCCTCAGTAATTAAGGAAATCAAAAACATTATCTTTATTCTTTTGTAAGTATATTTCTTATTAAGTAAATGAAAAACATTTATCTTAATTTTTATTCAAATATATTTATTTTCCTTAACATTTATCTTGATTTATCAGAAAGTGCATTTCTTTCTTTAATAATTAAGGAAATGAAAAACATTTATCTTTATTCTTCTGCACATAAAACAAAACTTTGAAGCTGTGTTTATAAAAAACATGGTTTTGTTTATGTTCTCTTTTTATAGCCTCTGCTTCAATAATCTAATTTTAAACAATTTGAATCAGGGAAAAAAAAAAAAAAAAGATGATATTTAGGACTGAATATATGTCTTATTAAAGTCATTTCCCCCCCCACCATTTTAAGAAGCGTGTTTATACCATCCATTTCTGCTTCATATGGTAATACTTAAAAATTGCATATTTTGACTTAAGTTCTTACATTTGCACATCACAACATTTTTTGCTAGAATAGTTAATAAAGCTTTTATAAGATTCATGATGTGTTCCGTTGAGGTTTATTCAAAATTAATATAAAATTATAGAATATTCACCTGAAAGGTCCGTCTCCTCAACTTAATTATCATTTAACTGTAGCGCTTTCGGGACTTGTCCCATTATCGGCAGGATTCAAAACTGGTGTTTCACTGAAGATCTGGTAGAGGGGGTTGCATGTATTTGGTTCGTTTTCGTTTATCAGGCTGTCGTTGTGAGCTGCTTTCATGATTTCCATCTCTTCGAGTACGTTTATCTTCGCTGGATTATTTTCTCTGTGCATTACTGTTAGGGTGTAGTAATATATGAAAATGAAAACAGAAAAGAAAAAGAAATACTACAAGACTTAAACAACATGCATGAAAAAATCACTTTCACCGAAGAAATAGAAGTTAACAACAGCATAAACTACTTAGATTTGTCTATAACCAAAAATCTACACAACAATAAACTAGAAATCGGTATCTACCGGAAACCCACAAACAATGCTCTGGCCATAAACAAAAATTCTACACACCCTTTTCAACAGAAAATTAGTACATTTAATAGCTTAGTCAGTAGAATGTTGAAACTCCCATTAAGCAAAGACAATTATATCCAAGAACTCAACTACATTAAGTATATGGCAAAAACCAATGGCTATAATGAAGAATTCATAGATAAACTCGTAAAAAAACAAAAAAAGGAAGAACAACATAACCAACATAACTAAACTAGAAAAAGAATCTGACACAACAAGAAAACATGGATAACACTTACATACACAGGAAAAGAAACGACAAAATTAGCCAATGCACTAAAGAAAGCCGATAAAAACGTAAAAATAGCATACAGAACCAATAACAAATTAAACAACATAATAAACAATAACATTGAAGAAAATAACATTTTCAACAGCAAAGGAGTTTATAAACTGACATGTAAGGACTGCAACAAATTTTATATAGGAAGGACAAACAGGAGTTTTAACATCAGATTCAAAGAACATTTTCGAGACTTCATTCATGCAGAAGGTAAATCAAGCTATGCAAAACACGTCATCCATGAAGGACATCGCATGTTAAATATGAAAAACACCCTAACAGTAATGCACAGAGAAAATAATCCAGCGAAGATAAACGTACTCGAAGAGATGGAAATCATGAAAGCAGCTCACAACGACAGCCTGATAAACGAAAACGAACCAAATACATGCAACCCCCTCTACCAGATCTTCAGTGAAACACCAGTTTTGAATCCTGCCGATGATGGGACAAGTCCCGAAAGCGCTACAGTTAAATGATAATTAAGTTGAGGAGACGGACCTTTCAGGTGAATATTCTATAATTTTATATTAATTTTTAATAAAGCTTATCATAATTTTATGTTCTTATTGCAATCAAATATGGGAACTATGTGATTTTCCTACTTTTGATCTATATGAAGCTTATTAATAAATGTGTGAATGGAGGTCAGAGTAAAAACTGAAGTATTTTGGGAATTCCCAAATAAATGTCTTCTTAATAAAGAAACCGCCATTTGCAAAGATAGAAATGAAGGTTTCATAGCATTTGGTGCATGGGAATTAACGTATATAAGAGAAAATTTGCATTTAGATTGGAACTTGCTCAGGTAGCTCAGTTGGTAGAGTATTGGCCCGGAAAACCAAAGGTCCTGGGTTCGAGCCCTGGTCTGAGCGTATAATTTTTCTCTTCAAATATATTTTGGGAATATTTGTATCAAGTTAAAACTACCAATAGTTGTGCACCCTAAATTGTATTTTTGCACAACATATAACAGATGTGTTAAAATATAATTCCTATGAGGCATATGCTTAATATTTGTAAAAAATATATGTTAGGATATCTTCTTCTTCTTCTTCCTTCCAAGTATTAGGCCAAGGCCTGTTACGATCCTATAGAAAATTTTCCCTCCAGCGTTTTCCGGGAAATTCTCGTATAAGACTTGAAAGCATAATAATAGTCCCTTCGATTGGTTGCTGGCCAAAGGAACGCAAGACCAGTGATAGGGCTGTCATCTTATAGCCTCTGATCAGACTTTTCTAGAGAAGAAAAGAAAATAAAGAAAAGAAGAAATGGAAGAAAGGAAAGACTCCCAAGCCCTCGGATGCCCTAATAGTGTCGGGGTCAAAAAACAAGAGTTAACCAAGAGAGGTTAGATAGTAAAGTTAAAAGAGTGCAAAACACAAGTAAGTGGAAGAAATGTTTTGCTCAGCTTGGGCACCTTGTGGTCGCCATCCACATATCCCCTAGATGAGGACCCCTGAGGGTGGATATCTTTAAATTGCAATTTAATGTGAAGATCCTTAGATATGTGATGTAGCATATCTGCAACATAATTTAGAATATGCAGATGATAATAACTTTCAATAATTGTATCCTAATGTACACAGTGTGTTTAATAAATCTTTAAAAACATAATTTAGAATGAAATCTGTGCTCTTACAGTGGTATTAAAACAAATAAAAAAATTGTAATTTTTTTCTAGAATTAAAACATTTGGGGCTATCTTTCAGAAGTTATGTTTTCTTTCTAAGTATTAAAATCTTTAGTAAAATAAGGTAATCATCAGTCGTCATGGTATGTGGCTAACAAAAGCAATGCTTAATGCACCAGCATATGAAACCATCATGAAAGATTTAATTTTCTGTAAACAAGAAATCAATGCACACGAAAAATAGAAGAACGTAAAATTTAAAATTTTACTTTAAAGTGATATTTCATTTAATGCTTCAAGAAGAATGTAGCCTTCTATTTGCAATGCATAGCAAATTTTTAACCGATTATAAATAAGAGATTGCATTTTCTCATAATGAAAATTCATTAAGATGCCCCTGGGATCGACTTCAAAGGGCCAATATTCACATATCATCAAAAGATTCACTAAAAATCAAACAAAAAATGTTATAAGTGCACGAAATAGGCATAGCAATCTCACACTGCCATCCGATTGGCTTAGAAACTCAGCTGCTTTTTAGGTATTTTAAAGCATCAAAATCAAACGAAAACACATTTAACATATTCAATCTAACAATTAATTCACTTAAAAATCAATATAATACAATTATATATTTCTAATCAAATTAATTATTACAATTCCACAAAAGGGGCATGGCACCCACAGACAGCCACGCGAATGGGTGAGACATTTTTCGCGATATTAATATATTTAAATTAAACTAAATGAATAAAAACACATGCATTTGCTTACAAAAAGCAATACATACATCATGGAAAACATTTAATCCCGGTATCTAAATGACATTATATAATAATACACACTTTAAAAAATCACTCGACTCTCATTGGCTGACGGCCACAAGCGCCATTTTCAAACATTCACGAATGATGATAATTTGTTATTTATATATTTAATCGGTAACTATATATTCTCTAAATCACACTGGGGCAAATGCTTTAGCAGGAACCCAGGAATTGCTCACCGCTTGTCAGTAATTTGGCGAGCCGCAGGGCCTTTCCACCAAGATCTACCTTCAGACTGGGAGCACCATTCTTTTCACATTGAATATAGTCTTAAGCCTATAGATAACAATTTTTTTTCAAATATTTAGTGTTTGGATGAGTTTCAAAAATTGAATGCTTTACATACAATCTAGTCAAGTTTCTGACACAATATTGTTGCATTTTGAAGGAGGAAATTCACAGTGTTCCTTGTAGCATAAAATTATGCTAAAACTCAAATAATGTTAGATGTAATATAAGTTTTTAATAATTTCTGTGTATTCTAATATGTTTTAATTCTCTTATAAAACTGTGAATATTTACTTCAGATTGAAGTATTTTGTTATTTAGAATATATTGTTATTAATGTATGAGTTTAAAATTGTCAAAAGTGTCAATTTAACAGGAATTTTTGACATTTTCAAGAATATCATTCTAAACATGTGTAATAAACAATGAGGAAGCAATTAATTCTAACTTCTACAGTTGTTTTATAAGAAGAATTAATTTTTCTCTCAGTTATAATTCTTCTATTTAAAAAAAAAATAGCTCTCACTCAAGAATTAGCAAATTATTTACTTTATAACAAATTCATGGAAATTGATACGAGGTAAACATTGAAGATATACAAATATGAATAAGAAATCATTAAATGAATTGGATTTATACCTGACCTCTAGGACTAGTTTTAAGGAAAGGATACAAAATGTGAGGTGAGGTGCAAAATATGATTCATTTAATGATTGTTAAATAAAACTTCATAGTTACTTCTTAAAAATATCAGTGAGTAAGAAACTTTACACCTCACCTCGTAAAATATAATTCTCTTACCAGGTCAGTTTCAGAGATGATCATCCATATTTTCAACAGATTTCCAAATTATGTCCAGCTGAGAGGATAAATATTTTATGAGGTAAGGTGTAAAGTTTCTGATTCATATTTATATTCTAATTATTTATTTATTCGTAATTTGTTTCACATATTATAACAAACTTTTGAATGATGACACAGTTGAGGTGCAGAAATTTATGGAAAAATTATTTAACAAACATTTGATAGATAAAATAACTACAACAAAATTTTTGCCTTTGTAGAGATAGGTGTAAACAATTTCTTCCACCCCCATTAACTTCTGTTTGTCAAAATAATCTCTTATATTTACTTAATTGTGACAAATGCTTCACTACTTATTTGTGAAAAATCATATAGCAGTCTTTTGTGCGGAAGAGATACATCTAGCATTCTTTTAAAAATCAGAAGAGTTAAAATTATTATATTCTGATGTAGGTTATAACAAATTAGAAAATTCTGTAGGTCTTACATTGATGAATGATAGAAGAGGCATTGATTTTTGGTAGTTATTAAATATACTATAACTATGGAAACAAACTAATAGAAAGGTATTAAATTTTTGTTTGTTGTCATAGTAGAATAATAGTATTTTAAGTTATAGTCAATCCACACTTTATATTAAATCAATCTAAGAAACTGGGACTGGAAATTAATATCATTAAAATTAAATATATGGTCAGATAGTTCAGTCGGTAGAGTCTTGGCCTAGAAAGCCAAAGGTGCTGGGTTAAAGCCCCTGTCTTGAGCGTACAATTTTTCTCTTCAAATATGATTTATCCATCATTGAGATGTATGGAATGAATAATAAAAACATGTAATGTAAAATTCCTAAATAAATGTCTTCTTAATAAAGAAGCCGCTATTTGCAAGATAGAAACAAAGGTTTCATAGCATTTGGTGCATGGGAATTAATAGCGTATATAAGAGAAAAATTTGCATTCAGATTAGAACTTGCTCAGGTAGTACTTCTCTGGAAGATATTTAACTCATGCACCACAGAGGTTTTCCGTAAATACTACCTTGCAGTTGAAAATGGCACTTGAAGAGCACTTTTCCTTAATTACATTAAAGTATTTTTTGTTCATACTGAAAAGTTGTGTTTTTAACTTGTGACATTATTGAGACCAACGTGCGATATTATTGAACTTTTTGTGTGTGGAACCAAGATAAAAGTCTTGATGTCATTATGCTATGTTGGAATTTCAACTCTTAGGATAAAAAAAAATCTGTGCCCTGTTCATAATATATTTAAAATTGAATCAGTTAATTTCTACAAGCAAACTTGTAGAACAAAATAATATGACCTCAGTGTCTAGATGACTTAGAGTGTTGAAACATCCCTAAATAAGAAATTTAAAATATGAGATTAGTGTTTTGATAATTTAAAAAAAATTGTATGTTTGTCTGCGCGGCCATGAACCTACGGGTTCGATAGTGTCAGTGAGTAAGTAAGTAAGTACATGTTTGATATAGATTTTGAGAGAAAAATTATTTCTTAAGCTTTAGTATTCTTAATCAGCCTTTTTAAAGATTTGTATAATATTCTTAAACTGTAAGTAAAAATAATTGTACACAACTTTTGTTTTTACTTAAAATTCAAATCATAAGTTTATTCACTTTGTTTTTAAAATGTTTACATACTGGTATGTGTTTAGGTTGCCACTCGCATCATGAAGTTCTTGATTGATAACTTTGGAGTAAGCAACTTGTTTGGGCGTGAAAATTACGAGTTTTATGCACGTATCACTGGGCGTATCCTTAAGGTGGAAGAAGACTGGATCTTCAGTTTCCGGTATCCTCCTGACACAATGGTGTCCCGTGAGTATCTCGCTGTATTGCTGCAAGCAGCGGCATGATGCGGTGGAGGTTTTCGGCATGCACATTGTGCTATTCTCTTGTGAGTGTTCATGAAACAGACCAAGCTTTACCCATTTTATATTAGCTTTGTAGTGAAATCTTGCTGCATTGAAACATGTAACTTTTAGGTTAAGTTAGATTTTTAAATAATAAGTTCAGAGATTTAACTTATTTCTAAAACAATTTAAATTTGATTAAGTATAGGCTTGAATATAGATTTTTAAATAATCATTTCAGAGATTTTACTATTTTTAAAACAATTTGAATACAAGTGTACCTTTTGAAAGAAATAGATTTTTAAATAATTAAGTCAGATTTAATTCATTTTGAAAACAATTTGAATTTTTATTAAGTTTAAGTTTTGAAGTTAAATTTTAAAATAATATATTTAGAGATTTAACTTACTTAGAAATAATTTAAATTTAATTAAGTTTACCTTTTGTAATTAGATATTAAAATTATTCATTCAGAAATTTAATCTCTATCTAAGTCAATTTAATTTTATTAATGAATTAATGAGTCATTTTTTAACATCTTACCTCATATTTTATGTTTCTTCAAACACGAAAACTAGTTCCCGTGTTTGAAGAAACATAAAATATGAGGTAAGATGTTAAAAAATGACTCATTAATTTATGAATTAAGAACCTCATATTGTTATTTCCCATATTTAACTATGAATAATTTTATTAAGTTTAGGTTTTATAGTTACATTTTAAAATAGAAAATTGGAGATCTTAATTTTTTTTCTACAACATGTTGATTGTAATTTCAGCTATGTTTCACTCTTATTTTATTTTTTTGATTTTAAAATATCTAGAAAAAATATATAAATAATAAACTTCTTTATAAATGCTTGAAAAATGAAAATAAGTGATAATACGTAACAAAAATTTGAAATATATAAGAAATTAGAATTTTTTTAAAAATTGATATATCTCGCTTATGTATATTCACACATGCACATGCGTGCGTGAATACAACATACACATGTACACAAATTGATATTAAATTTACATTTATAGAAAACCAAAATGATAAATATGATGAAAAAGTACAAAATACATTTAAGAAGTTATGCCTAATCTTAAACAGTATGATATTTTATGATCAAATTAAAATGTTCTTATGTATTATATGATTTTCCTTTGTTGTATTGAATTTTCTTACTATTGATGCTTTTTTTTCCTGATTGTGCAAAGAGGGGAATCAGTAAAATATAAAAAGTTGGTAATCGAATAACTCATATACAAGTATATTAAATAAGAAATTTCAAGTTTGATGAAAATTTTTATAATCTAAATATCTCACGAATTGAAAACTATGTCTTAGTGAATCTCAATATTTTAATATGTAATTTTTGTGTGAATTCAATCTCCATGTTAATACTCTCTGAATTTGTCTTATTTTTATATCTAGGACATAATGTCCTTAACAATTAGTTGATTTAGTATTTAGGCAGCTAAAAAAGTTAATGGATGGACAAGAAGGAAAGGGAAATCTCTGATATCACAAAAATAGATTTTCATTCCTAGTCTTAGGTATTAGATCTTTAGGCAGCTTAAATTAAACAGAAGAATAATAAAAAATATCTCTACAATTACTTTATAAAAAGTGATTTAGGAATGTTCTATTTGTCTACTTCATATTTTATTTTTCAATTGCTTTACATAAATTTGGGCAAATTATATAGTGAATAAATACAAAGATAAGTGGTGAAAAGTAGAGGCAAAGTCTGGAATGTAGTATTATGAGACTTCTGCTCATTATCTTATAGAGAAGTAAGAATTAAATAAATTGTGATTATTTCTTACCTCATACTTCTATGTTCCTTTAAACACAGCACTGTAGTATCGGCGATTCCTTGTCACCATTGTCAGCTGTTTTCACGATTGTCAATTTTTTTTTTGTTGATAATTATCCAAACTGCCATCTAATGTTCTTTTTAAGGAATTATTTTCTAAACTGCCATCTGGTGTTCTTTTTAATGAATCATTTTCTAAACTGCCATCTGTTGTATTTTTGAAGAACTTTGTAATCAAGCTGGGTTCGTCTGGAATTTCGAAGTTCATGGTTCTAGTATGGTTTTTTTGAATATATATTTTTTCCCAAACTGTTAAATCGAAAGGTTTAGATAGATGTTTCAAAAGTTTTGCTTCTTTTTCAATCCTATGATGCTCTAATAAACTATGTGCTGCTATAGCTGATTTTTCAATTTCTCCATTCTTTATGTTTCTGAAACATAGACGTTAAGAGAATTGTATATGAGACCTCAAATTAAGTTGGTCATGCAAAAGCTATTTCATCTATGAATATGTCATCTACAATTGGGAGTAAGTTTTTCTCACAGAAATTATGCATTGATAAAACTTCTGACGGATTAGAAATTTTACTCTGTGATGCACTTCTATTTGAATATTTCATCTGATTCATTCCTTGAGGAATTCTATCTTCTCCTTAATTTGTGTTCTTTTTATGTACACTGCTTCCAATTGGTTTTTTCTTCCAGTTACTTACAAACTTCATTCCTCTAGGTTTAGTTCGATCTCCTCACTATACTTAACATGATGTATGTTCAATTTGTTAATACTCAATCTTGAAAACTGACTTGATAAATCATTTTGTGAGGTCATGGAGATATTTTTATTGCACTTCGACTTCTGTCAATATCTTTGCTAGTTGATTGTAAAGAATTTTGTACAAGTGAAGTTTTCTATTAGTTTGTTTTTGAATATTCATCATACTGAACATTCTGTAATATGGAATATGAATGTGATTGATTGCTTTTCCATTTTGTTTTCATCTTATGAGCTCTCTTTTTTTTATGACAGTTTTGTAAACCCAATGGATCATTTGTATCTGACATATTTAAATGTTTTTAAAAAAGTCATAGTATTAGAAGATTACGGGCTATAACGCCATGATCCATAAGTAGGGTTTCTCCCTCAACTAAGGAGGGCATCTTCAGTAGTGAGTTCTTCCAGGTGTTGTATGGGAGAAACATCAGATATGGACCACAGACTTATAGCCTGGAATCTTCTAATACTATGACTACCGGCCATGTAAGCCTGAATTCTTCAGTTTTAAAATGTTTGATCTCATTCATTCAGTATTTTAAGAACATAGATGAAATACTTTGTTGAATTAAGATTATAAATTGCACCATCTACAAATAAGCTTCATAGAAGTACATTCCTGAATACCCACGAAGAAAAACAGTGACATTGTTCTGTTTAACCACTGGACATGACTGCTTGGCCTCACAGACTAAACTTCTACAATTCTCCACAGTGCATCCTGTGCAAACAATAGACACAATCATGACTATATAATATCTATTACAGTAGCTAGCAATGTCAGAAATCAAGGGAGATATTTAAACCCAGTTAATATCTTATTATATTTGAAGAGAAAAAATATATGGTACAGCAGGGCTATATGAATAATTTCAACTTTCATTACATTTTACTTAATAAATATTGGTATTTTTTCTGCTTTAAGTATATGATCGAGTAGTTATGTTTCATCTTTACTTCTGTTTATGTTAGTTCTATTACACTTTAAACATGATTAAATTTTGCCATTATTGGAATTATCCGACAATAGTGGAAAAGTCCACAATGATTAAGTTATGTAGGTAGGAAATAACACTATGAGGTTTATTTTAATTTTGTTTAGTTGTTTCTTGACTCACCTCATACTTCTTAACTCTCTTGCAAATCCGGATTTCGTCACTGTATTTGTGACATTCTCAATGCTGTTTACTTAGTTGTGAACGTGAACAGCATTGAGAATGTCACAAATACAGTGACGAAATCCGGATTTGCAAGAGAGTTAAGAAGTATGAAGTGAGTCACAAAATCCACAATGATTATTTGAATAAGATGTGGGGCTATGTGGATAGGTATTGTGAAGAGAGTTTTAAGAAATAATTCTACAAAATAGAGTAGAAAACAATATAATTTTATTCATTACATATTTTATTAACCTATAACATGTATAATCAAAATAAATTAACTACAGAAAACAATATCAGTTCTTATATTTTTTATTTGCAGCATCCACACGAAAACTGTTAGCGACCTTTTGCACGGGCACAGTATTCATGGTACCATGCTTTACATTTTTGACAGCAGATCCAATTTTTTTTTAATCATCTAATTCATCGATTTAAGACCATTTTCCGTGACAGAATCCATATTTCCAGACGATCTCTTCTGGCTTTTCAGAGACATCAAGAAACACAAATTCCTCAGAATCTGAATCCGTTTCTGAGTAAAATTCCCTTTTATGTTTGGTAATTTACTTTCTTCCATAGTTCACCATTGTACTCTTGTTCTACGGATGTCTGTGCTTTCTTTAAACATAATTTCTTTTTAGACTTAGACCTGACATTTTGCTCTTCTTTCCGTCATGAAGTTGCTTCTTAATTATTGCTTTTGCAATATTATCAGGAGACATCGTATGACAGGCTTATTGTTTGACTCGGCTGATGTTCATGATTTTGTTTTTTTCTGGTTGTTTCTCTGGAGAAGGCAAAATGTTTCGGGTAGATGATTCTGGAGTCTGAGTGGTTGAATCTGTTTGGCTATTGCTGTTTGTTGTTCCATCAAATGTCTAGCAGGCTGTTGAAAATATTTCGGATGGAGCAAATCGCCAACTTTCAATAGCATCAGGATTAAATGGATAAATTCTTGTGCAAGAAAAGCCACTTACAGCCAGGCGGACAGATGCAGTAGACATCCACGCTTCAGTAAACAGCCCATTAAAATAAACTTTTGGCCATTCGTAAGTTATGGTTGCGTTGTGGCCCATTTGTTGCTACACCTCAAATATTTGGTGTTTTCAGTGTCTTGAACACACACCTGTCTAATGGCTGCAATACCATATTTGAGTTGTATGCGTCGAACCGGAAGGTAAAACATGGCGTAATATCATTTTATCCCTAGGCAAAAAATCCAATGCTGCACAAAGGTGAGGAATTGAGACAGATGTCCATTCCAAAATAAGGAGGACCATCCCTGGAACTTCAATTTCCTGGAAAAGGTGAAGCCATTTAAGAAAAAATTCTTCATTTGATTCACCCGCTATCATCCTGCATGAGACTGGATCCGCTAAGATGGGCTGATCCGATAAGATGCTTCACTGATAGCTCTGATTTCATTCTTTGACCCTTGAAGGTAATCGGCTGTTGCGTATATATCAACCTGCAGCATTATAATGAGCTATCATAGCAAAATTTTTCCCTCTTTCTGCCACTAGCTTAGGAACCCGCCTTTGCACGTTTTTCCTGCTAGGGACCCTAGGAGGCCTTTTGTTGAAGTGGTACCCTGTTTTCATTCATGTTGTTTAAACATGGATTGGGCTTTGTTATGAAGGAGAGAATTTAGTCTAAGAGATTGTTCAGAAAGTCAAAATGTTCCTTGACTTGTTTTCCCCCCCCCCCCCCCCCCCCCCCCCTCTTTGCTTAGAGCGGTCGCTCTTGTTTTTGGAAGTGTTTTTGGCTTTCCCCTCAAGGAAAGATTATTCCTCTTGCAGAATCCATGCACACCAGTCTTTTCGGCTGATACGTGTTATATTTCCAAGGATGGTTTATATTGTTTTGAATGGCGAGCTTGAGGCTGCAATATGCACATCTATTGGCATAAGGTCCAAATCCTCTTTTACACAAATATTTAAGTCTATCAGGCAAGAGTGTTTTTTCCATTTCTTCTCTGAATATGATAGGATGTTCAATAGAAGTGCTACATGAATATTTCTGTGGCAAAAGGTTGCTAAAAATAGGTCCATAGTTTTTATATTAGTATGTTGTTAGAGTGATCTCTCTGTGAGAGACTCAGGGTATGGGGCACTCCAACATTTTTATTTGCTTCCAGTAAGGATGTTCCCCTGGCTGCTATCTCTACTGCTTCTTCCATGGTCTCATATCCCATTCCAATGTCCACCTTTCCTCTTATAATGTCTCACCATCTGAAGTTGAAAAACATGTGTAAATTCCCTTTAAATCATTATATTTAAATAGCTCCATTAATTAATAGTGAGTGGAGAACATATCTTTAACAACTCACCTTATATAATTTCCAATTTCTTTGATACCGGCGGTTTCAGACAATATCTTGTCCCTCTTCAGTCATGGCTTCCCCTGATGAAATTCTCTGGTTGTTGATTTCTCTAAGGATATCATCTCTTGTGCTGCCATCTTTGGTTGGGATTATAAACTTTCTAATTACATTTTTATCCACCGGAATATCAAAGTTCATAGATCAATATTTATTCTTCTGAATGAATATCTTTTCCCAAATTGTCAGTTCCAACGGTTTATCCAATTGTTTCAAAAGTTTGCCTCTTTTTCAATTTTATGATGTTCTAGCAAACTATGTGCAGCAATAATTGCTGATTTTTCAATTTCACAATTTTTCATATTTCTAAAATATTCTTTAGTGCGTGTTTCCAAATTCCTTTTTGTTTTTCCTATGTATACTTTGCTACAATCATTACAATTTATTTGATAAATTACAGATTTCTTACTGTCTGGGATGTTGATTTTTTTATTTGTACTTAGAAGTTTTTCCAGACTAAATTTATTTAGTAGTGCCAAAGTAAATGTGTTTGTCAAACATTTTTTTTTAAATTTCCTATGTACTAATTTAAATATAGCTCCAGTTATACCTATTCAAATAGCCCCATATTGCACTTACAATTGTTCCTTAGAACACACACAGATGAAACTACCAGTTATGTTAGTTTATTTGTGAAGGACCGCTTGCCATATTGGAATGCAAGTATAGTTAGATTTCATTGTACAAATTTAATTAAATGTTGACTAACAATGAGTAAAAATTACATACTTCATTATAATAGTGAGGCATTTCATAACGCGTTTATGTAAAATCAGTCTTGGTGAATTCCCTGACACCACAAAATCAAATATACTGCTTCACTACACAATGCAAACCTTCCTTAATAACTGATATCCGCCAAATGATTTTCTGGCAAGATTGACATGTCGCATGCTCATTTGGTTAACATTATTTGAATAACCCCTGGGATTTGATATAGGACCTTTAACTTTATACACTAATGCTCTGCTACTGAGCTATCCAAGGCCTCCATTCTAAACGCATATTGTTCTCATATATTTCAATTCCCAAGAGTGCAAAGGCTTGCAAACTGTTGCTCAACACACAAATGGCGGTTTCTTACTTAAGAAGACTTATAATGGGAATTTTTATTACTTTGTTATTTTTAGCATTACTTTATAATACCAATAGAGCTTCTAATATCTTATTATTGGGATGATAGACAGATAATGGATGAAGTCCAAGATCTAGAGCATAAGCAAACAACAAATAACATTAATAGAGAGTTAGAATATTCATGACTCACCTCATATTTGTAGTGAATATTCTCTCTATTAATTAAAATAAACCTCATAGTGTCACTTCCTTTAAATATTAAATAAATAACATAACAATATATTATTAAATTAATATTGAGAAGCTAAAGCTATTACTATGATAGAAATAAGTAAATTAATGAACACAATTAAATTATTGTAAATAAATTGGTAAAGAGAAAAATTTTTTCCTGAACCAGGAATCGAACCCTGAACCTTTAGCTTTCCGTGCTAATGCTCTGTCCACTGAGCTAATTCAGGCTTCATTCCCATTCAAGCTAAAGGTTCGGGGTTCGATTCCCGGTTCAGGCAAAAATTTTTCTCTTTACCATTGATTTACAATAATTTAATTGTGTTCATTAATTTAATTATTTCTATCATAGTAATAGCTTTAGCTTCTTAATATTAATTTAATGAATAATGCTATAGCTGTGTGGAGTCCCTTCATATCTTCTTCAGGTAGAAGCCATTCATTGTGTATTTGTGAATGATGATTCATTGCAATTGAATGTGGGACCAAGAGAGTAAGGTAAAGGAAGGATTTCTGCTTGGATGGGAATGAAGCCTGAATTAGCTCAGTGGACAGAGCATTAGCACGGAAATCTAAAGGTTTGGGGTTCGATTCCCGGTTCAGGCAAAAATTTTTCTCTTTACCATTGATTTACAATAACATAACAATATACAGGATATTCTTGGTGATGATACTTGTTACACATATCACTTAAAACCGAATTACCAAAGATTTAAAAGTTAACACATTTCGATAACTAAGCTATCATTATCAATACTGAATATTGAGTGAATAAAAGCAAGCTAATATTGAATAAAAACAAAACAATTAAAAAATATGTACTATATATGGTTGGTTGGTATCTAATGTCGAGCACTTGATAATGAAATCATTCGCTCTCTTGCACTCCAATATTTAGCAGAAAGGCTTGTCTCTTCTACAAAAGCTGGACAACGGAGGAGATGGTTTCTTTCCATATCTTCATTTAAATTGCAAAAAGGGCATTTAGGTAAATCTGTTATGCCAATTCTGTGTAGGTGTTTATTCAAGCAGTCATGTCCCGTTAGCAGGCTGAATGTTGCTACTGCAGATTTTCTTTGTAATGTAGTAATGTCATAAGCTTGTAGATTTTCCCATTCCTTTCCAGATGTTTTGGTGGTGTATTCTTCTCTCTTTATTGATGTATTTATTTGAGATAATTCTTTTGATAGAGTGAAAGGAAACTGGAGTAGAAGTTGGGTTTGAAACAAATTTGCTACCCTTCTTGGCTAGAAAATCGGCTATTTCATTGCCTGTCACTCCACAATGGGCCGGAATCCATTGAAGTACAACTTTTTTATGTAGACGGGATAACTGTTTTATCATTTTGTGACATTCGATAATTATAAATCAGACCATTATTCACCAACGTTATAAAGTAATCCACCAATACATTTCTGCACAATAATATTTTTTTTGCAAGAAATTCATACTTGAAACCTGTGCACTTCAACCTTGTATTCAAGAACTATTTAATCAAATTATATAAACACTGTCTTAATTTAATGCATTTCATTTTAATAATTCAGAAAATGAGTGCTTAAATGTTTTTAAGGGATAAGACGACCCTATAGGATTTGAAAACCAAAGGTCGCGAGTTCAGGTCTCTGTCTGGGCGAGAATTTTTCTCTTCAAAAAATAATTTTTCCTATAGGATTCATTTGTTAATACATACATATCATATTTTTTTTATAAATTTAACATTCCTCACTGAAGGACAAATTATATTTGAGGAGAAAAATATAATAAGTTCATTTAATTTGTTTATTGAGAATTATGCTGGTCTGTTTCATTGACATGCCTTGCAGCATGCCGTATTAATCTCAGATGTTTCAATTAATTTCTTATCTATACTCAGGAATATGTTTCACATGTTAGAATAGAGAAAAGAAAACATTTTACATCACTTACTTTTTAATTTCTATGTTTTGTTTATATACTGTGGAAAAAAAATAGCTAAGGGAGGGAAAAACACATACTTAGATTGATATGAAAGACTTTGATCCTGGCATCAGTCTTTCACAATTCACATATTTTCATTTTTAATCTATCCAAGAAGAATTTTAACTTTAATCTAGGTGGTGAATGTAAATACCGGAAGTCAAAGGGCTCTTAAGAGTTTTATATTCTTTTGAAACCTTTCTTAATTACAAATTTGATTGAACCTTAAATTTTCCAATTTCTTAATTTCTGGCTGTTTTCAACTGAGGTGTTGGAAAGTATCAAAATTTAATGATTGTTCTTAGTTAAAACTACTAATTTAGATTATGATAATTTCCACAAATGTATTAAAATAGTTATTTACTTTAGAATTTATTACTTAATTTATTTTTTTGCCATAAGGAAAAGCATATGTAAAAAAATTGTGCTTTTTTTAGTATCAGATTAATCTACAAATTACACTGTACTTTATAGTCTAAACACATAAGTGAAATCTGAAAATTTGCCATCCTAATAGATGAATAATTTTACTTTATTATCATTAATTAATTTTACTGAAAATTTATTTTGAAAATTCAATAGAAAGTAACATAATATGAAAAAAAAATGAGATAAGGTGACGGCAGACTCTAATTATTTATTTACTGAAAATAATTTTAAAAAAAAGCTTCTCCTGAAAAGTACAATATTTTGAATGATGTGCATTTTCCTACTGGTCAAAGAATTATTCTATGGGTATAACATTATTTTAAGACTGATTTTACAGATACATGCTGATTTATTTTGAATTTAAACTGATTTTTTTGTCATTTTCTAAATTTTGATTTTCATCAGAAGTATTAATTACCAGATTTACCTACATATAAGTTAATCTTTTTATCCAAAGCCTGAAATAAAAAAAATCTTGACTTATTTTAAATATGCTGACAAGAAAATAAATCCAGTTGAGGTCAATGTATTTTATGTTTCATAGCTGCTGGCTAGTGAGGTTAAAGTTTTAAATTGCATAGTGCACAGTTGCCAGCTTGGAAATTATTACAGATGCGGTGCAACAATGATCAGATAATAGGTGGCTGAAATTGAATACTCAATGATTGGTAGTCAATAGGACATCCGAAAAATGCTAAAAATGAGTGCTAATAAAAATCAAGATTGCATCGAAAAATGTGAGTTCACATATTTTTACTGGTTTGCAGAGATGTTTTGATGCTAATTTAAATTTAATGGATATTGGGGAATGCCAAATAATAGCAAATGAGATGCGATTAATGCATTGTGGAAACAGGCTACACAAAGTGGAACGATAAAATAAATCAGGAAATTATGGAAGAGTTGGGTACAGAACCCATTCTCCAACATATATAAAACTACCAGAACAACTGCAAAGCTCTCTTCAACGAATGCCATCTCACAGAATTGCAAAAAGCTATGTTTCATTACTACCCTCAAGGCAAAAGATCACTGAATGATCAAAAAAGCACTGGATGGAAAATTCCTCTTTGACCATAACAGGCCACATGGCCTAATACTTGCATGGAAGATGATGATTATTGGAGAAGCAGAAGCTACAAAAAACTGTATCGTGAGGAGAAAATTTGGTGCCTCCAAAGTTAACATGTGTTAATTGGTGACAAATTAAGAAAAATTGAGAAATGCTATTTCTTTCTGAAAATCATTTAGTGATTCAAAGATGGAGACATATCATGGATTGGAATGATAAGTTATTAAGTGCATGTGAGAGAAAAGGAATGAAGATTTATTGATCACACAGGATGTGATAATGATGAAAGCACTGGAGTTTAATTACAAGTTTGTACAAAAAGGCGGCATGGGCAACATGACATTGAATGCAAATAAGGGCTAGTACTTGAGGATGATGTAAAAATTAGGGCTTACATTGCAGCACTGAACAACACTAGCACAGCATCTTCCTACAGAACAAGAATATTCTTAAAAAGCTTCTTCACATTGAATTCAAGGTAATCTTATATTTGGGAAAATATGGTAATATTTATATCATCAGCCAAATAAACTGTATAAATATGTTCACATATGTGCACCATGAAACATTTTTCCAAATCCATTTAAAGTATTATATTGACCTGATAAGAAGCCATATTTGATCCAAATTTTAACTGCAAAAAGTTAGGTTGCAGTTTATATTTCCTACATTGGCTTCTTACTTGCCTTTGCTGTTTAACCTTTTGAACGCCGAATTTCCCTTTTGCCAACTGGGCTATGGGTGCCAGGTTTTTTAAAATGTAATGTACTATGCCATGCTATATAATATAGGCCTATATAAAGTATGATATACTATCTACATGCCATGCTAAATTGAAATGAAACTCACTATTATACATTTATTTGAAGGTAAGATGGTATTGCTTCCACTTATAAAGATCCCAGGTTCGAATTCAGCACGGTGTCTTCATTGAAATTTGTTATCACTATCATTAAAACATTTATCCTATTGAATAATTTTGATGGCATTATCACTAAACTTATCTTACTAAATATTGTTGAACATTGACAATTTTATTATTAATTTAACACTTCTCATAGAAGGATAAATTATATTTGAAGAGAAAAATTTTCGCCTAGACCGGGACTCGAACCCGGGACCCTTGGCTTTCCGGGCCAAGTGCTCTACCAACTGAGCTACCGAGGCAAGTTACGATCTAGACGCAAATTTTTCTCTTATGTACGTTGTAATTCCCTCGTGCCACATGCTTGAAACCATAGCTTCTATGATAGAGGTCTAGGCGAAAATTGTTCTCTTCAAATATAAAAAATATTGTTGAACATATTTTTAGGGTCCTGGGTTCGAATCATTTCCAGTCAAACTGCTGTTCTAAGCCACATGTTTCGTCTGGAGCGACACGCCCAGCGCTGTCACTCACACCCTGTTGATTTAGGTCTACATCACTTGCTTTACTATTTATAGACTTAGTTTGCAACAATATTCTCTTAGAAACAGGAGTACTATCACATTAATCAATTGATGAACTGTCACTGTTACTTTCATCTTTTTATAAAACTGTCACAATAAACTTGCGTATTGTATTTTTTGTCGTCTTCCAGACATGAAACACTGCATTTCACCGCACGACCTAACCCTTGGCCAGGTATCTTTTCAACTAAAAATAAAATAAATAAAGAGAAAATCCTGAAACTGTAATATTCCATAGCAAAAAAAAGACCTTGAAACATTAATGTACACCCTTCTTTAGAAAACTCTTTTACTGCCAGCCTATACCATTATTCTGTAAGGGATGTGCAAATTATTGCTAAGAAGGGATGTACAAACACAGAACTAAAAATATTTTTAGTAAATTGAAGTAAAAACTTTCGGAAAAAAAATTAAAAATAATAAGATTGAAAACCGGAGCTTGCCAGGCGTGGCATACCACTGTATTCTCACTTTCACCGGCGCATGCCAGGCATGGCGTACAAAGGGTTAAATTATGCTCATTTTGGAACAACAGAGCTAGTGTCCATAACTGACAGCATTTTATTGCATAACAATGAAAACTTTTGCTGTTATTTTGGCATGAACACTGTCTTTGATATTTGGAATCAGATGCTTGGAAATTTTTCTCTACTAATTTCTTTTTAGGCTGGCCTTGTGCTTATTATGCCTGCTATTAAATGAGTACCAAGAATGTTAGCTAGAATATAGGATCTATCTCCTTCATGTAGTGTTTGCTGAGAATCATTGAATCCTTGAATGCATGCCCTCATGGGCCTTCGTGGAATTGATGATTTTTAGAAATGCAGAGAAAAGTTGACAGAATATTATCAATTTATGTTAATTAACTTCCGAAGCTGAGTGGTTAAGGCAAGTTGCCTTGATGCAGTGCTACGGGACTAGCGCTGGTTCGAGTCCTCATGGGGAAGAAATTTTCTTAAGGAATTTCAGCCAATATGGGACCGGTGCCCACCCAGCATCGTGAGGCATTTGGGTAGCTACAATAAGTAGTGACTCCAGGTTGAGGAGAGACCAGCTATAACAGCTGGGGGACCCAACATGCTGACCACATGTCACCTCTACAGTGGCTTATGATCGTTTACCTCTGTGATTAACACATGTGGAAGTGAGGCCAACAGCCCACTGGTAGGTCAAGGGCCTTCTAGGCATGTCACACTTGGAGTTTTTTTTATGTTATTCACCTATTGTTTGTCATACTATTGGGATATTAATTTCAGAGGAGATTAGGCAGAGTTAAATGAAGCTGGCTTAGTTATTATTCAATTAAAGGGAAGCTTAATTACTTAGAAAATATGTTTAGAACTTGGTGTGTTCAGAAGGAGATACTGTACAATTTGTATAAAGAAAAGTGCAAGGAATATGGAAAAGTGTTAGTGGCTAGAAGTAGAGACTGAAGTTTATAAATGGGTGCAGGAAAATTGACAAAATAGAATTGCGATTTAAATAAAAATTATTTGTACACATGCAGGCAAAATAGCCTAAGCATAAAATTGCAGACTTTTAAGGTGGTGCATTATGGTATTACTGTTTTATGAATTAGAACTTTAGATTTTTTTCCCTAGAATATTGTATTAAGTATCTTGGGTGTGTCATACACAAAGAAGTACCTTATAAAGTTATATTGATAGGAAATAACACTATGAGGTTTTTTAATATTGTTTATTTTTTCTTTCACTCACCTCATACTTCATAACTTCTCTCAGACCCGGGTTTTGTCACATCATTTGCGACATTCTCAAAGCTGTATCATGTTCACAACGTGATACAGCATTGAGAATGTCGCAAATGATGTGACAAAACCCGGGTCTGAGAGAAGTTATGAAGTATGAGGTGAGTGAAAGAAAAAATAAACAAGTATCTTATATTTGAAGAGAAAAATTTTCACCTAGACCGGGACTCGAACCCGGGACCCTTGGCTTTCCGGGCCAAGTGCTCTACCAACTGAGCTACCGAGGCGAGTTACGATCTAGATGCAAATTTTTCTCTTATGTACGTTGTAATTCCCTCGTGCCAAATGCTTGAAACCATAGCTTCTATCTTTGCAAATGGCGGCTTCTTAGTTAAGAAGACATTTATTGGGAATTTAACACTACTTTATAGCCAGTAGGGCTTCTATTGACGATTTTTATTATTAATTTAACACTTCTCATAGAAGGATAAATTATATTTGAAGAGAAAAATTTTCGCCTAGACCGGGACTCGAACCCGGGACCCTTGGCTTTCCGGGCCAAGTGCTCTACCAACTGAGCTACCGAGGCGAGTTCTCTTCAAATATAATTTATCCTTCTATGAGAAGTGTTAAATTAATAATAAAAATTGTCAATTGAAGCCCTACTGGCTATAAAGTAGTGTTAAATTCCCAATAAATGTCTTCTTAACTAAGAAGCCGCCATTTGCAAAGATAGAAGCTATGGTTTCAAGCATTTGGCGCGAGGGAATTACAACGTACATAAGAGAAAAATTTGCGTCTAGATCGTAACTCGCCTCGGTAGCTCAGTTGGTAGAGCACTTGGCCCGGAAAGCCAAGGGTCCCGGGTTCGAGTCCCGGTCTAGGCGAAAATTTTTCTCTTCAAATATAATTTATCCTTCTATGAGAAGTGTTAAATTAATAATAAAAATCGTCCAGTATCTTATACATTGGAAAATATGATACTTTTATTTCTGATGCATTGAATTAATAATGAACTTCAGACCCATTCGTCAGTTGGTCTTGGGGCTCTAAATTTTGGATGGGACAAAAGAGGAGGCAGGGGAAGAAAACTTATGATTTAAATGATGAAGCAGGAGTCAAGATGTCTAGCAGCCTATACATCTGCACATGCTTGGTCAATATATTTTCTCTGTTGCTGTCGCTTTTTCTTTCTCTATTGCTTTCTCTCTTCTTTCTCATGCTGGAGCAGACAAATTTTCCCTTACATTAGTGATTTGTTGACCATTGCTCCCACCTTACAAAATGTTAATTGTGTTGCTAAAATTATATTTCCATTGCCTATTAGTGACAAAATAATATATATATAAATGTATGTTCAAGTTGTGAGTTTTTAATTATTTAAATTTGTTTTATTTTTCTATTTATTTAGTATGAGTGTTGATTTATACGTTTATGTGAGTGCACACTCATAAATATCATCACAAGTTGTCACTGATTTCACATCATAAATTGAACTCTCTCACCTTAATGTATTTTTGAGACCATTATTCCCATTCTTAGCTTTATCCAATCGAGACTTACAAGGGAACTGTCTACCATTGCAAGCAGAAACATATTTTGAAATTTCTCTCAGAGAAGCAGTTGATGTTATCAAAGCCATGGCTAAAGAAAATCTGCCATTTTTAACTGCAAGACACAGAAATCAAAGCCAGAATACAGCAATGGCCACCTGCTGTGCATAGCAGATGGTCTCCCTGCTTGACTTAAGAGTGGAGATACATGGTGATTTAAATATTTATTATTTAATTAAATAAAAATAATATTAAATTAATGTTGGGAAGTAAACATTATGAGGTATAATCATTAAAATTCATCGGAGAACATATTGTTTAAACAACTCACCTCATAGGATTCATGCTTCCATATCGCGATTTCATGGAAGCATGAATCCTATGAGGTGAGTTGTTTAAACAATATGTTCTCCGATGAATTTTAAATAAAAATAAAATTTACAGTTTTATTTGATTTTCATATTTATTAAGATATAATTTAGTTACAGCTGTTTTGGTACACTGTACCTTCTTCAGACATGTTAACAAATTAATGAATTGTGTATCTATGCAACAATAATTTTTTTTTTACAATCTGTATTATAAATTTAACAGAGGTGATTCATTCAAATCTAGTTGGGAATTTAACAGTTTATTACTACTTTTCAATTTATTTATTTCTACAGCTTCTAAAAGGTCCAACTTCTTTCCTTTGTCACAAACATGTAAAATTTTAAAATTTGGATCAAAACAATGATCATATTGGAGTAGGTGGTTAGCATATTTTGAATTATCTAAATTTCTGTTATATATAAAAAATTATTGTTGCATAGATACAGTTGTTATGTACTATAATAACACAATTCATTAATTTAACATGTCTGAAGAAGGTACAGTGTACTGAAACAGCTGTAACTAAATTATATTTTAATAAATATGAAAATCAAATAAAACTGTAAGTTTTATTTTTATTTAATTAAATAAGTAATGGATTTTCATCAAGTAAACACGAACTCAATTGATTGATTAATTGATTTATTTTTCTTGTTCTTTTATTTGTAATGTATATAATATTCCTAATTATTAGCCCATAATGAGGCGGGTGCAATGCGGTTGGCAGATAATGAGGATTTTCCAATCCATCAAGCGAGGAGTTGTATTACTTCCCTGTAGTTTAAATGAGAGATTTGACACTGAATTTTAGTGCCTTGCAGTTAAAAATGGCAGATCATATATTTGGACACAGCGTTAGTTCATCTAGGGGAAATTTCAAGGTAGGTTTCAGCATGCAATGGTTGACAGTTCACATATGAGAATTGGGACAATGATCTCCAAAACATGTCCAAGTGAGAAAGTTCAATTTATAAAATGAAATATATATATTTCCAATTTACTTTTATTGTTATTGTTATGTCTTTGCTAAAATATCGTGTGTGACAGTTAAAGTATTTTATTGGCTAATTTGTCAAATACATCCTTGTTACATGTATCAAAGTCTAAGACAAATGTAAAGCATTTTTCGTATTATTTCATTATTATTAGATTATTACTAGATTAGTAAAAAACAGTTTCTCAGCCACAATGCTGAATTGATTGCAGTAAAACCTATTTTTTTAACACTTACATATAAATTTTTAGAAAATTTGTAAGATCCATGTGAATATACATGATTAAAAATCCCCTCTTAGCTATTTTTATTACTGTATATATATATATAGTTTTATTTAGTTATCTGTAAGTATATTAGATATATATACCTTTTATTTTAGTTATAAATCATTTTGGTGTGTTGAAACATGTTTAAAGTGTTACTTAGAATGCTTTTAAAATTCACACCATTGAGATCACCATGTAAAAGGTTAAAATAATAAAGCACATACCTGAGTTCTCAGTTGTCCTCAACTAAGTAAGATTTAATATTTTATTTTAGGAATATTTTGAGGTTATTTTAATTAAAATATTTTGTAGTCTGTTCATCTTACCTCAATATTAATGTTGATTTGTTCTTGAACATGTTTTGATTATATCATAATCATCGTCAGCATCTTGCCCAGACTGGTTAGATTTGGCTAAGAAGCTCTGAAACATATGTTCGACAAAAACAACTCTAAGAGGTAAGAATGAACAGACAAAATTGTTTTAATTATTAAACAAACCTCTTAATGATGTTTTTATTATTAATTTCATACATCTCAATGATGGATAAATCATATTTGAAGAGAAAAATTATACGCTCAGACCGGGACTTGAACCCGGGACCCTTGGTTCTCTAGACCAAGTGCTCTACCATCTGAGCTACCTGAGCAAGTACCGATCTAAACGCAAATTTTTCTCTATATACTTTGTAATTCCCGCCCACCGAATGGTATGAAGCCTTTGCTTCTATCTTTGCAAATGGCGGCTCCTTTATTAAGGAGATATATTTGGGAATTTTACCTTACATTATAAGGCATAAAGGAGCCGCCATTTGCAAAGATAGAAGCAAAGGCTTCATAGCATTTGGTGGGCGGGAATTACAAAGTATATAGAGAAAAATTTGCGTTTAGATCGGTACTTGCTCAGGTAGCTCAGATGGTAGAGCACTTGGTCTAGAGAACCAAGGGTCCCGGGTTCAAGTCCTGGTCTGAGCGTATAATTTTCCTCTTCAAATATGAAACCTCTTACTATTTAATTTTAGGAAGTTATATTTTGAGGTTATTTTAATTATATTATTTTTAGTCTGGACATCTTACCTCAATATTAATGTTGATTTGTTCTTGAACATGTTTCAAAAGAATTCTGTTTTATCGTCCTCAACTAAGAATTATTTTGAAACATGTTCAAGAACAAATCAACATTAATATTGAGGTAAGATGTCCAGACTAAAAATAATATAAACCTCTTAATGTTACTTCCTATTGTATTTTAAAATAAGACTAAAAATAATTTAAGTAAGATTTATTTTAAAGCACATTGTAAGTACTGATTTAACAGCTGATAATTGAACAAGTTCCTAAAGATTTAAATTAAAATTCTTTATACCTCACCTCATATCTAGTCCTCTAATTAAACTGGTTTCAAAACCTAAGCAGTTTTATCTTCAGTAATATTTCGACTGATGTTATGTTAAATCAAATGTTTCCTACCTCTCCTCATATAAATCTTCTAAGTAGATCGCGATTTTGAGACCATAACGGCCTCATCTTCAGTACAATCTTGGTGACTGATGTTATGTCAATCGGAAGAAACACTTCTTCTTCCCTTTTTTGGTGGACCGATGAACAGAGGGAAGAATAAGTGTGTCTTCCAATTGACATAACATCAGTTGCCAAGATTGTACTGAAGATGAGACCATTATGGTCTCGAAATCGCGATCTACTTACAAGATTTATATGAGGAGAGGAAGGAAACATTTGATTTCGTCATAAATTAAACCTCATAGTGATTAATTCCTGTAAAAGTTAAATTATGTTATATCATTCAGGAGAAAGATGAAATCACTTAGGCTTTGAAATCATTTTAATTAGAAGACTGGATATGAGGTGAGGTATAAAGAATTTTAATCTAATTCTTAAATTAAATCTCATAGTGATTTTTCCTATAAAAGTTCAATTTAAGTTCCAAAAAGCCTATAAGGTGTTTTAGAAGATATCTTACCAAGTTGAGAATAACTGAGATCTCAGATATGTATTTTATTTACAAATCGGAGCGATCTTGATACAAAGTTCCTATTCTCTGTATTTGATTGTATGTTTGCTATATTTTTGATTGAATAAAATGTAATTAATTTGTTTTTATTTTATTATTTTTGGTAGATGTGTTTCCCTCTTTTTTATTCTCATTTGCTTTATAACTGTTGCTTTTTATTTGCACAATTGCATGTTCCACATTTCTTCTGAATAACTTTTCATTTTTTAAATTATTTTTCATTGTCTGTGATGTATCAATTGTAGAGATTTAGTATTCACAAAGGAAAGTGCTTAATGCCATATGATGGAAAGAAACATTGTGTAATTTCAAATTATTCTTTTACCCTTGCTCAAATAAGTTAGATGTTAAAATGTATGCCCTTATGGTTCTTATTGCATTGCATAAAACCATAATATTACATCACTTAAATACACAGGATTATTAAAAAAAGGACGGCTGATTTATTTTGTATTGAACTGACATGTAAAGAGCACAATGTATGAAAAGTCAGTCATCCAGGAACCGTGTAAAACTAAGAAAATTCTTCAGAAAGTTGAAATTTATTTTTAACTTTTATAGGAATTAATCACTATGAGGTTTACACCAGTCGCCAAGAAAGTTCTGAAGGTGAGACAGTTATGGTCTTGAAATCGCAATCAACTTAGGAGATTTATATGAGTTGAAATTTATTACTCATTTTTGCTGGTTTATGGATATGTCTTTCTTTTGTTAATTGAATTGTATGTATTCAATCACGTTGTGAGAAAACAAACATTGGATTTCAGTGATTTTTTGTAGAATGCCTTTTATTTCAATAGCATTTACCGAATTTCGAAAATTCATCTGATGCTCATTTACATTAGAGGAAAGTTGATCCTAGGACCATGGTACTGCCAGAAGGTTTAGGCCAGTTTAAAAATACCGACCTCATCAGGAATCAAGTCCGACTTGTATTATAATATCTTAACCAATATACTGCAGCATATCCTCGTAGAAACCAGTGCTGGTGAGAAAATTTGGATGTGAGATACAGAATAAAATTCATGACTCAAAATTTTATTACAATTCTAAGTTACAAAAAATCATCATTAAAGAGTTGTAAATTGTTGTATGCTAGAAGGATAAATTGCCAATGTCAGGGAAAGAGAAGTAAATCCAAAAAATTATTTTATGTGATATTAAACCAAGAAATGTCCTATCTTATCTATGGAAAGGATATATGCCACTTAATATATAGGAATTTTCTTAACTTGATCCACATATCACTATAACATAGATTTGATCCTATATTTCTGTTCCTTGACACTGGTGAAATTATCCATGCAACTACAATATAAAGTGTATAAGATAAAATCAAATGTTTCATACCTCTCCTCATATTAATCTTCTAAGTAGATAATGATTTCAAGACCATTGTGGTCCCATCCTCAGTACCATCTTGACGACTGATCTGTCATTCGGAAGAACCACTTTTTCTTCCTTCTGGTGGTGGACCGATAAATCTGATCTAGAGGTTTATCGGTCCACCAACAGAGGGAAGAAGAAGTGGTTCTTCCGATCGACATAACATGTCATCAATTTAACTTTTATAGGTATTAATCACTATGAGGTTTAATTTATGGTGAAATGAAATGTTTCTTACCTCTCCTCATATAAATTTTCTAAGTTGATCGCAATTTCAAGACTATAACTGTCTCATCCTCAGAACTTTGTTGGCGACTGGTGTTATGTCGATCGGAAGAAACTTTTTCTTCCCATCGACATAACACCAGTTGCCAACAAAGTTCTGAGGATGAGACAGTTATAGTCTTGAAATTGCGATCAACTTAGAAAATTTATATGAGGAGAGGTAAGAAACATTTAATTTCACCATCAGTCATCAAGATGGGACTGCAATGGTCTTGAAATCGTGATCTACTTAGAATGTGAGGAGAGGTATGAAACATTTGATTTTATCTTAAATTAAACGTCATAGCGATTTATTCTTATAAAAGTTCAATAAAGTGTATATTTTATTAGGTCAGTTACTTCATTATTATTAATACATCACAGTCAATAGAAAACTTTTAATATATGAGGGTGAATCAAATATAAACAAGACTTTATTTTTCATAATTTATTGAAACAAAATACAAGTACTGTACACATACCTTATTTTTCTATGTAGCTTCCAGCAACTGAAATACATTTTTGCCAGTGGATAAGCAGTTTGACGATTCCATTTTCCATAAGCAAGAAAGGCAGGTGTTATGCCATCTGCACAAGATCTCCTCCACTGCACCATCATCATCAGAAACGCTGATCTCCCAATGATTCTTTGAGTGGTCCAAACAGATGGTAGTTACAGGGCAACAAGTCTGGACTGTAGGGGAGATGTTGAAGAGATGTTCAGTGCATTTCATCCAATTTTGCACATGTTAAGGCAGCTGTATGAGGCTGGGTACCATCAAGAAGCATTGCATCCATCTTGCTGAGATTTTTCAGAAGCCCCAGTTTGTTGTGAATGATTTTCTGAGCACCACCATAACTTATGCCAACTGAGGAAGCAATTTCACTTACCATCATTTGATGATCTTCATCAATAAAGCAATGAAGAGCCTGAATGGGTCTCCCAGTGACGCTTGACCTTTGCCGTCGTTGATGGCCTTAATTTTTGACACCATCTCGTCCTCCCAAAAAATTCTGTGCCATTCATAAACTTGGGCTTTTGAGATGGTGGACTCACTAAACTGTACTTGAAGTCTTATCAACATTTCACTGGGTTTTACCACTTTTCTAGCAAAAAAATGGATTATGATGCATAGCACAACAGATGTGTGTACTGACTACTAGTGAGTACTGGAAGGTGTTGGCCAGTGAGCAGTTCGAGACCAGACATCCCCACCACTAACATCCTCAAGGTCACCTAACAGTCATACATAAAAATAACTTATGAAAAATAAAGTTTTGTTTATATTTTATCCATCTTGTATCTTTATATATGTCAGATGAATGGCTTTTAAATGTTTTCCTGCTTTTAGAAAATATAGTTTTGTAGTAGAATATAGAAGAAACAGAGCTTTACTTCATACATTTCTCAGATCAGCTGTGCACATACATGTGTCAATGAATTTTTTTCATAACACTTTAAATTTTATGGGATGAAATGTGATTATAAAGAAATGCTATAAAATTAACTAACAAATCATATACCAATGTGTTGGTGTGAATAATATATTTTGTTTCATTACAAAATAAATTGGGTTTTGTTATCACGAAATTTCTTTAGACTTCATTTGAGTATTCTCCTTTTATAGATCAATTATAATTTAAAAAATCTATTTGATAAAATCAATTTCTATTGACCATCATCCCTCACACAACACAAACACAAATACTAATCTTACTGCTGAAGTAGTTCATAAATTGAAAATCAGTATGTTATAATACAGGGATGATGTTCTCCTTCACAACAGAAAGCAGTGCCAGCTTTACCACTGCATTCATGCCTTAACTCCTGGCAAATATCTGCGGTGATGTATATTGCGTTCATTCGTGTTCTTGGTATTTTTGTTTACCTTGCTTATAACAGATGTTGAAAATGTATATAATTTGTAGCAATATATGTTTCATGTACTTTTTATTAAATTTCTACTAAACATGTGTGAGTTCTACAGCGTTGATTGATCAAATTTAATTTTATATATTTAACTTTCACAGAGAAAAACACTATGAAGTTTAATTTAAGAATTAAATTTATGTTATTTTTACTTCACCTCATATCCTTTTTCTTCTAGACTGCAGTTTCGGAGCTTATCTCCATCATCAGTAGCCTTTAGTCGACCGTTGTTATGTTAAGTGACATAACACACTGATGATTGAGATAAGCTCCGAAACTGCAGTGTAGAAGAAAAAAAAGGATATGAGAGGAGGTAATAAAAACATAAATTTAATTCTTCATTTTATATATTAGATTTAAGTTCATTCATTATGTGCAGGTGATATCTGTACCTCCTGTTTTTATTACCCCCATAAATAGAAATTGCAAGGGTTAAGATCTATGCTATGAAGAAGCCATAGATTCTTACATATAATCTTTTTTTCAAATATATGGTGTATTTCAGCCAAAAAGTGTGGGCAGTGATTTAGTCTTGTTGAAGATAAGTGGAAAAAACATTTTGCATAAGTTAATTTGTCAAAGAATGGATTTAGGATCTTATTTCTATACTTTATATTGTCAATTGTACCTTCAAAAAACATATGATCAATAACACCAATTCCCATTGAATGCACACCAGACTCTGATTTTCTTGTCATGAAGGGACATTTCAATAATGAAATCTTGTTTTTCCAAACTGTAGTATTATATGTTTTGTGTATTTATTGCACCATGCAAGCACATAATTGATATGCATGTAAGACCTGCTAGAAGCAATGAGCTCTTGGAGCTGTGGGTCAAGCTGGCACTGTTTTATGATGTAGAGGCGAATAACATCTCTATATTTGTATTTGATACACACATATGTTAAATACAAATTAATTTTTCTTTATGTGTGTTGTATCTTTTAGTGATATTTAACTATTTAAGCTTTAAAAACAAATTAATATAGATTAAAATCATTTTCTCTATGAAATACCATTTACTTATTGGAATATAATTCAATATAAGGATTATTTTGTGATATCCTTATCATATGTTAGCAATTAGATTTATGAAGAAATGCAAAACTATAAATTGTGTTGAGATAGCAGAATGTAGAAACCTAACCTAACCCCACATGTATGTGTAAAAGAAAGAAGGTGGTGGTTGTGTTTTCGGCAGGCCAACTGTCACTCGAAGCAGAGAAGACATGGCTGCAGTACGAGTGCGAGCGATGGGGACTAAACTTCAATCTTGAAGGTATTCCGTTGTTGTGATTAGCTGGCATGAGATTAGACAAATAGTTTTTGTTGTTGTATTAACATGAATATTGATTATGAGAACTAATTGTTCTATGTAATTGAAATACATAATGTTGTTTAAATAAATACATAATGTTGTTTAGAGGTAAGAATCAGATGAATCTTGAATTCTTCTTACCTCATACATCTATGTTTTTTAACACAGAACTGCAGTATCGAAAAAATATAATTTCCATCCTCAGCTGTTTTCACGACTCGTGAAGCTGGAAATGTTTTTTCTGATACTGCAGTTCTGTGTTAAAAAACATAGATGTATGAGGTAAGAAGAATTCATGATTAATTTGATTCTTATGAAGAAAATCTCATAATGTAAAAATTCCCAAAATTATTATATTAATTTGTTTAGATATATTTTATTTTAGGAAGTGATATTTTGAGGTTATTTTAATTAAATTATTTTTAGTCTGTTCATCTTACCTCAAATCAACATTAATATTGAGATAAGATGAACAGACTAAAAATAATTAAATTTAATTGTTTAGATATATTGAGTTTTCATTGAAATTGCAGACATTGTAAGACACATTAAGTATTTTTATAAGAATATATGCTATTTTAGAATATAGATTAGAAATTAGATTAATGTTAAGAAGCTAAAGCTGTGTTACTATGATTGAGATAAGTAAATTAATGTACTATTGTAATCAATGCTAAAGAAAAAAGATTCAGGGTTTGATTCCCGGTTCAGGCAAAAATTTTTCTCTTTACCATTGATTACAATAGATGAGAGATACAGTAGCTCAGTTGGTATAGTATTGGCGTAGAAAGCCAAAGGTCCTGGGTTCAAACCCAGGTCTGAGTATGTAATTTTTCTCTTCAAATATAATTTTTGTCCTTCAGTGAGAAGTATTAAATTATTAATAAAAACATAGATGAGAGAATTAAATTTGAAGAGAAAAATTTTTGCCCAGTCCAAGACTTGAACCCGGG
This sequence comes from Diploptera punctata, assembly GCA_030220185.1. NCBI lineage: Eukaryota > Metazoa > Arthropoda > Insecta > Blattodea > Blaberidae > Diploptera > Diploptera punctata. Next base: position 470,105 of record JASPKZ010007564.1, read on the forward strand.
ACCTTTGGCTTTCCATACCAACTGAGCTACCGGGCAAGTTCCAATCTATATGCAAATTTTTCCCTTATATACATTGTAATTCCCACGCACCAAATGCTTGAAGCCTTGGCTTCTATCTATGCAAATGGCGGCTACTTAGTTAAGAAGACATTTTTATAGGGAATTTAAACACTACTTTTAAAAGCCAGTAGTACTTCTTGATGAGAGAGTTTAAGTTGGTTTTGGTGGACTAGTAGTCACCATGCTAAATTTGGGTTCAAACTCAGCTTGGGTTAGTGCATTATTCAGGGTGTAAAAGTCCGGAGTATGGATTACTTTGGAAGGGAATTAAAATCATGGTTCCCATGTCATATATTTATCTACCTAAAAGAATTCCAAGCCTAAAAAAAGAGATTTCTGAACAAAATTTGTTGGCCATAGCATTGTAATGCTAATGGGCTTGGTTGATGTGAATTATATTGATAATGACCATAGCTGTTAATGATCATCATTAATTCAAAGTAAAATGTTAACTAACTGATGGAGTTTAAATTGGAAAGAAAATTGAGTGATTTGTTATAATAAATTTTTATTAAAAAATAATTTATTTAAATCACAGTTTGTGTTATATTGTACTATTAAATAGCAAGTAATTAATTTAGACCAGTGGTTGATATGACTAGCATTCTAGTTTCGATTCCAGCTGTACTATAGAAATTTTTCTTTGAATTTAGGGTCTGTAACAAGATTCTTTCAACCTCATGAGGGCAACTGACAACTATTTGAAAATATTATAATTAAAATAACCTCAAAATATCACTTCCTAAAATTAAATATTAATGTATCAGTACTTTGACACAAACTATAACCCTAATATACATTAGATGAAATAAGACTTATATTATTTTTAGTCTGGACATCTTACCTCAATATTAATGTTGATTTGTTCTTGTCCAAGACTGGGAAAGCTGACGATAAAACAGAATTGTTTTGAAACATGTCCAAGAACAAATCAACATTAATATTGAGGTAAGATGTCCAGACTAAAAATAATATAATTAAAATAACCTCAAAATATAACTTCCTAAAATTAAATATTAAGATTTATAAATTTGAGATAATAAATAATTATAATACTTGATTTAAAGAATCTATTGGAAAATCTAAAAATACAATTTTAACTGATTACTCTCTTTGGGTAATGTGAATAATGCACTCTCCAGCTGTTTTTAGTTTGAACTAACTAACCAACATTTAAATCTATCTAACCAAAATTTAAAGTAACCAAAATAATATCTACATGGTCAGTGTGAATTGTTTTGGGTTACATTTTTAAATATAACAATATGTGGTTAATTCAAACTAAAAACATGTGGATGGTGCTTTATTCACATTACCCATTATTTTTATATATTTTCAAGTATTGCAAAAAGTAATTCACTAACTGCAAACTGTGACTTGTCAGATCTCAAATGCCTTTTGGGCCTCATTTTCTCAAACTTACAGATTTTGGTATATAATAGGGGAAAGTCGTATAAGACCGTCCGGCGGCTATGTCCGGACATACCTATTTTTAGAAAAACGTCGCTAGGTGGAAGCACAATCTGCAGTGTGTCTTGAAGTCTGTCTTGCTACAGTTGATTGAGCGGCAGTGTGAGTGAGTGAGTCTTCGCTATAAGGTAGTGTGGTTTATATAGTGTTTTCGTTTGTGCGCGCAAGTAGTGTGTCTTAGATTCAATACATTACTGCTCTACAACGGGTAAGTGAATTTACTCTAACACATGCAAATGTGTACGTAACATTGTTAAGTAAGTAATTAAGGAAGTTAAATATAATATGTAGCATGCATAAGGAAGGGCGGGAATTTTAATTAGGGTGCGTGTGTCGGCTAAGATCGGACAGTGTACATCGGGTAAGACCGGTCAGAGATATAATTGCATTTCTCTGTTACAGTTTTCATCAGCTGAAAAAACAATGTCAAACAAAGTGAAAGTAAGTGTCAAGGGCAAGTGGACCGAAGAAAACATGAAACTTGCAACTTGGAAATGAAGCGAACAATGATATCATTGATCCTACTACGGCTACTGAGGATAGATTAAATGAAAGTCTGTGTATCAGCCCCGGGACAAGTGGGTCTGCAAAAATTGCATCTGCCTTGATGAAGCTTTCTCCCCTCCCAGAAGCTAGCAAAAGGAGACTTGCGACTAGGAAAAGACGAGCAGAGAAAAGTGAGGTCCTGACTGGAAGTCCATTCAAAGAGAGACTCGAGAAGAAGAAAAACGAAAAGGATGCCAAGGAAGAAAGAAAACGTCGCAAATGTTAAAAAATGTTGAACTTACGTGAACCATCTACTTCAGCAAATGTTCTGGTGGGCTCCGATGAAGCTTCTGGTTCCAATGAAACTTTCTGCATTTTGTGTGGCGAAAATTTCGAGGAAGACTGGATCCAATGCGAAGATTGTAAGGGTTGGGCACATGAAAAGTGTACTAACACGGACAATTCAACAGTGCACTATAGGTGTGACAAGTGTCTCCAAATGTAACATTAATTTCTATGAAAATGAACTTAATAAAGTTGATATTTAGTGAACTAAATTGAATGTCCGGTCTTACCCTCCATGTTAAAATATATCAGAAAATTTATGTTCCACAATTATTTTTTATCTACTATATTAATTTACATTTAGTATATTTTTGTAATGTAGAATGTTCTCTAGTTCAATTAGAGTGTAATTAATTTTTTTGTTTTTGTGTGTAATAAAAATGTAAAATAATACAAAACAAATTTGTAAGTGTCCGGACATAGACGACTTTCCCCTATATTTTTTTATGAAAGAGGAGTATCATCATCATCACCATCAACAATCATGGATTAAGCCCATGTGGTTCGTTCCGGTCTCATAGATCCTCATTCAAAAAGTTTAATCCATCTCTTTTTCGGTCTACCAACTTTCCTGTCTCCTTTTGGTTTGTAATTAAGTATAATAAATACAGAACAAACTGGAAAGAACACTTGGCAAGGATGACAGAGAATAGAATACCAAAAGCAGCATACAGAGCTATTCACCACGAGGAAGAAGAAGTTTGGGAAGACCAAAGAAAAGATGGAAAGAGCAGCAATTTGGAGCCGGAACAGGCTAGTAAATAAGCCTAAACCGTGAAGAAGAAGAATTAAGTATAATTTTTGGAATGAGATCATCTTTCATTCTTTAAACATGTTCTTTCCAGTCTTTTATTTTAACTAAAAGTTTAAACATATTTAGCTCATTTTTAATATTTTCACTTCTTCTTTTATCTAGAAGTTTGCAGCCAGCTACACTTCATAAGAAATCTCATTTCAGCTGCTTCTATGATACTCTCTTCTCTTTTAGTTAAAACCAAAAATTCACTACAATACAGTAGTAAGAGGACTGCCATAGCTTTATAAAATTATAGTTTTGTTTCCTTTCTTGTGTTTTTAAATATTATTTTAATTGTGCCACATATATAATTAAATTTATTAAGTTTGTTAAACAGATCTTCATTTTTAAAATAGGAAGTTTCATAACCCAGGTATTTAAAATGGTTCACTTGTTCAATGGGTTTCCCTTCCAGAATTATTTTAGCTCTTACGATATCTGATCCCTTGAAAGCTAAGATTTTCATTTTACTTATTGATATTTTAAAATTGTAATTCTGTATAATGTAAAGAAAAGGAGGAAAACCTACTGAAAATGACAGGCTAATGCTCCTTGGTGAGCCACTAGACGTTGTATTGCAATTCACCTACCTAGGCATCACCCTACAAACAACCATTAAATCCTACAGAATACATGTGCAACAGAAGGTTTCAGCTGCAATAAGAGCGATATACAGCATCAAAAATCTCCACCAATTATCAACAGAAACAGCTATGACGCTCTTCAAGACAGTCATAACTCCCATAACAACATATGGAATTAACATAATATGGGACAAACTCACAAACAGAGATTTGACACAAATAGAAACAGTAAAAGCACGCTTCATGAAAAGAGTTCTGGGAGTTGGAAAAACAGCACCTTCAAGAATGACGTACGTCTTAATGAAAGAAACCTTCTTCATTGAAGACATTAGACGGCAGCTATTCCTACCGAACACCTGCGCATATGAGACAACAATGCAAGGACTACAGGAGAAGAGGAATGACATCTGCAGCGAATTCTACACAACAGAGGCTATGTGTACGAGAGAGTGGACACGACCAAACTATGAGATGAGGCACATCCTAACACGGTATGCAATCCATGGCTTTCACCACAAGGTTTGCAGCATAAAGCGATTCCACGAGCCAAACCAAGAATGCATATGCGAACTGTGTAACTATCCATGTGAACGATATCACGTCGAAAAGTGTGCGGAAAGACAATTATCATTTAACAAGTTTTGCTTAGACTAAATTTACTAACAATTTGCACATTTGTGCGCATTTACTTTCATAATGTAAAGAAATAATACTATTATTTTAACTTCTGTATGCTGTTATTTTTAATCTAGTTCTCACGATCAAATTCATCACGGTTACAAAAGAATATGTTTGTAGTTAATTTTATGTTATTTTAAATATTGCCAGCTTTTCATTTAATAAATTTAGTTTATTTTACTGTAATGTAAAGACAATTTGTATTGTGAACTCATAATTTTATAAGTTATGAATATGCATTGTGATATATTTTATTCAAATAATTATGTGCATGATTTCTTGTATGATATTGCATGTTATTTTTATATTAACATGTATATTGTTTAATTTTGGTTTTTAATTTTAGATATGTAGTTTTGGTTTTGGTATTTAGTTAATTATGTCTGGTAATTGTTAAATCTTTTTAAATATATGAGGGAATTTTCTGTGATAAAAAAGTAAGAAAATACAGACTGATCAAAAATACTTTCATTAATTAAATAAAAATAAAACGTAGTTTTATTTGATTTTCATATTTATTATATAATTCAGTGACAGCTGTTTCGGTACACTGTACCTTCTTCAGACATGTTAAATTATGAATTGTGTTCCAACTGATCTAAGCAACAATACAACAATATTTATTTTAATTTTTAAATTTAACAACGGGGATTCATTCAAATCAAGTTGAGAATTTAACAGTTTTTTACTACTTTTAAATTTATTAATTTCTACAGCCTCCAAAAGATCTAACTTCTTACCCTTATCACAAATATGTAAAATTTCAAAATTTGGATCGAAACAATGATTAAATTGGAATAGGTGGTTAGCATATTTTGAATTTTCTAAATTTCTGTTATATGCTCTCATGTGTTCCTTTATCCGAGAGATAAAAGGTCTACCAGTTTGTCCTATATAGACATTGTCACATGTGCCACACTTCAATTTATATACACCTGATAATTTTTCTTTTTTTGTTTTGGTTTTATTGTTTTTATTATATTTTGTAGAATTTTATTAGTTTTAAATGCCACATTAATGTTCAACTTTTTAAAGTGTTTAGATATTTTATTTGAAAGTGGGCCTATGTATGACATTACGACATATTTCTTTATGTTTTCTTTGGGTAAAGGAAAAACTACTGGATTTTTGTTGGAATCTCCATGAATAGCATTGCCATCTGGTGTTGATTTGATGAACTTTGAGATGAGGTCATGTTCATCAGGAATCTCGAAATTCATGGATCTAAATTTGTTCTTCTGAATATATATCTTCTCCCAAATTGTCAATTCTAAAGGTTTTTCCAATTGTTTTAAAAGTTGGGCTTCTTTTTCAATTTTATGATTCTCCAATAAACTATGTGCTATATAGCTGATTTTTCAATTTTGCCGTTTTTAATATTTCTAAAATGTTCCTTAGTGCGAGTGTCCAAATTCCTTTTTGTTTTTCCTATGTATACGTTATTGCAGTCCTTGCAATTAATTTGATAAATTCCAGATTTTTTGCTATCTGGGGTGTTCAAGATGATGCTTCTATTCATATTACAAATTTCACATGGGAATGGTTTCTGCAGAGCAGAATGCACATAATGGAGTGGCCTACAAATTCTTCTGATTTAAATCCTATGGAGAATTTCTAGACTATTTTGTGTTGTACTGTGTATGCTGATGGAAAACAGTACACTAATGTTAATGAGTTGAAGGCACCAATCATCTCTGGATGGGAAAATATTGAGATGTCCATACTGCAGAAACTTGTAAATAGCATGTGTGATTGTGTTTTTAAAGTGGTCTTGAAACATGGCTCCTTCGTTAGCTATTGGGTCCAGTGGTTGTATAATTTTGCAGCACAAGAATTGTGTGCATAAATTTTAGTTTAAGTTATCTGGGTATTCTGTTAAATTAAGTTTAAGTTTAAACGCTAAATTCAGTTGCAGTTTTTGACGGCATGTATCACAATGTATAATATACGTTCAAATGAAGTTTATCTACTATTATAACAATCAGTGACACTGTAGTTCATCCTAGGCAACAAAACCTATGATTAATAGTGAGTGGAGAACATATTTTTAACGACTCACCTCATATAATTTCAAATTTCTTTGATACTGGTGGTTTCAGACAATATCTTGTCATGGCTATACTTTATATTCTAACAAAACACGCTATCAAAACATAAAATTCAAGTTCAACAAAACATAAAATACACTTTAATGATGATTTCGTATAACTACATAAATAAATTTAACTTTTACAGGAGGTTTAATTTATGGTAAAATCAAATGTTTCCTACCTCTCCTCATACACATCTTCTAAGGAGATTGCAATTTTGAGACCATAACGGTCTTATCTTCAGTCTATTTTGGTGACTGATGTTATGTCGATCGGAAGAAACTCTTCTTCTTCCCTCTGTTGGTGGACCGATGAACCTCTGGATCAGGTCAGAATTTGCAGGAATTTTGAAGTTCATAATTCCTGCAAAATCTGACCTGATCCAGAGGTTCATCGGTCCACTAACAGAGGGAAGAAGAAGAGTTTCTTCCGATCAACATAACATCAATCACCAAAATAGTACTGAAGATGAGACTGTTATGGTCTCGAAATCGCGATCTACTTAGAAGATTTGTATGAGGAGAGGTAGGAAACATTTGATTTTAGCATACATAAATAAACTTTCCTTGACTTTTCTGGATGTATATTAATAGTTGCATCTCGGATTGCTTTTAAAATTTTTCCTGATGAATCTGAAAATCACTATCTCTGCTCATTTTTACTTTAACCCTTTAGGTGTCATGAGCCGATTAAATTGGCTCTGGTGCTCCTGTCCAATGCCTGCCAGACAATATACTTAAACTACTTGCAAAGCCGATCACATCGGCGGGCGCAATTTAAATCTCTGACACAAGAGGTTTTACCAGTGGCATGCAGAGGGTTAAATTCACTTATGAATATAGCACCCAAAATTGCAAAAAGTAACAATATTTGTTGATTGATTGTTTTTTGTTTTTCTTTTTCTTTCGAAGCTCATATTATTCTTTCTCTAAACATATTGTTTCCACAATAAATAAGTTTAATTAAATATGAACTGAATATTCAACATATACTAAAACACTCTGAACGTAGATAGAATATTGTAGACAACATTTTACAAAATTAGGTTTTGTAACTCGCTGCTCTTAAAACACTCCCTTCGGTCATGTTCTAACTTGAGCATCTCAGTACTAAACCTCTTCTGCTTTTGTAACTAGTTGTCTAAATAACTATTCTGATTGTGTATGTATTTATTTAGGTGTGTCTTGTCATTGGTATGGTGGTTGTATCATTTTGCAACACACCTTATTAGCCAAGGAAGCAAACTTTAGATGATATCAACTTAAATTATTCTTCATTGCTTAGTTTTTTTCTTAAAACTACTGTCTTTCATAATTTACTTCAGTTAACTATCCTTAAAAAGTTTACAACTAGAATTAGTATGAAACATAATACATTTTTTGTTTTTATGTTTAATTTCATTGTATCATTAATGATACCAAAGAGTGCTTGTAAGTGTTGTAGGGAAATAAAGGATGTATTCTATTCCTCTTAAGTGTACTATATTGACTGCATATAATAAATTTGATTGAGGATGATGGTTGATTTTTGTTGCAGCGATGTCTCACCAGGAAGAAAGTCAATCTACTCCAGCGTTGATTCACGTTCCAGAAGGTTATGATCCAGATGCTCCCAGTACGTCACTTGGTATTATCCCAGAAAACAATCTGCTGGAAAGTTATACTAGGCTCTCTATCAGCCTGGAGGAAAATGGCTTATTCAAGGTTAGTTAAAACTTTCATAAACAAATTAATAAACATTGATATAATAAATAAGTTTGGTCTGCCCTCGTCTTACCTCATATTTTATTATTTCGTGTAAGACATATTTCAAAGCATCTTTGCTCCATCGTCAGTTAGTACAGACTGATGATCTCTTAAGTTTTCAGCCCTGGATCTTGACTCTTGCTCCCTCTTTTTGTGGTCCAAAGAACTTGCTTATTAAATTTCTCTCCCTAGGAATTAAAAAATTCACGATTCTCTCCTTATTCTTCTGTGTGTACATTTTTTTCCCATATGGTGAGTTAATTTGTGTCTTCTGTTAAGTTATGTAGGTAGGAAATAACACTATGAGGTTTATTTTAATTTTGATGTGTTGTTTCTTGACTCACCTCATACTTCTTAACTCCTTAATGTCAGTTGTGAACGTGAACAACATTAAGAATGTCACAAATACAGTGACAAAATCTGGATCTGCGAGGGAGTTAAGAAGTATGAGGTGAGTCAAGAAACAACTCAACAAAATTATGAATTCTGTTTTAATAATTTTACATTTACATCTGTTTTATGTTTTTCTGACCAAACATGAGGAAAAATATAAGCTTTACTAGCAAAAAAAAAAGTGTTGTTAAAAAGAAAATAACATTGAAAATGCGATGATATTTTTAGGGCTCAAGTCGGTCATCATCTAGCAGTGCCACAACAAGCCACCATATGACACTGGAGGAACTGCGTGCTGTGAATCGCTATGCTGAGAGTACTAAAAGTTTGTCATACCTGCCGCAGGTGAGGTCGGGTGAGACATCAAAGCAAGGTTAGCGACTGGTCATTTAACCCATCCTTGTTCTCCCTCTTCACCTTGACTAACTCGATGTTTATCAGCCTGAGGCAATCAACCACAAACCTTATGTTGTAGCTGCATGATCAGCAAATGTTATTTATGTTCCATGTTTGCCATCATGTTTCAAACAGTATTTAACATCAATACTCCAAAAATTCATTGTGAATCCCGTTGAGGTTATGTAGTAAAATAAAATAAAATAAGTTACCTTCTTAGGTAAAATCCGTCGTCCTCAACTTACAAAATATGTATTCTTTATGCCTGTAGGCCTTTCAGAACATCTGTTCCATCTTAAGCAGGTCCTTCTTCGCTACAATATCTAGTATGATGGTTGATGCTGCTGGTCCTAATGTGGTGTTGTCGTGACTCACGAAAACAGCTTCATCAGAAAAGTGCAATTTTCTGTACCAATGTTCATTGTTTGCTGATTCCCTTACAACAAATTCACAAAATTCCATCCGCCTGTCAGGGTCGTCTTCATTAAGTTCGTGGACACGAATCGGTTTGAAGGAGTGGTACTTCTCACGCTTCAAAACACGACACAATACTCGATTGACTGATATGAAGCACATGTGCAGCTTGGCGGGATGGTTTTTGTGGGCTAGCGTCGAACGCCTCCACAATTCTCTTCGTTGTTTCAGCATCCGTGTTAATGCAAGGCCTTCCAGGAGGTTTGATTTTCTGCATCCTTCCCATTTCCAGCAGTCGTTTTCTCCACTTCCCCACAGTCAACAGCTGCAATGCTACTTTAAACTCACGTCTTGCCCGTCTTGTGGCCTCACGATCATTAGCATACGTTGTTGCCCATGCAGCAATTGTAATTTGCTGTTGCATATTCAATGCCATTTTGACTAATGACGTAAGTTCTACACTGTTTTGTTTTATTCCATTGTTGTAATTTGAATAATTGCCTTTCCAACGATAATTTCATATTTCCTGTAATGATAATATTTTCATCACACAACGTGATTAAACTTATAGCCATATTTATGATTCACCCTGTATAGTGGTAAATGTGTACTTTTCATTTTAATCTTTCAAATATATATTCTTTGAAAATATCTCCATGTCCATTAGTTTGTAATCTGACTGATATTATGTTCTATACTGCATTGCATGATGCTATTTCTATTGTTGCATGTGTTACAAGCAAATTCGTCAGTTTTAAGACCATTTATTTGTGTTTTGATTATCATGTTTTTTCATTTATACAATCAGATTTGTATCCCTATTAACATGGATGATTGGAAGGTTAATGCATATCAACATTTAAAAATGTATGGTGTACATATATGAGGTCTATCTTAAAAGTGATGGTCCGAAATGTAGGGATGAGATGTAACTTTATAAATGAGTTGGATAAAATGTTTTTACATCTCACTTCATAAAGTTCTGTGTTTTCATGATACAATTTTCAAGGCCATTTGCTTTCATCTTCAGTCAATATCCAACTGTTGAAATTTTGCCATTATCACCATATTCTGAATGTCGTCTGGTGATAATTTTATGAACTTGGAGACTAAATTTTGCTCTCTGGAACTTCAAAATTCATGGTTCTATATTTGTTCTTCTGAATGTATATCTTTTCCCAAACTGTTAATTCCAAATTTATCAAATTAGTTGCAAGGATGCAAGAAAATATGTATAGGGAAAACCAAAAAGAATTTAGAAACTCATACAAAAGAACACTTTAAAAATATTAAAAATGGTGAAATTGAAAAATCGGCAATTGCAGCATATAGTTTGCTAGAGAATCACAAAATTGGGAGAAAAACTAAACTTTAAGGGTTGTATGCAAATACATTAGTCTCCACTCAAATTACTTCCAATCACTGGTGAGCTGACTCACCGTGAGCAAGTGCAAAGATCGAATTAGCTACCCACAAACTGGTCGTGCATGAAAGTCGTCGTTTTCGTAATATTGGCAAGGAATTACCCAGAATTTTCAGTGATAAAACCACTTCCGTTATTTTTGTTTGCTATAGAGGAACGCATTTATGCTTGCGTCCCGCAAATAATACCATATACAATGAGGTCTGCATCGTGCAATATTACGCCGATTCTCCCGTTCTTCCAGTTGAATTCTTTGGTAGACTCTATCAAATTCCTCTTCTCCGCATATACCGAAAACATGATCAAGGTCTGACATCTTGGATAAAGTGGCAAGGTTTCAAACTACATCGGTTACCATCGGTCCCCTTTGGGATTCTCACGATAAGTTTCTATCTTAAGCTACGATCTTAAGTTACCTCGTCAGGTTGCTTACGAATTTCAACAATTATTATTGCATGAATAGATTTCTGAGTAAGCAAAATCAAATTAGGATAAAACTTTCTCAGCCGAGAACGCCTTTTACGGTCTAATGCATTCAAAGATTTGACCCTAAAACATTTAGAGAACCCATGGAATTAACAGTTAGGAAAATATATATGTTCAGAAGAACAAATATAGAAACATGGATTTCAAAGTTGTCAGCGAGCAAAGTTTATTGTGCAAGTTCATGAATTCGACACCAGATAGCAGTTTGGAAGATGATGGTAACAGTTGGAGTTTGACTGAAGATGAAGGCAAATTGCCTTTGAAACTGGTATTGTGAATACATGGAACTTTATGAAGTGTGATGTAAAACATTCTATCCTGTTCACTTTTAAATTGTAAATTACTGCATATGTTACATCCTACTAAAATTTGATGCGATGAGAACTAAATTGAAGAAAAAAAAAAGTTTCAGTAAGCATGGGTATGGACATTAAGTAATTAATGAGATGCCATTTTCTTGCTGCTTGGGGCTCAATGGATACTATGCAATAATTTCAGAAAATCAGTGACAATATATTTATATAGGAGCTATAAATAAAAAATGAAGATAAGAAAAAAAATCCAGAACTGCAAGTTAACCAGTTACCAAATTCTTAAGAATTAAATGAATCATGATTTCTTCTTACCTCATACTTCTATGTTTTTTTAAACACAGCACTGCAGTATCGGTGACCCATTATCACCATCGTCAGCTGTTTTCACGACTGTCAATTTTTTATTTTTTTGCCGGTAATTATCCAAACTGCCATCTGGTGTTCTTTTGAATTAATCATTTTCTAAACTGCCATCTGTTGTATTTTTGAAGAACTTTGTAATCATGCTTGGTTCGTCCGGAATCTCGAAGTTCATGGTTCTAGTATGGTTTTTTTGAATATATTTTTTTTCCCAAACTGTTAAATCCAAAGATTTAGATAGATGTTTCAAAAGTTTTGCTTCTTTTTCAATCCTAGATGAAAAAGAAGCAAAACTTTCGAAATATCTATCTAAACCTTTGGATTTAACAGTTTGGGAAAAAATATATATTAAAAAAACCATACTAGAACCATGAACTTCGAGATTCCGGACGAACCGAGCTTGATTACAAAGTTCTTCAAAAATACAACAGATGCCAGTTTAGAAAATGAGTAATTCAAAAGAACACCAGATGGCAGTTTGGATAATTACCGGCAAAAAAATAAAAAATTGACAGTCGTGAAAACAGCTGACGATGGTGATAATGGGTCACCGATACTGCAGTGCTGTGTTTAAAAAACATAGAAGTATGAGGTAAGAAGAAATCATGATTCATTTAATTCTCATTAATTGAACCTCATAATGTTAAAAATTCCCAAATTTAATATGTAAATACCAAATGCTTTTTTTTTTTTTTGCTGGTTAGGGTTCATTGAATACTAAGAACTAATTCCAATAAAAGCCATGACAATTTAATTTAACAATCTGATGGTATCTTTACCTTGTCATGATGGAGTGGTCTGCATGCTTAAATGACCCCGAAAAGTTAAGCCGGCAGTACCATTGCTGCTTAAAGGATTACTCATGCCAACCAGGTCAAAAGTGATAAACCAGACAAAAAAGTACCTAGGTAAAAAGAATGACCTTGGTCAAAAGAATGATGATCATCCACCATAAAAATATATATATGTATATTTTTTGCAAATACCCCAGGTAGTCTTTCGACATTCCTGGTGTTCTCTCCTGGCATGGCATACTTGTAACCCACTTCTGAGGTTGGGGTACCTGGAAGGCAGGGTTACGTTGCCCCGATGATATGATTGATGGTGATGATGATGATAATGGTGCGCCAGGAGGGTCCCTAATCCTAAGCTTAATCTAAGATGAATATGAATGATGATTAATAAATTAATGAGTCATTTTAACATCTTACCTCATATTTCATGTTTTTCAAACACGGTAACTATAGTTTTCAAATGATCTTGTCATTCATTTTCAACCGCCATTATAATGAATGATGATGATTGTGATGGCCATATGATTTCGGGGACCGTTTGTGCCTTAAAAGTTTTCATGACATTTGCCTTACAGGTGAGGAAAAACCCCGATAAAAACCTCACCCAGAAAAACTGTCCCGACCAGGGATTGAACTCGGGCCCGCTGCGTGACAAGGCAGCACGCTACCTCGAGACCACAGTCAAGAAATGCATACGTGAGTTCCAGAGGTAAAATATCCTCGTTCAGATCTGCGGGCAGGCTACTTCAGTGAATCACGACAAACATTACCTCAGGATAGCGATGTATGGAGCACTTATGTCTGCACAGCCATGAACCTACATGTTTGATAGTTCCACTGAGTTAGTTAATCACTAGACAAGCCAAGCTTTCAGGTGCAAACAGAAACAACCACAAAAGTTCCAATAAACATTGGTCTGCAAATTAACTGTTTGTGAGTAGGTTGGTAGATATTCATGGGATACCCACTTTACAAGCATCTGGAAGTTAGATTGCATCTCAAATTGAAGTTTTTTTGATTTAATCTTTTGAATCTGTTTGTTTGCACTTGAATGCTTTGTTTTTCTCATTATTGATAAAACTCTATGGCACGACAGGCCTAGAAGTACCCTGGCCTTTCAGCCAGCTGTGAACCTCCATGTGCATCATTCACATAGGTGGATGATCATCGAATCAGTGTAGGGATGCCATATGGTCAGTATGTCAGGTTCCCCAGCCAATATAGCTGGTTTTCTCAATCTATACCTCTTTTGAGCTAAGTTCCAGTTGTAATGTAAACAAACCAGATGTATGACTGCATTTTTATTGGTTGAATACTGGTTTTACCTTTAAGCATGTAAGAAAATGTAGTTCACTCTCTAACACACGAAATAAAAATATATATTATCCAGCACATGTCTATATAAGTTATATGGGAGAATTAATAGTGAGTGGAGAATATATTTTTATCGACTCACCTCATATGATCATATGAGGTGAGTCGATAAAAATATGTTCTCCACTCACTATTAATGATATAACCTCATAATGTTTACTTTCCAATATTAATTTCAATATATGGGAGAATCTTAAAATATATAATTAAAATTTTAATTCACATTGATAATTATATAAAAGCTACAGGATTTAACCATTTTTCACACAAACAGGCAGTATTTAATAGTTTAACACACAGACTTGTGAACATCCCCATGAGCAAAGAAAATTACAATAAAGAGAAAAACACATCATAAAAATTGCAAAGGATAATGGATTTCAAGAAAGATGATACATGTAAATAAATTTAAGGAACAAAAAATGATTAATGAAAGTACTCTTCACACAGATAAAGATATTGGTAAAAAATTCAAGTTCACATACCATACCACCCTTTAGTATTTGACAAGTTTCAAAAAATCTTCAACAAATTCAACATTAAATTAGCACTGAAAAATTATTACAGTTTAGGTAATTTAATAAAAACCAACAAAAATGAAAAGATTGAAGACGGCAAAAAATCGGGAATTTATCAAATTAATTGTAAAGATTGTGAAAAGATATACATAGGAAAAACAAAAAGGAATATAAATACAAGATTAAAGGAACACCTCAGAAATGTTAAAAATGGAGAAACAGAAAAATCTGCAATAGCTGCACATGCCTCATCAGAAAAACATTTAATTGAATCAAAAGCCAGTCTAATTAAACAAATAGACAAACAAAAGGAACTCACAGTTTGGGAAAAGATCCACATTCAGAAAAACAAAGGAAAACATATGAACTTCGAAGTTCCTGCAAATTTTGACCTGATCCAGAGGTTCATCGGTCCACCAACAGAGGGAAGAAGAAGAGTTTCTTCCGATCGACATAACATCAGTCGCCAAGAAAGTACTGAAGATGAGACAGTTATGGTCTCGAAATCGCGATCTACTTAGAAGATTTATATGAGGAGAGGTAAGAAACATTTAATTTCACCATAGTATAGAGCTACTCATTGTAGTTATCCAAATTCCTCATTATGCTGGATGGGCACTGGTTCCATAGGATCTACTGGGTGAAATTCTATAAAAATGTTCTTCCCCCTTGAGAACTGAAACCAGCATAGCTTTGCACCAAGGCATGATTGTCTTAAACCACTTGGCTATGGGATGGGAAAATGATTAATAAATTAAATTAAAAAAAATGTCACTTCTTGTTGAAATTAGTTAGTGATTACCAACCAGCAAAAGAACGACATCTCATAACCAGTTAATTTTCAGAACCATGTTACCTGTTTTTTCTTTTATCCCTTCATTCCAGAAAAAAATGGCATTCTCTCGTAACTAATTATCTACCAGACCCATGTTTATTTGAACTTTTTCCTCTTCATGTTTGCTTAGATCATCACTTTTGAAACACTCTGTATGAATGTGTGGGAAGTTGATAAACTTGTAGTTAGGTTTTTGGTCTTGCCAAGGGCTCTCCCCAATTCCATAAAACTTATGACCAGTCCAGTAAGTCATGCTTGATACATGAATGAACATACCAATGAAACAAAACAAAAGCATCCTTTTCTTATTTGTGAAACCTTCTATTTTGTGGAATATGAAAACCAAATTCTGAATTCTGTTTTACTATATATATATGTATTGTAGAATTTTGCGGATGTTTGATTTAGAAAGATTTCTTGCGATTTCCATGTCAATCATTCAAAGTTTGGTCTCTGGCCACTGGATCCAACATTTCAACATGATCCCACATACCGTTATCAAGGGATAGAAGGCTCGAGTTACTGGTATAGGTCTTACTTACCATTGCGATGTATATCTGTCATGCTCTTGAAAAGTGACTAGCGATCCATGTGCTGTTTTAACTAATGTTAATTATTTCAGTTAAATTAATTGTTGTAATGCAATTTGAAAGTAATGTTCCAGTCATAATGTCGAGACCTTTTTTGATCTGGTATGAAATTGGCATTTATAAATTTGTTTGTTACATGTGTTTTAAAAACTCTGAGATGCAGCAACACCCACACAACAAAATCTCTTAATAATTACCATGCATATATTTATAATCTTGGTTATGTGTTTATTATTTTATTAATTTTCTGATTCAATAGTACATAGGGTTAAATTACGTTATTTTTTAATAGAAAAGAGAGAAGTTCAGAATTTGGTTTATGTTTAGAGCCTGTTGCACTTTTCCTCTGTGTTTGTTTGTGTTTTTCCTTCCTCCTGTATTTATTTATATTTCTCATGTGGCGTATGGCAGAAGTCTGACACATTTATTTATTATTAAGGTTCACGAGCGTCAGACAGCAAGGATGAGAACAAGGTCGGAGTGGTTTCTGACCCCAGCGGACGGCAGCGAGGGAGGGAAGCTGGTGACATGTAGTACAGTGGACAGCGATCCGACGTCCATTCATGTACTTAGAGGCTCCAATACTAGATCATCTTCGGGAACAATTGGTAAGTTTCTACAAATTCCTCATTGTATTTCCCTTGCATCATGTCTTCTTAATTTAAATGCATTATTAAAGTTCTCAAATAATGATATTAACCTTTTGAACGCCATGCCCAGCGTGCACCGGTGAAAGTGTGTGTACAGCGGTACGCCACGCCCGGCAAGCTCCGGTTTTCAATCTTATTATTTTTAATATTTTTTTCCTGAAGTTTTTACTTCAATAAACTAAAATTATTTTTCGTGCTGTGTTTGTACATCCTTTCTTAGCAATACTTTGCACAGCCCTTACAGAATAACGGTACAGGCTAGTTGTAAATGCATTTTCTAAAGGAGGGTGTACATTCACGTTTCAAGGCCTTTTTTTTTGCTATGGAATATTGCAATTTCAGGATTTTCTCTTTATTTATTTTATTTTTAGTTGAAAAGATACCTGGCCAAGGGGTAGGTCGTGCTGTGAAACACAGTGATTCATGTCTCGAAGTTGACAAAAATACAATACGCGAGTTTATTGTGTCAGTTTTATCAGAAGATGAGAGTGACAGTTTCTGTTCATCAAATGGTTATTCGTTTGACGAATGTGATAGTAGTCCTGTTTCTAAGAGAATATTATTACAATCTAAGCCTGTAAATAGTAAAGCAAGTGATGTAGACCTAAATGAACATGGTGTGAGTGACAGTGGTGGGTGTGTCGCGCCAGACGAAACACGTGGCATAAAACAGCTGTTTGACTGGAATGGATTCGAACCCAGGACCATAAAAAATGTTCAACAATTTGAATATTATAATGTTTAGTGATAATGCCATCAAAAGTATTCAATAGGATAAATGTTTTAGTGATAGTGATAACAAATTTCAATGAAGACACCGTGCTGAATTCGAACATGGGATCTTTACAAGTGGAAGCAACACCGCCTAACCTTCAAATAAATGTATAATAGTGAATTTAAATTCAATTTAGCATGGCATGTAGACAGTTAATTATACTTTATAAAGGTTTATATTATATAGTATGGCGTAGTACTTTAAATTAAAAAACCTGGCATCCACAGCCCAGCTGGCAAAATGGAAACTCGGCGGTCAAAAGGTTAATATGTAAATTAATATTCTCAGGCAAATTATCTGAATCAGTAGAGTCTGCATTCATCTTACCTCATATTTCATTGTTTCTTGTAAGACATGTTTCAAAGAATCTTTACTCCTTCTTCAGTTGGTACAGATGATGATCTTTAAGTTGTCGGCCCTCGATCTCAACTTCTACTCCCTCTTTTTGTGGTCCAAAGAACTTGTTTGTTAAATTTTTCTCCCCAGCAATTTCAAAATTCATGATTCTCTCCTTGTTCTTCTGTATGTAGATTTTTTTTCCCATATGGTGAGTTCATTTGTTTTCTGTTTTAATAATTTGGTGTTTATTCTATTTTATGTTTTTCTGACCAAACGTGAGCAGCTACTGCCTATTTTTCTACTTTTCCTTTTTCTTACATTTCTTATGTATTCTATAGTTTTAATGGTTAAATTGCTCATTGTTTTACCTATGTATATGTTATCACAATCTGCACATTTTATTTTGTATATTTCTGATTATATTTGAAGAGAAAAATTTTCGCCCAGACTGAGACTCGAACCCAGGACCTTTGGCTTTCTGGGCCAATGCTCTACTAACTGAGCTACTGGGGCAAGTTCCAATCTAGACGCAAGTTTCTCTCTCTGGGCTCGAGTCTTAGTCTGGGCGAAAATTGTTTTCTTCAGAATAATTTATCCTTCAGTAAGAAGTGTTAAATTAATAATAAAAACTTCAATAATTCTGGTTTTTTGCTATCATCAATCTTTTCATTTTTTGTTGGTTTTTATTAGTTTATTTAGGCTATAATCATTCTTTGGTGCTAATCTGATATCATTTCTAATTTCTAATTTGAATAATTTAATACCAGATTAGCACCAAAAATGATTATAAACTAATAAAAACCAACAAAAATGTAAAGATTGGTGGTACAAAAAATCAGAATTATACCAAATAAAATGTGCAGATTGTGATAAGATATACATAGGGTAAACAAAGAGGAATTTATTAAATTAATATTAAGAAGCTAAAGCTGTTACTATGATTGAAATAAGTAAATTAATGTACACAACTAAATTATTGTAATCAAATGGTAAAGAGAAAAATTTATGCCTGAACCGGGAATTGAACCCCAAACCTTCAGCTTTCCGTGCTGATGCTCTATCCTGATGGGAAGGAAGCCTGAATTAGCTCAATGGATAGAGCATCAGCACGGAAAGCTGAAGGTTTGGGGTTCGATTCCCGGTTCAGGCATAAATTTTTCTCTTTACCATTTGATTACAAAGAGAAATTTAACCATTAGAACTAAAGAACACATAAGAAATGTAAAAAAAAAAAGTAGAAAAATCTGCAGTAGCTGCTTATGTTTGGTTAGAAAAACATACAATAAATGTGAACACAAAATTATTAAAACAGCTAGAAAACATATGAATTCACTAGATGGGGGAAAAAATCTACATACAGAAGGATAAGGATAGAATGATGAATTTTGAAATTTCCGGGGAGAGAAACTTATAAGGAAGTTCTTTGGAGCAGAAGTTGAGTTCCAGTCTGTACCAACTGAAGAAAGA
The DNA here is from genome assembly GCA_030220185.1 of Diploptera punctata. NCBI lineage: Eukaryota > Metazoa > Arthropoda > Insecta > Blattodea > Blaberidae > Diploptera > Diploptera punctata. The sequence continues at coordinate 489,487 of JASPKZ010007564.1, forward strand.
GCAAAGATGTTTTGAAACATATCTTGCAAGAAACAATGTAGTTAAGATGAATGCAGACCCAAATTATTTATTAAGTGGAACCTTATAATGCTACTTCCTATTGTATTTTCATCTGAATCAAGTGGGGGTGGGGTCCTACAGTCTTTGCCACATCCTGCATTTTGATTGCTGTGTCTCTCTGAAGTTTCACTGTTGGGGGATACAGGATTTTAACAGAGAAGAATTTGTGTCAGAGCAAGAATTTGCCTGGATAGCTCAAGAGAAAAGACCATCAGTGTGTGAAACTGGAGGTCTTGGGTTCAATTTCAAATTCAGGCAGAAATTGTTTCATCGAGCTACTCAGGCAACTTCAGAAGCCAGTTCAGTCTCTTTGAAATATCCAATTATTTGTAAATTCTGTAACTCAGGCTAAGATTTTCTTTTAATGTGACTGTATGTTATAGTAGGCGCAGGTTTGAGTGCAAGTGCAGAATCGGTGAAACGTCCAAGCATCCGTCGCTCATCCAGTCGGAGTGACAAGTCACGCCACCCTCCTCACCGCAGTTCAAGCAGACGTAAAAACAAGGAAAATGGTTCTAAACAAGCACAAGCACCTACAATGCAACCGCCCGGTATAATAACGCAACGAGAAGAAAAGAAATCTGTGCAAATAGAAGAAGGAAGAGGAGGTAAGAAAGCAGCAGTGGTGGTGAGTGGTGGGGAGGATGGCAGAGGTGTGGTGGTGGGAGTAACTCCACAGGATTGCACCGAAATGGATGTACAAACGTTTCACGTCACGCTTACTTATAAACCCAGAATATGAGCACAAAGTGTGTTACTTTGGAGTCTAGTCATTGCCAGATGGTTTTAATTTGTGATGTACAAAGAGAGCTGTTGAAATGTAATCTGATGTCTGATATTTTTAGTATCGCCAACCGTGACATAAATTAATTACATTTCAAAACTATATCTCATAAATAAAACTCCATCTTACAAAATTTAATATTCAAGCGTATGCCATAGTGTAGAAGGTAAGGCACTGCGCTACAAACCAGTAGGTCGAGGGTTCAAGTCCCATTGGGTCAGGATTTTTAAACTGGCCCAAACCTTTTGGCAGCACTATGGCCCTGGGGTCGACTCAGCCTTTAACGGAAATGAGTATCAGACGCTTGTTCTGGGGGTAAAGGCGGCCGTCATGCAGGGCTGACAACCCGGCTAACATCAAGTGCTGATTGTCCAGAAAAAGTGGGAGCCTTAACCTCCCACTACCCGAAGGGCCTCCTGAGGCCTGTAGTGGGATCACTTTAGCAATTACTATTAATAAAACAACATCCCAAATTTGTTATATGATCTTTATAATGGATGGGAATCATATAGTCAATTTAAAAAAAACAGTCCGATTCATGTCCACAGTTCAATAATTTTTTATTGTTTCCATGATAACCATAAGAAAACTGAAAACCACAGTTGTCAGTTGCAAAAGGAAAGGACTAAATCAATTGGCTCAAAGTGATCCCACTACAGACCTTAGGAGGCCCTTGGGGCAGTAAAAGGTTAAGGCTCCCTCCTTTCTACACAATCAACTCTAGATGTCAGCTGGGTTGTTAATCCTGCATGGTGGCTGCTTTTACAATTAGAACAAGCATCTGGTACTCCCATTGGAGGATGAGTCGATTCCAAGGCTATTATAATTATTCAAATAATTTTGATGTTATATTTTAAAATAACATTTTCCAGAATTTGACATAGTTTTATTTTAGAAAGAAAATTTAACACTTGAACCCCATATCTCGGACTCTGCATGTGAGTATGATAACCGATTACACCATCTGAGTTTATTTTAGAAAGAAAAATTAACACTCAAACCAGGACATCATTCAAGACTCGAACTCCAGATATCTGACTTTGCTCGTCAGAGGTTCCCAGTTCAAGTGTTAATTTTTTTAAATTACTTAAATAAATTTACATATAACATTGAAATGAAATCATCTCTAAATTAACTATGTTAATATAAATTTTCTTATAAAATGACATGTTATGCAATAGAAAATTCTATTTAACATACATAAATACTCGTTCTGTGATATTGAACCATCTCACAAAACAATCAGTGATGTAAAATTGATTACATAATTGGTATAAATGTGTTTGGTGATAATTCCAGTATCACGCAGATTTGCACTTTGACAGCTCAACCAGTACTTGTCATAGAAATTGTTTTGTACACCAATGTTCAGCTTATAACAAATTTACGATTGATTATGAAAGAAAAAGTTAAGAAGAAACTAAATGCCTACTACAGTTCATGCAATTATCTAACATGCAGAAAGAAGGAAGAAGAGGTCAGTATTTTAAAGGTATTTATCCAGTCCTCAATTAAACAAAGAGGAATTTAACTTCATTGATAAAAAAATCTTTGTCACAATTAACTGATTTCCAAATACTGAACTCCACAAGGACTTATCTCAAAATTGATTAAACAGTTTTCTGATCTCTATTGTTTTTCTTTTTATGCATTTTAGTTATTATTATGAGGAACAAATTTCAGGAAGATTTTTTTCTGAGTATTATAGCAAGGAATTTAATATATATATCACATTTTGAATCTACAGTATTTTAATTTTATCATCATCATCATCCAGGGATTAAGCCTGTTGGCTCGTTCCGGTTTCATGAAAGCTAGAATTGTTAAAATTGTTCAGACCATCTTCTGTGTGGGCGTCCAATATTTCTCCTTCCGTGCAGTTTATAATTTAGCAATAATTTTGGAAATCTTCCTTCTGTCATTCTATCAATATGTTCTTTCCAGTCGTTCCTATATTTAATTATTCGGTCTGTAAGTTTGAGAATAAAGTACTTAGGAAAATTTTTGGACCAAAGAGAGATGAACAGACAGGTGAATGGAGAAGACTACATAACAATGAACTACATGGTCTTTATAGGAAGCCAGATATAATAAGAACAGTTAAGTCTCGTAGACTGCGATGGGCAGGACATGTTGCACGTATGGGGAATGAAAGACGTGCATGGAAGCTTCTTGTAGGAAAGCCAGAGGGAAAACGCCCAGTTGGTAGACCAAGAATGAGGTGGGAGAACAACATTAACTATGATTTGAGGGAAGTAGATTATACAGGGAATGATTGGAAAGCATTAGCTCAGGATAGGGATGTATGGAGAGCTTATGTCCGCGCGGCCATGAACCTACGGGTTCGATAGTGCCAGTGAGTAAGTAAGTAAGTAAGTTTGAAAATATTTAGTTCCTTTCTTATATCTTCATTTCTTTTCTTATCCAGCAGAGTATATTCTGCTATATTTCTTACGAATCGCATCTCAGCTGCTTCCAATCTTTGTTCTTGTCTTTTAGTGATCGTCCAACATTCTGATCCATACATCAGTACAGGAACAGCCATTACTTTATAAAATTTAATTTTTGTTTCTTTTCTTATGTTTTTAAGGGTTCTTTTAATAGTGCCACACATTAGATTAAATTTATTTGTTTTGTCATTAATATCTTCAATTTTAACATATGATAAATTGAAACCTACATATTTAAAACTAATTTTGTATTACTTAATATTTTTGTTATTTAAACAGTTTAAACAGTCAGCAATATCTAATTGTTAAAATTTTGGTTTCAATTCAATCTGAGATTGTGTGAAATGAAAAATAGATCTGAGGAGAATAGGCTCAATAATAGTTAAAAAAGCTAAATTACATTAAAATTAAGACATTACATCCATATTAGAGTCGATCCTGATGGCATAGTGGTTACATAGCTGGAGTCAGTGGATTTTTAGGGCATAAAAATACTGAACATGGATTCCTTTGGAAGGGAACTAAATCATTAGGTCCTGTGTCTAACAAGGGAAGTACTTATGATGGACCAGTTGGATTGTAACAAAAATTGGAGGATATTAATAGTGAGTGGAGAACATATTTTTAACGACTCACCTCATATAATTTCAAATTTCTTTGATACCGGCGGTTTCAAAGAAATTTGAAATTATATGAGGTGAGTGGTTAAAAATATGTTTTCCACTCACTATTAATGATATAACCTCATAATGTTTACTTCCCAATATTAATTTAAATATTGGAGGATATGTTGAATGAAGGATACTGAACACCGTGATATTAGTAATTTCACTGCAAATTCAATAGTATGCATAATATTTAACACAAAATAAGGAACAATAAAATAGGAAAAAAAGGCTTAACATCAGTACATGACAAAATAAATAAGTAAAACATTTGGAAAAAATAAAATAAACAAATACAAATAGAAAATGATAGTGTGGTGAAAGAGGGAAGAACAATAAGGGACAGGGAGAGAGATATAAACTAACAAAATAAATATAGTAACGAAACGGCATGGTTACTTGAAGTGCAGCGCACCAGAGTGTGAATGTTTTTTCCACTCCCGCAGTTGAGTATTCGTACAGTATATACTAATTGTTTCTATTTAAACATAAAAAACTCAATACATTGTAAGTACAATTTCAAGTAACAAAAAGTAGACCCTACACAGTGCTCTGCTATCTGTATAAGGTATTAAAAAATATTGTAAATCAATGGTAAAGAGAAAAATTTTTGCCTGAACCGGGAATCGAATCCCGAACCTTTAGCTTTCCGTGCTAATGCTCAGACCACCGAGCATTAGCACGGAAAGCTAAAGGTTCGGGGTTCGATTCCCGGTTCAGGCAAAAATTTTTCTCTTTACCATTGATTTACAATAATTTAATTGTGTTTATTAATTTACTTATTTCTATCATAGTAATAGCTTTAGCTTCCCAATATTAATTTAATAATATTAAAAAATAGTTAGTTATTGATGTTAACAAGGTGGGAAACTAATATTTACGTTCTTTGCCCCGCTAACTGCACTTGTTCTTGAAACCAGCTGCAATGAGCAACTGTGCTGTTACAAACCAGTCAATGACGCGGTTGAAATTTAATGACAACACGAGTTTTATTAATTTTGTAGCAAAATGACTAACGTCATCATATTTAATGTCAGTTAACATATCCTCCAATTTTTGTTACAATCCAACTGGTTCAACATAAGTACTTTCCTTGTAAGAATTAAGGCACAAAAAACCTTAAACCTGAAAAAAGAGGCTTATAGCTACAGTTGGTTTAGAATGAAACAGAACCTTTCATGCATTAAGGTATGTTCAAAGTTAAAATTGGGAAACACATTATGAGGTTCTTAATTAATAAATTAATGAGTCATTTTAACATCTTACCTCATATTTCATGTTTTATCAAACACGTCATAATGGCGGTTGAAAATGAATGACAAGATCATTTGAAAACTATAGTTACCGTGTTTGATAAAACATGAAATATGAGGTAAGATGTTAAAATGACTCATTAATTTATTAATTAAGGTATGTATTCATGTACTATGCAATGAGACAAATTCATTAGGAGGACATTGCATGTTTTGTTTTGATTCCAGTATTGCACATAAATTACTGATGTAAGAACTCTTAGTTTACCAATTCACCTCTCCGTCTCATCACTTGTATGCATCAAAATCTTTGATATTTTTAGGAAGTAAAATTATGAGGTTTTATTTAATAAACATTAAATAATCATTGTAATCAACGGTAAAGAGAAAAATTTTGTGCCTGAATCGGGAATCAAACTCTGAACCTTCAGCTTTATGTGCTGATGCCCAGACCATTGAGCCAGTCAGACTTCCTTCCCAATGGCTGAATGGTCTAGGCATCAGCATATAAAGCTGAGAAGGTTCAGGGTTCGATTCCTGATTCAGACATTTATTACAATAGTTCAGTTGTTTACATTAATTTACTTATTTCAATCACAGCTTCTTAATATTAATTTTTTAACATATCAGCTGATTCATTTAATTGTAAATCAATGGTAAAGAGAAAAATTTCTGCCTGAACCGGGAATCGAACCCCGAACCTTTAGCTTTCCGTGCTAATGCTCTGTCCACTGAGCTAATTCAGGCTTCATTCCCATCCAAGCAGAAATCCTTCCTTTACCTTTCTCTACTGGCCCCACATTCAATTACAATGAATGGCTTCTACCTGAAGAAGACATGAAGGGACTCCACACAGCTATAGCATTATTACCATTGATTTACAATAATTTGATTGTGTTCATTGATTTACTTATTTCTATCATAGTAATAGCTTTAGCTTCTCAATATTAATTTAATGGTTCATTTAATGTTTATTTAGTACATACTATCTCTGTTTATATCCATTATGTGCCCCAGTGAGAAAGCTATAGTCAAAGCTTGCATACACTGATCACTAAGGTATCATAGTTTTATTTTTTTATTTTTTATTTATTTTTGAAGAGAAAAATTATATGCTCATAGTTTTGCTGTTTAATTATCACTATATCAGGTTTAAAATAAATATCAGTGAATTTTAGGAAGACAAAGGAACATCATCATGAAATATGAAAATCACATCAATAAAACACCATGAGTTATTGTGGAGTTCTTTAAGAATAATATATTTTATATCATCTAGAATTAAATAGGTAATTTGCATTCTTATACAGTATGTGAAAGTAGAAAGATATTCCAGTTACATGTGTGCTAAAATGATGAATTTTATAAAGAATATTTTAGTTTGATAATGGTATCATGTACTGATGTTTAGATATGTTCTTTTTTTAAGATCAACTGAATATAAAAATGGGATCAATTAGATTTTTACAATCTGAATGTCTTAAGACATCTATAAAAATAATAAAATTTTTATGACAAGTTAATGATTGTAGTGTTGTAAAACATAGACACATTTCTGGATGACTAGTCTCTTCTACTGTATTTATTAATTTGTTTGAGCTGGTATTAAGAGATTGCAGATGATAAGCTTTAAAAAATAAGTTTTCTTAATTTATTATTTAAAAAATCTGTTCTGTTGTAGAAAATATATGCATTAATTTAATTGAGAAAAATGGAAAAATTTACTTGTTTAAACAGGTCTACAATATTTAATTTTAGGAAGTTATATTTTGAGGTTATTTTAATTATATTATTTTTAGTCTGATCATCTTACCTCAATATTAATGTTGATTTGTTCTTGAACATGTTTCAAAACAATTCTGTTTTATCGTCAGCTTTTCTAGACTGGATTAATATTGAGGTAAGATGATCAGACTAAAAATAATATAAGATCTACAATATTTTTATGAAGAAATTATTCTTAAGATATGAAATGCTATTTATCTTTTAAAACATGAGAACATTATTATATTTATTATTAACATTATTTTCCATAAAAATACTTACTGCGTGATCAGTTTGTATTATCTCGACATGTATTCAAAAACTCTGAAGCTAGAGAATAAAGTAACTCAAAAAAATAAATAAATAAAAACAATGTAAAATTTGCTAATCATCATCATCCTCTTATCGTGTCCTCCGTTCAGAAGGTCAATTCAAAATTTCCTAATAATTTATATTTTCATTTTTTAAATTCTTTCATTGATTGATTTGGAAAAGTAAACAATAAAATGTTATGAAAATACATTTATTTATTTTAGTAATAAAATGTCATGTTTATTATGATACTTTAATGTGTACACATTTATTTATCAAAAAAATTAACATGCAACAAACCAAATGTCACAGTATTTCGTGTTTATGTCTTTATTCCACATTTGTATCTGCTCTATCACACAGAATAATGACTATTTTTTTTTTGTTTTGAGTTATTCAAGGCCATGCAGTAATAGAAGGATTTCTGTAAAGTTACTTTGTTCTCTACTTAGAAATATTTTCCTTTATTTTAATTATTTTTTATACATTTTCTTAAAATTTTGGTTGTACTACATAATTATTTTTTTTACCTTGTGAAATGCTTGGAATCAATTCTTGAGGATTTGGTATAGAATATTTTGTCTTTCATTTCAAAAATTGAAATGTATTCACTTTTATAAACTAGTGAATTTCTTAAATTAATTTTAAATTAACTATATTTACAGTTGTCACAAAAGAATTCCATAAATATTGTGCCAATTTTATGGTATATTATATGATGTTACAATATGTAATTTATTTCATTTGTACTGATTCTTACTTCAGTTGGATAGTTTACGTTCTTACATTTATTTCTAGAAATGTACAAATCTTTTTTGTTTTCTTTATATGTATCCTCACTATGAAAAAGTGGAATATAAAATAACAATTTAAGAATAGAATCACATAACAATGAAATAGGTCTAGTGACTTATTACAAATGAAAAATAAGGAACTTGCAGTTCAAATACAAAATTGATAGGAAGTAACAGTATGAGCTATTTTATCAAATAAATGTAATTGGTTCTTTACATCTCATCTCATACATTGGCTTCTTACCTGGGACTAGTTTTGAAAGTCATCTTCATTTTGAGCCAACAACTGACTGATGAGATGAGTTTTGGAAGCCTAGTATTTCCCCTCCCTATGGTAATGGATAAACAAACCTCGCAGTCAAATCCTTCTTCCCCAGGATTTTAAAAAATTCATTTCTTGTCATAAAATTGATGAGAGATCAAAATTACCAAAAAAAACTGGAAAGACCAACAGAACTCATAATTTGGGAAAATTAAAATATAAAATTATGGAATATTCACCTGAAAGGTCCGTCTCCTCAACTTAATTAGTTATTTAACTGTAGTGCTTTTTAAAACACCAGTTTTGAATCCTGCTGATGATGGGACAAGTCCCGAAAGCGCTACAGTTAAATAACTAATTAAGTTGAGGAGACGGACCTTTCAGGTGAATATTCCATAATTTTATATTTTTAATTTTGAATAATACCTCAATGGAACACATCATGAATCTTACAAAAGTTGAATTTGGGAAAAGCTAAACATTCAGTGAAATAGAGACAAGATAATGAATTTTAAAATTCCTGGAGTGTAGGATTTGATCTTGAGGTTTATTTGTCCAATACCAGGAGGAAAGAATATAAAAGGCTTCCAACAGCCATCTCATGAGTGAATTCTTGTCTAAGAATAAAGACCTTCAAAACTAGTTCCAGGTGAGAGAGCAAAATATGAGGTGAGGTGTAGGTACTACTTCATTTTCTTTGAAGGAACTTATACTTTTAAGATATGAAACCTTCACCAAAGGAAGTTTCAAAAATCATGGTATGGGGTTCTTATGAACAGTTGGATCAAGCTGAAGATAGGAGTAAGATCTTATGAAAAAAGTTGTAGGTAAATTTAAAAAAAAAAAAGTAGTGGAGTTTGTGTTCCCGACAATACAGCTATAAGTGGACTTGTATGGCATTCATTTTCCTTTTTTTCCCCCTCATTAATATTTATAGAACAGAGCTTAATTCTGGATTCAGTTGGCATTTCACATTTTTGTGGACAAGATTTATTTTGAAATTGGATAATTTATTTGTTCAGTCATGCATTCATGTTAAACCTTATTTAAGTATATTTCATTTTTAAATTGGCTTAATATTTCTTTAAATGTCTTAATTTACATATACATTTTAAGAAGCTACAAAAGCTTTAAGACATGCCTATGAAAACTGCAGTAGATTTTAAAATGAAGTATGATTTTTTTAATTATTCAGAGTATTATAGAGACATTTACTTTGGTTCTAAAATTTCTATTAGTTGTTTGTAGTAAAGTAAATACTCTATTCGTGTCCAGCATAATGCCTGGTCAAAGATAAGATGAAATGAAGCTCCTTTTATTGAAGGTCTGTGACATACACCGATGCCTGCTGATCAGGCCTGTCACAAATTATATTTATACGAGGGCGGATCAGAAGGTAACGCACAATAATTTTTTTCTGCCTTGGTATTGCAGCTAGAATGTTGAAATTTCACAGAGATATAGTTTGAAGTTTTCACTACAGATGGTATTTTTTTCTCAGGTGCACCTCTTGCGAGAGAAGCTTGAACTATGCAACAAAGATGGCGCGCATGCTACAGTCGTCCACCTGTGAGGATCGGAAAGTAATGCACAATAATTTTTTTTTAAAAAGTTTAATAGTAAAAAAAAGGAAAAAAATCACAAATGAACTTACATCTTTTACCTACTTTTCGACATAGTCACCAACTTTCTCAACACATTTTTCCCATCGTGTTGTGGGATTGCTGCTGTTGTCGGCCGGCCGGAGCGTGGCGAATCACTAAGGTTCACGCGTCCCTCTTGGAAGAATGTGCACCACCTGGAGACATTGCTACGGTCCATACAATCATCCCCATACACGCCACACATGTCCCTGTGAATTTCACTGGGTTTATGCTCTTTGGCCCACAAAAATCGAACAACACTTCTCTGTTCCTCACAGGTGGATGACTGTAGCATGCGCGCCATCTTTGTTGCATAGTTCAAGCTTCTCTCGCAAGAGGTGCACCTGAGAAAAAAATACCATCTGTAGTGAAGACTTCAAACTATATCTCTGTGAAATTTCAACATTCTAGCTGCATACCAAGGCAGAAAAAAATTATTGTGTGTTACTTTCCGATCCGCCCTTGTATATCATTTTAATACTTTTATAATCTCAAGAAATGCATTATTGGTTTGAAATATTTGTGCTGTAAGCTATCCAACTAAATAGATGTTTTTGAGACTGAAAAATAGTGATATATCTTTAACATTCTGAAATTGACAAAATGTAGAATTTATTTTAAGCATTATATGATCAGATAAGGTAGCCAAAATGAAGGAAGAAAGTTAGTTAACAAAAAAAAAAGGAGCTATATTTTTTTACGGAATAAAAAAATTGCATTCTTGTTTCACACTTTTGTACTTTTTCTTTCTTTCTTTGAAAGCTATTTAACTGATGTTATTTTAGTATTTTTAGTCATATGCAATGCAGTACATGAGTTGAGAAAGTTGTGGTACTGCTGATACCATTCCAACTGTCAGATCAGGACATTAAGCCTTGGTGGTCCAGGTTCTGCTTTTCGACAGGAATAGATTATGTGCTGGCACTGGGTTTCAAATACCATAAGAAACACTAACAAGAGGTGGATGATTAGAAGAAGAAAATTCTATAAAATTAAATAATTTGAGATTCCGGACAAACCAAGCTTGATTACGAAGTTCTTCAAAAATACACCAGATGGCAGTTTACAAAATCACTCCTTAAAAAGTACACTGGATGACAGTTTGGATAATTACCGGCAAAAGAAAAAAATTGACAGTCGTGAAAACAGCTGACGATGGGGAAGATTGCTCTCCGATACTGCTGTGCTGTGTTTAAAAAAATATAAATGTATGAGGTAAGAAGAATTCACGATTCATTTGATTCTTAATTAAATAAATATTTATAAATATAAAATAAATTGCCATTGTATGTGTATCTCACAATAGTGAGACCATTTCTATTATAAATGGTTAACACAAAAAATAGAACAAGATGAAGAAATGACACAAATTTTTAGGGATATCAGAGGGTGGAACAATTTAAATATCTGAGTGGTATCATTACTGAAAACAATGAGATTAAAGAGGAAATCGAGGAAAGACTGACAGCAGGAAACAAATGTTATTATAGCTTCCAAAAATTTTTGAAATTTTTAAGATCCATAAAAGGATATACACACATGGATAGATTACACAATGAATCAATAAGAAATGAACTGGAGATATTTTCAATAGTCAATAAACTAGAAGAGCACAAATACCAATGGAAAGAACAGACAATACAAGATTACCCAAAGAGATCAACACTTACAAACCACATGGAAAAAGATCTTTGGGACGGCCAAGGAAACGATGGACTTGAGACCAGAAACAGGCCGCATTGACCTAATCCTGGAAAGGAAGAAGAAGAAGAAAAATTTTTAAGATCTTCATTAGTGTCAATTAAGGTTAAGTTACAAGCATATAAAACTATAATAAAACCAGTAGTAACATATGGTTCAGAAACCTAGTCATTAACAAAAAAGATGAAAGCCTCCTCAACGCATGGGAAAGGATAGTCCTCAGGAGAATATTTGGTACATTTAAACTGACCCAAACCCTCTGGCGGTACTATGGCCCTGGGGTCGACTCAGCCTCTAACGGAAATGAGTACCAGATGCTTGTTCTTGGGGTAAAGGCAGCCGTCATGCAGGGTTGACAACCCGGCTGACAAAAAGTGCCAATTGTCTAGAAAAAGTGGGAGCCTTAACCTCCTACTACCCCAAGGGCCTCCGGGCCTGTTGTGTGATCACTTTACTTTAGTACTTAAGGTGAATGGAGAATAAGAACAAATAGTGAATTGGAAGAACTTTACAAAGCCCCAACAATAGTATCTGACATCAAAACTCACAGATTGAGATGGTTAGGACATGTGGAAAGGATGGGAAATTATAGAGTCCAGAAGAAAATATTAAATTCCAAACCAGAAGGAAGCTAATTGGCCGGATGCCCGAGACATAGATGCAGAATCTATGTAGTCTGGGGATTCAGAATTGGAGGAGGTTGGCAGCTTCGAGGCTTGAATGGCGGAAACAAGTAGTCGACAAGGCCCTGGTTCTCAATACACCGTAGCACCAGAAATTATGATGATTTTTATTATAAAGTAGTTACAATTTCTGACTGTTTTGTTGTCAGATATGTAATGGTACCTTACTAATGTTTGGATTCAACTAACCAACACATTGGCACTATTGAGTCTGGAGGTCCGTGTTTGCACAGACATTAGTTCTCTGTACATCATTATCCTTAATTAATATTTTCTAATCATTCCCTGGTCTCGCGCCGTAGCCGAGTGGTTAAGGCAAGAAGACTTGGCACAGATCTACAGGACTTGTGCTGGTTCGAGTCCCCATGGGGGAAGAAATTTTCTCATGGAATTTCAGCCAGTATGAGACTGTTGTACACCCAGCATCGTGAGGCATTTGGGTAGCTACAATAAGTAGTGACTCCAGGTTCAGAAGACCAGCTATAACGGCTGGGGGACCCGACACGGTGACCACATGTAACCCCTATACTGGCTAGATGATTGTCTACCTCTGTGATTAACACATGTGGATGTGAGGCCAGCAGGCGGATAGTAGGCCAAGGGCCTTCTAGGCCTGTCGTGCTTGGAGTTTTAATCATTCCCTGTATAATGTATTCACATAGGCTTTCACGGCCGGAGTTGCTATGATGATCTTGAAGAAGATTTTCGGGCTGTAGGCTGTGGTCGTGAGGCTTGTAGTTCCCCGACGTTTCGCCAGAGACTGCATCTGGCATCCTCAAGGGTTGTCTTGAGACTGGCAATTCTGTCCACTGTCTGTCCTATTTGTACATTCACCGCGATGTGTGTTCGTAAGTTATATCTGCCTTCTGATTGGTCCGCGTTGGGGACTTCCATTGCTCCAATGAGATTGCTAGACCATCAAACAGCAATCTCATTGGAGCAATGGAAGTCCCTAACACGGATCAATCGGAAGGCAGATATAACTTACGAACACATCGCGGTGAACGTATACAAATAGGACAGACAGTGGACAGAATTGCCAGTCTCAAGACAACCCTTGAGGTTGCCAGACGCAATCTCTGGCGAAACGTCGGGGAACTACAAGCCTCACGACCACGGCCTACAGCCCGAAAATCTTCTTCAAGATCATCATTCCCTGTATAATTCACCTTCCTCAAATCATGGTTAATGTTATTCTTCCACCTCATTCTTGGCTTATGTATCAGGTGCTTTAAAATTTATTATCAATGCTCCTTCATGTTTTGTTTATATTTTTGTATTTTGGATCCTTATAACCATCCTCAATGGAGGGTAGATTTCTTTTTAATTTCGTAGCGGCTATCTTATCTGATTAATTATTTTCAGTCTCATGAATTTTCTATCTTTCCGTAAATTATTTTGAATTATGTACAATTTCATATATTAAGTTTAGGGAAAAAAATATAGTTGCCAAAATGGAAATTTGATGTAAAAAATGACAGAGGGTGTATGTGTCAATCTCATTCCATGTGTAGATATGCCAAAGGAAGGTAGCAGCTAGTGATCTAACATTGTTCCAAGTCTCAAGTTTATATAATCATCCCAAGTGCCACAATGTATGTAGGAAAATTCTTAACATACTTCCCATTTTAATATTATTGATGCAAAGATACTGATTGAACGTATCACTCTTATATATTGACTTAGGCTTTCACAGCCAGAGTTATTGTGAAGATCTTGAAGAAGATTTCCGGGCTGTTGGCCGTGGTCTAGAGACTTGAAGTTCAATAGTGCATACACTATTTTACTGATCTACAACGAGAAGCCATTGAGATAGTCAAACATCAGAACAGTTTCAATAGAAAAGAAGTATCATTAAAAGTCAACAATGTATGGATACCGGTTCTAAAAAACGCCAGATGAAAACCGCTACAAGAACAGTCTATTAGACCTTCAAACAGCAACCTCATTGGTGCAATGGATGTTCCTACCGTTAACCAATCAGAAGGCAGATACAATTACGACGGAACAGACTGCTCAGAGAACACATCGCGGTGAACTGTATAAATAGGACAGGCAGTCGACAAAATTACAAGTCTCAAGATAATCCTTGAGAATGCCGGATGCAGTATCTGGTAAAACATCGGGGAACTTCAAGCCTCTAGACCATGGCCAACAGCCCGGAAATCTTCTTCAAGATCTTCATATCACTCTTAATTTAAACAAAATGTAGAGTATATTTGAAGAGAAAAATTTTCGCCTAGACCGGAACTCGAACCCAGGACCCTTGGCTTTCCAGGCCAAGTGCTCTACCAACTGAGCTACCGAGGCGAGTTACGATCTAGACGCAAATTTTTCTCTTATGTACGTTGTATGTTTCTCTTATGTATGCAAAGATAGAAGCTATGGTTTCAAGCATTTGGCGCGAGGGAATTACAACGTACATAAGAGAAAAATTTGCGTTTAGATCATAACTCGCCTTGGTAGCTCAGTTGGTAGAGCACTTGACCTGGAAAGCCAAGGGTCCCGGGTTCGAGTCCCGGTCTAGGCGAAAATTTTTCTCTTCAGATATAATTTATCCTTCTATGAGAAGTGTTAAATTAATAATAAAAATCGTTAAAATGTAGAGTTTTCATTAAAATTTTATACTTCTTTACAAATTTGTCATTGACATGTGTTGATTCTGAATAAAAACTTTGTGATCTGATCCAATGCCATTTTCAAATGCCATATCCGATTAGAATGGATTTTTTTGCTTTTATTAAAACACAGAACATTGAATAACATTCGATCTTAGTATGTTGTTATTTACCAATGGCTGGATGTTGACTAAAATCATTAACCTTTTTTGTTCCCCAATAAAAGTTTGCTATATTTTGGCTTTCTTATTTCCTTGTGTCAAGTTATCTGGATTGGAGAAAGTGGTTGCTGTCCATTACTGACTTTGTGTTAAAGATGTTGCATTGTTTGCTGCTGTAATTAATTTCTGTTGAGATGTAACGGTTAGTGTATAATCTGAAGAAAACATTGTATTGTAAGGATTTAAATTAGTCCGATGTCAGAAATCTATTTATATGCCACCTCATAAAAATTCAAAGTTTATAAATTACTCCTTGAAAAACAGGTTCTGCTATTTGGAAAGCAGGTGACCTAACTTCTTTGTTTTCTTGGTTTGTTGTTCATTAGGATGTTTGATATTCTATCGGTAGAGATCCGTGAAAGTGATTTTATTTTTAGGGAAAATTTGTTTTAAAATTTCAAGATTTCAATGTTATCAGGAATTTGGCGATGTTATTCTAAAAAAATTTAAATTTGAGTCTTTTAATCTTAGTTTAGTATATTAAACTCAATAACTTTTAGCTTGTACAATTGACATTGATTTTCTTCTTCTTCTTCTTCTTCTTCCTTCCAAGTATTAGGCCAAGGCCTGTTACGATCCTATAGAAAATTTTCCCTCCAGCGTTTGAGGGAAATTCTTGTATAAGACTTGAAAGCATAATAATAGTCCCTTCGATTGGTTGCTGGCCAAAGGAAGGCAAGACCAGTGATGGGGCTGCCATCTTATAGCCTCTGGTCAGGCTTTTCTGGAGAAGAAAAGAAAATAAAGGAAAGAAGAAATGGAAGAAAGGAAAGACTCCCTAGCCCTCGGATGCCCTAATAGCGTCGGCGTCAAAAAAAAACAAGAGTTAACCAAGAGAGGTTAGATAGTAAAGTTAAAAGAATGCAAAACACAAGTAAGTGGAAGAAATGTTTTGCACAGCTTGGGCACCTTGTGGTCGCCATCCACATATCCCCTAGATGAGGACCCCTGAGGAATACATTAAAATGCATACAAATTTTAATCGTAGTCACTAATTTGTAAGCAAAATTTACCTTTTAAGAAAAAGTAACCATAGTAAGTATCTCTGTATTCTCAGGTTTCAATCTCCGCCTTTGATCACTCACCACAACATCATACTGAGAAATAGATCTTTCTGAGTCCACATTTGAAGTTGGATACCAGATGGCTTCAAGAGATGTTTTGACAAACTCGGTAAACTCTTCCCTCAAAGAGCAAATCATTTTGCAAATGTCTACATGGGTACACTCTGGTCGTTTTAACTCTTCTTTTATGAGGCCTTGGAGAACAACATAGCCTTCGTAGAATTTAGAAGATTCAATGGCACTTGCATATGACAATTTCTATTACACAATGGCAGTTAAAAAGAAGATGGAATCCAAAAACAGTGTTTAAAAATTAATTATGAAAATTTTGCAAATAGAACAAAAAAAAATCTCTGGAATTCGTTGAAAATTTTAAATTTCAGTGTTATTTGGCATTATCGTGGGATTTTGCATTATTTCTCAATTCATAAATACTTTTTTTGAGGTTATGCGAAGTGGAATTAAGAAATGGCACAAGAAAATGACAAAATTAGAGCAGTTTGCCTTATTGCGACTCGCAAATTTCACGGATCTCTATCTATCGGTAAACGTTCACTGAACATGATTGTGCCACAATTTTCTTAAGATTTTCTGTCTGTGATATTGGATTCAGTTCTATTTTGTATCTATGTTGTGTTTTTTTTATCCAGAACAGTAGAAACTACTACAGAACATAATTTAATTTCAGCCACTTCAATTTTTTTCTTTGTTCTGTTGATAGTTCAATTTTCATTTGCATATGTCAAATTTGGTAGTCTTCATTTTGTAGAACTATAGTTGTGTGGTCTTTGTTTTAATTAATTATTTTTTCAATCAATTTCTTTAAATATTGCATGGAAAGATATGCAATTAGTTACTATGTTGCTTGAATTCCAATTGATTCTTCGTAATGTATTATTATGAATACTATACCTTGACAATGAAAAAACACACATTTATTGCAAATCTACTAGAATTAATATTTAATTTTAGGAAGTGATATTTTGAGGTTATTTTAATTATATTATTTTTAGTCTGATCATCTTACCTCAATAATAATGTTGATTTGTTCTTGGACATGTTTCAAAACAATTCTGTTTTATCGTCAGCTTGTCGAGACTTGTTTGATTTATGTTGCACAACCTGAATGTCGATGTCAGCTCCATCCTGTGGTTGGCTCCGTCGGAGCGTGACTTGTTTGGAGGTTCTTTGGCCAACCACAGGATGGAGCTGACATCGACATCCAGGTTGTGCAACATAATGCAACATAAATCAAACCAGTCTGGAAAAGCTGACGATAAAACAGAATTGTTTTGAAACATATTCAAGAACAAATCAACATTATTATTGAGGTAAGATGATCAGACTAAAAATAATATAATCTACTAGAATTGTATGACGTAATTATCTCCTTCCTAATGACTTTTGCTGGAATTTCCCATGATCACGTAATTCATTTGTAATCTTGGGAGGCATATTCAATCCCACCAGCATCATTGTTTTACATAACTTTGTTTTGATAGTATAGTGTCAACAAAAATTTATAACAGATTTTATATTTAACATAGACAAAATATTATTTAAAATTTAAAATAGATTCTGTTTACCTCACCTAATAGCCTGACTTCAAATTAGAGCAGTTTCAAAACCTAGGCAGTTTCATCATCAGTAATTTTATGATCAATGTTCTGTTGTCCATGAAGAAGCAGTGCTCCTGAATGACAACATTGGTCATGAAATTGCTGGTTATGAAACCTCCTAAGTTTAGAAACTGGTCTAATTAGAAGAGAGGATATGAGGCACTTAGGATAGCAAGGGCATATCAACAAAAATCACATTTTCTTTTCATTATTGCAATATAAACTTTCAACCTTCTTCTTTCGTCCGAATTGTAAACCACTATAGAGCACAATATTTAACTTCTTTGCATTGACAGATAAGCTACGTCATGCGATATAAAGAAAAAAGTTTGTGAAACTCTAAATACATTTTTCTTAAAACTACTCTTTTGTGTATACGCTCTTGCTATTCTAAACACCTCATATGAGGTGAGGTGAACAGAATTTATTTTAAATTTTAAATTATACTTCATAGTGATACTTCCTATATAGTTCAAAATATTTTTTTTTATATGTACAATTTCCTTAATATCAGATCACTTATACTGATTGGCAATGAAAGAGGGACAGGCGAGAATATTAGTCTTGGATATTTGGAGAAGTACAATCAACTAAGAATGTATTAGCATTGCATTTTGTTTATGGTTAAGTTAGAGTTATTAATATTTAATTTTAGGAAGTTATATTTTGAGGTTATTTTAATTATATTATTTTTAGTCTGAACATCTTACTTCAATATTAATGTTCAAGAACAAATCAACATTAATATTGAGGTAAGATGTTCAGACTAAAAATAATATAATTAGAGTTATTAAATTGATTGACTTAAGTCAGATTTGAACCTAAAGCTCTTGAGCTTATTGACGAGCTTACTAGCCATGTGGCTACGGAGACCAACCTTATACATTTTTTCTTTCGTATTAAGAGAAAAATATCTTATTGAATTTGTAAATAGACTTGGAACAATGCTATATTTATGAAAACTCAAGGTTAAATGAAATAGCAGCTGCAAGATTATCATCGACAAATGCAACCATCCAATTACAAGATACAGTGCAATGTAGAAGATTAGTGTGTATTTGATACACTTGCAACGGTTCTAGCCATACTTAAAAACTTAAGGGGATAAAAAAAATCATTCCATTAAAAGAGAGAGTGAAAAATATATGGTGAACATTGTACTACCATAATCATCATCATTTTTCATAATAATTATACTATACTTTTTCTACTGTTTATGTAGGAAGTTTTTTCAGGTTTAAAGAAATGAATGTATGTATGTAAGTTTTTGTGTGTGAGTGTGCTTTGCGTGTGGATAGTTTTTTTATCTGAATGTGTTTTGAGCGCAAGTTGCTGCTTTTTATTGTGTATAAGTATTGAGATTTTGCCGTGCAGTTTGAAGTGCGATGCATTCCAAGTAACATACTCGCTCGCATGGCCATAACTGCTCGCTCACTCATTATCGCTTGTGGGCTGATAATCCTTTTGCCGAAGGATGTACTTGTAAAGATGTGAATATTATGAAATGCTTATAACTGTTATAATATATTCCAAATCAGAAAATTTGATGATGAAAATACTGTGCACAGGTTTATTAAAAAATTTAATTATTTTTAGGTTTATTTCTTCTGACAAAAACAAAACTAATTATTTTTAGGTTTATTTCTTCTGACAAAAACAAAACTAATGATGTATAAAGTTCATATATGTTTTGTCTTATGCATCTGAAATTGGATCACTAACAAATTAGATGAAACATTGTTATCTGTATTGATATTATTTGTTTTTAAACATCTTAATGATGGACAAATTATATTTGAAAAGAAAAATATATTTGTATTTGAAAGGAAGATCCTCAGACAAATTTTAGTTTTTCTACTGAATATGAAGATATTGAAGTCTTTCAAATTTTTTACATTAAATGATGTACAGTAAATATATATAATGATAAAATATTTATGTATATTCCCTAATATCTTGTTATGAAAATTTGAGTGTATATACTTTCAATTTTATCTTTAAACAATTAATTTAAATATTATTGGCCAGAGTTATTAAGTGTAGCAATTGAAATGAAGATAATTGCATTTAATATATGTATTAGCAGTTATGGCCATGTAAGTGCATAAATTTACTCATGCATAATTCACTTTTATATATATATATATATATATATATATATATATATATATATATATATATATATAATTACATAAAGAGCCTAAAAAATGAATCTCAATGGAAGAAAAAAAGTATATAAAAGAGTAAATGTAAGGGATGAAAATTGTCTCGGTAAAGAAGTGTTGTTTGAAAAAATATTCAGTTTTATCAAGGGATTTAATCTCACTTCTTATTGTTTTTTCACCTGGAAATAACCGAGAAAAAAATTAATTTTAAAATTCCTAGGAGAAAGATTTTATTGTGAAGTTCATCTGTCCACCACTAGAGGGAAAGAATATGTGAGTCATTGAAGGCCAGTGCAGCAGTCAGAATCTAATACAAATTAATGAGAAACATTTCTGCTTTCTGCCTGAACTGGGATTTGAACCTAAGCCTCCAGCTTTACATACTGGTGCTCTACCATTGAGCTACTCAATGACAAATCCAAGAGCAAGCACAAATTTTTCTCTCCTTAATTATGAATAAAGTTTCTTTACAATGGGGAAATGGGGATTAAAAAGAGAAAAATTTGTGCTTGCTCCTGGAGTTCCCTGAATAGCTCAATGATAAAGCACCAGCACATAAAGCTGGAGTCTTGACTTGAAATCCAGGTTCAGGTAGAAGCTTTTCTCTTTGGTTATGTTAACACTTGCTTACAAATGGCTTTTCTGTGTATATTAATTTCCATATTACAGTCAGAATCTAGTTGAGAATGGAGATGATGATCTTGAAAACATGTCCAGGTGAGAAAATATGAGGTTAGATTATATTTCCAGTTCAGTCTCTTGATAACATTACCTCAAAGTGTTACTTCATATCAATTATTATTGTTTAAGAATTGAGTTTGTTGACAACATCGACAAATTTGTTTCAGATGTTGAAATGTTACAATTTAGCCAATGCTTATTCCTGTGTAATACAAATTCCTCAAGTCCTTCCCATGCAACAGTTATCCGAGAAATGTCTCTGATGTTAACAAACACATTTTTATAAAACAAAAATTAGCTTGCTGTGTTTCAAAAAAGTATTTACTACAAAATACAAGTCTAACTTTTTTGACTAAAAATATTTGCTTATTGTTGTGAATTTGGTTTTGTTTTAAACAAACATTTTTATTAAAGAATTCTCTGATAATGTTTAAAATTTGCAGTTAAAGTAAATAAATTGCTATGCAAATGATCATTTGTGTGTCCTAACAAGATATCATAATTGCATGTTCACATGTTGGATTCATGTGGATCTGTTACGTGCTCATGCCAGCATTTTCTAGGCCTTCCCAAATTTTTTCATCCTTTTGGCATATATGAAAGAATTTGTCCAGACCATCTATGGGGGTCCATCCTTTGAATATGTTCTCTTCACTGAAGATTGTATATCTGAATGAAATGAACTGTAGGGCCAAATTTGAGTTATTTTAGGATATATTCAATTTTGTGATGTTCAAGGAATGAGCATTCTGCTTTCTTTCTTATAAACCTCTTATATCAGCTGCTGTTAGCCTTCCTTCATCAGCTTTCTTAATTCTCATTGCCTCACTGCCATAAGTCAAAACTAGTCAAGCAAGTGATTCAAAGACTGCAGTTTTGTATATCTACAAAATATAATTTTTAAAATCTATAATTACTTATACAAAACTGTTATTCTTTCAGTTATATGGATGCAAAACATGAAAAAGTCTTAGGGTCGTATCTATGAACGCATGAGACCGTAAAAGTCATTCTCTGCTGAGAAAGTTGCACCCAAAGACGTTTATGCATACTCAAAAAATCTGTTCATGCGATAATAATTGTCGAAATTCCTAAGCTACCTGGCAAGATGACTTTGCAGAGAACGAATTGTCAGCAAACTGATGGTAACCGATGTATTTTAAAACCTTGCTGCATACCTTGCTGCTTTATCCAAGATGTCGGACCTTGAAGACTTCAATCATGTTTTCGGTATATGCGGAGAAGAGGAATTTGATAGAATCTACCAAAGAATTCAACTGGAAGAACAGGAGAATCGGTGTAATATCGCGAGATGCAGCCGTCGTCATATACAGTATTATTTGCGGGATGCAAGCATAAATGCATTCCTCTAGCAGACGAAAATAACGGAAGTGATCCCTATTAGGTTCGTCTTCCGGGCATATAGGCCGTGGTCCAGTCGTTCTTCTACTCGACGTTTCGTCTACTGCTGCGGTAGACATCTTCAGGAGATACTGCGTGCTCTCTGTGAACTCCTCAACAGTCGGCTGCAGACTGGCTGGTCGTTGGAAACTCCCTCCCTATTTATAGGCACGCCCCTGGTGGAGAGGCGGTTTTCTGCGCGGTCCGTGTTGCGTGCTGTTTTGTCCAGGCTGTCGCTAGCAGAAGTCATAGGCTTCGTTGTCGTATTGTGCAGTGCCGGGATCCAGATTTTGTTTATCTTCATGGTTTCTTCTTTTTTTGTTAAAGGAATTTTTGTGAACAAAATCTGGATCCCGGCACTGCACAATACGACAACGAAGCCTATGACTTCTGCTAGCGACAGCCTGGACAAAACAGCACGCAACACGGACCGCGCAGAAAACCGCCTCTCCACCAGGGGGCGTGCCTATAAATAGGGAGGGAGTTTCCAACGACCAGCCAGTCTGCAGCCGACTGTTGAGGAGTTCACAGAGAGCACGCAGTATCTCCTGAAGATGTCTACCGCAGCAGTAGACGAAACGTCGAGTAGAAGAACGACTGGACCACGGCCTATATGCCCGGAAGACGAACCTAATAGGGATCAAGACGCCGGCCGTGAAAGCCTACAGTTATACATAACGGAAGTGGTTTTATCGCTGAGAATTCTGGGCAATTTCTTGCCAATATTACGAAAAAACTACTTTCATGCATGACCAGTCGGCGACTCGCTAATTTGAACTTTGCACATTCTCACGGAAAACTCAACTCACCAGAGACTAATGTATTTGCATGCGGCCCTTAATCTGGTAATTGTACACATAAATATTAGCTTGTTAATAACCATAATTGATAAACATAATGCAAGAGTTTTTATTAATGATATAATCTCATAATATTTACTTCCCAACATTAATTCAAATATAATGCAAGAGTCTTTACATTGTGTTTGAAGGGAGATGTTATAAAAAAGTGACTATATTATGAATGTCAAAAAGTTAGACTGCATTGACTTGAATTATGCACGAGTAAATTAATTTGTTCAAGTAATAAAAATGATACATAACTAATCTTGGAACTGTCAGAAAAAATGGCTCTTGATATGTATTAGTATTTATACAGAATATTTAAAACACCAAGAAACTGATGGTACACTTTATACTAAAAGTTCTATCCTGTAAACAAATTGCATGTGTTGTCAAGGCATCTCATATCAGCTGATATTGCAGTATAAGATGCATTCTGGATAAAAGTAAGTAAATATCATAATGATTTTTCTATTATTAATTTAACATTTCTCAATGAAAGATAAATTATATTTGAAGAGAAAAATTTTTGCCTAGACTGAGACTCGAACCCGGGACCTTTGGCTTGCCAGGCCAAACGCTCTACTAACTGAGCTACCGAGGCGAGTTGCAATATAGACGCAAATTTTTCTCTTATATACGTTGTAATTCCCTAACACCAAATGCTTTTGAAACCATTGTTTCTATCTTTGCAAATGGCAGCTTCTTAGTTAAGAAGACATATATTGGGAATTTTAACATTACTTTATAAAGCTAGTAAGGCTTCTAATATAATTTATCTTTCATTGAGAAATGTTAAATTAATAATAAAAACATCATTAGAAGCCTTACTAGCTTTATAAAGTAATGTTAAAATTCCCAATATATGTCTTCTTAACTAAGAAGCCGCCATTTGCAAAGATAGAAACAATGGTTTCAAAAGCATTTGGTGTTAGGGAATTACAACGTATATAAGAGAAAAATTTGCGTCTAGATCGCAACTCGCCTCGGTAGCTCAGTTGGTAGAGCATTTGGCCCGGCAAGCCAAAGGTCCCGGGTTCGAGTCTCGGTCTAGGCGAAAATTTTTCTCTTCAAATATCATAATGATTTGTTAGTTGTATGATGACAGATAATCAATAAGGCTGTAATCATTCCAAAATTTTTTTACAATTTTGTTAAAGATTTTGTACTTCGTTTTAAACTTTTATGAAAATTTTGTCAAGCATAGTGATAAAAAATACAAAATATCTTAGACATATTTTGGTTTTCATCAGATTTGCATAAAAACTATTTCTAAAGATATGCATAGGAAGAATGATATTTTTTTTCCAAGAATAATATGAAGTAACTTGTCATCATCATCCATGCAAGTATTAGGCCACATGGCTTGTTATGATCTCAAAGAGGAGTTTTCCATCCAGTGCTTTTTTGGATGTCCCAGCGATCTTTTGCCTTGGGGGCAGTAACGAAGCATGGCTTTTGGAATTCTATGAGATGGCATTTGTTGAAGATGGACTTTCCATTTGTTCTGGTAATTTTGTATATGGTAGAGAATGGGTGCTACATCCAACTCTTCCATAATTTCCTCATTTCTTTGTATAACCTGCTGTACGGCACATAAATCACATCTCATTTGCTATCATTCGGCTTTTGTCTCTTCTTCATATTGTCCATGCTTCAGAAGTAACTTGTATATATTATATTTGAAGAGAAAAATTTTCGCCTAGACCGAGACTCGAACCCGGGACCTTTGGCTTGCTGGGCCAAATGCTCTACCAACTGAGCTACCGAGGCGAGTTACAATCTAGATGCAAATTTTTCTCTTATATACGTTGTAATTCCCTCTCGCCAAATGCTTTTGAAACCATTGCTTCTATCTTTGCAAATGGTGGCTTCTTAGTTAAGAAGACATTTATTGGGAATTTAACATTACTTTTTAAAGCTAGTAAGGCTTCTAATGATGTTTTTATTATTGGTTTAACATTTCTCACTTTAAAAAGTAATGTTAAATTCCCAATAAATGTCTTCTTAACTAAGAAGCCACCATTTGCAAAGATAGAAGCAATGGTTTCAAAAGCATTTGGCGAGAGGGAATTACAACATATATAAGAGAAAAAAATTGCATCTAGATCGTAACTCGCCTCGGTAGCTCAGTTGGTAGAGCATTAGGCCCGGCAAGCCAAAGGTCCCGGGTTCGAGTCTCGGTCTAGGCGAAAATTTTTCTCTTCAAATATAATTTATCTTTCAGTGAGAAATGTTAAACCAATAATAAAAACTTGTATATATATTTATTTATCCTATCTTCTTGCCACCAACTACTTTAGTCCCCAAAAACTATAGATTTTATATTAATCTCTGTCATTTTTGGATATTTTATTTTTCACTCCTTCTCACACCCCAAACTTGAGCTTGAATGTCTTTGGGTTTGTCACCAATCAAGTTAGTCACCTCAAGAACTATAGATTTGACACTAATATTTGTCAGTTTTGATTATTTTTACATGTCACCTTTATAAACTCTGAATATTCATAACTTCAATATCATTGATGACCAATAGTTTTTAATGTAACTGCAGGTCTATCCCTCCCTATAGGGAAGGTAAAGTTGTATATTGGATCATGTTTAGAGATGAGATGGGTAGAGTCGTGGGACACTCCACATTGTGGTGTCACTTAAAGAATAATATTGTAACACCACTTCACTTTACACCTACCGTTATGTAGTAGCACTGGGTGATGAACTCATTTTAGATGTCCTGGGTTCAATTTCAGTTTGTCACAGCTTACAAGACTCCCTTCAGGGGAACAACGTGAAGACTAAAAAAAAATAGTTTTCACTCAAATAAAAACACTGGGTTAATTTAAAAATTCTGTTCATCTCTCTTTGGTCCAAAAATGTTCCTAAGTACTTTATTCTCAAATACTTGTAATCACCTTTCCTCCCTTAAAGTAAGAGTCCATGTTTCGCACCCATATAATATAGCGGACATAAGCTCTCCACACATCCCTATCCTGAGCCAATGTTTTCCAATCATCCCCTGTATAATATACTTCCCTCAAATCATAGTTAATGTTATTCTCCCACCTCATACTTGGTCTACTAACTGGGTGTTTTCCCTCTGGTTTTCCTACAAGAAGCTTCCTTACACGTCTTTCATTCCCCATTCGTGCCAAATGTCCTGCCCATCACAGTCTATGAGACTTAACTGTTCTCATTATATCTGGCTTCCTATAAAGACCATGTAATTCACTGTTATTCAGTCTTCTCCATTCACCTGTCTGTTCATCTCTCTTTGGTCCAAACATTTTCCTAAGAACTTTATTCTCAAATACCCGTAATTTCCTTTCCTCCCTTAAAGTAAGATCCATGTTTCGCATCCATATAATATAACTGGTAGAATAATAGTTTTATATATTTACAGTTTAACATTTTTTGAAAGGAGTTGGGAAGTTAAAAGTCTCTGTAATGCATAATAACAAGCATTTCCAGAATTGAGCCTATGTTTAATTTCTTTGTGCATCTCATTCCAGTTTGTGATTATTGTTCCTAGGTATTTGAATTCAGCCACTTCCTCAAAATTTCCCTCATTTGTCATTAGCTGTCCATTTCCATTATATAATGTGTGACCATATATTTAGTTTTATTGATATTTACCTCCAGTCCCACTTTCTTAGTGTTACTCAGTAGCGTGTGCGTGTTGGCCTTTAGTATCTCCTCGCTATCGCCCAATAGTACTACATCATCAGCATAAACTAACAGCTTATTAATACCATTGAGTTGTAGGCCTTCTTCATCCTTATCAGCTGTGTCATCAACATTAATTACTCTCTAATGATACCAACATAAAACTTTAAAACTTCCTCTAACATTTCCTCTAAAATTTCATATTCATATTTATACTTTTAAGTGAGTTATTAAATTATATTATTTTTAGTCTGATCATCTTACCTCAATATTAATGTTCATTTGTTCAAGAACAAATCAACATTAATATTGAGGTAAGATGATCAGACTAAAAATAATATAATTAAAATAACCTCAAAATATCACTTCCTAATATTAAATATTATTAGTTATTAAACTTTCTTATAGACTTTTATGAGGGGAGGGGAGAGAGAAAATAAAGCTAATTATCATCTTGTACTGCAATGTTAATATATTTGAAAGCTGGTATCAGATGCATTTTTACAACAGGAAATACAAGTCTTGGTATTGTTTCTTATTTCTGTAATTTTTTCCACAATCATCACTTGTGTGTAAGTCACTTTTTATAATACACATTTTACATATATATACATAATATATAATATATATATTTTTGCATGGTACTGGTTTCTACACAAGTTGAGCACCAAAGAAGTTTTAATCATAAGTGGTATTTATGTGAAAAACAGTATTGTTTTTATTTTTTAGTTTTGATAAGGCATCTCATCATTTTTATTGTTTATTGCAAAATAATTATCTTTTGTTATTATCATTTTTTATTTAATTTATATTATCAATTTTTTCCCACTTAGTCATCGAGTATAAGAATTCTGACATGTTTATATATTTTATAAATGTATAAAATACTTATTTGTAATGTAATAATGTTAAAAGAAAAGAAACACATGGTAACAAATTTGTCTGATATGTCTACTTTAAGATGTCACCTTAAACAATTCCAAAATGTCTTTGTACATCAGATAATCATACATGTCAAAAGAAGCTTTCTGAATTAAATAAAAAAGTTGTATTACACTGAATCTCTTTGTATTGTGAAGGGAATAGTAACTCCAGCGATAAGGCTGCCTGAGCTATCTGACCCATAGCCAATATTAAATTATCATAAGTAATGCCACGAGTGATTTCCAATTTATCTAGAGAATTTGGAAATCAAGAGTGGCATTTGTTAAGACTATTTAACGAATAAAATTAAGCTGTTTACTCACAAATAATTATTTAACTATAGTTATTTTAAAATATTTATATATTTAATGTAAATGGCGATGTTTGAAAACAAATGAGAAACGATTGGTGCGCTTCATTTCCTTCTTTTGTTTATCACTGCAACCAGATCATAATATTATTTATTGCCAAAGGACCGCAATGTTTGTAAGAATGCACCCTAGTGGAGAAATTTATAACCAACGTTATAGGTATTAATTAATTTGATGTCCTATGATGTAAATATGTCAATTATATTTTTCTGGGATATTATTACCTGGGAAAAAATACATTTAAGAAAGTGCAAACAGTGGTTTCTTTTTTGGTGGTATAATCAATTGCTACAAATGTTTTTATATTAACTCCCGCATGCGCTATGTGTTGACATTCATGCACTATATATATATAATCTGTATAACCGTACTTCTTAGTGAGTCAGTCACTGCAAAATAATGCTATGACCTATTCAGAATGTTAAAAAGGAGGTGCTTTCTTTATTATGATAAACTTTAGTTGGTAAATTTTAGGCAAAACACGACTGTGATTGGTTGTAAATAAGAAATCATTGAAATGTGATTGGTCATTGACTCCCATTTGGGGCATGAGTTAAATAGTCAATTTAATTAATTTTGGATGATTGAAAGTAATTGAAAATTTTAAAATTACCATAAACTACTCCACCAACTGTTTCCCACCAAGTGATTAAGGCAAGATCCTTGGCGCAAAGCTACAGGACATACTCTGGTTTGAGTCTCCATGGGGAAGAAAATTTCTCACAGAATTTCGGCCAGTATGGAACCGGTGCTCACCCAGCATCATGAGGCATTTGGGTAGCTACAATAAGTAGCGGCTCCAGGTTGAGAAAACCAGCTCTAATCACTGGGGGACCCGATATGCTGATCACATGTCACCTCATCACTGACTGGATGATTGTCTACCTCTGTGATTAATGCAGCCAGCTGGTAGGCCAAGGACCTCCTAGGCCTGTTATGATATGGAGTAGTAGTAATACTCCATCAACTGTATGTTTACTTTATGGAAGAAGTAAATTTATCATAAGTAACGTCATGAGTGATTTCTAAATCATCGATAAATTCACGAGCCCCGAAGTGACTAGAGGATTTGAAAATCAAGAATGACATTTTTTAGGACTATGTAACGAATAAAATTAAGCTGTTTACTCAAAAATCATTATTTAAATATAATTACCGGTATTTTAAAATATTATATATTTAATGTAAACGGCAATGTTTGAAAACAAATCAGAAATATGTGGTTATGTTTCATTGTAACTTGATCATATCATTTATTGCCAAATAGGATCGCAATCAGCATTAACCCACTGATCGCAATATTGTCTGAACGTACCCTAGTGGAGGAAAAAATGAAACACATCAAACTGTATATTATAACCAACATTATAGGTTATCAATTTATTTTTTTAGTAAACAACTCAGTAAAATCATTATTTAAAATTAATTATTGAACACACAGTTATCAAATGTGTAGTTCGATGGAATGTTCATTATTTGATATATTCAATGTATTTGTTGGAGTCACTGCAAAATAATGCTCTGACCTGTTCAGAATATTAAAAGGAGGAGCTTTCTGTATTACAAAAGCAGGAGCTAATAAAGAGAAATTAATAAAGAATGAGGTCAAACACGACTATCATTGGTTGTAAAATAAAATTAATTGAAACGTGATTGGTCAATGACTCCCATTTGGGGCATGAGTTTATACTTACTTACTATGTGGGTACTAGTTCTACATATATTTTACTCTATACTATTTTTTTAGTTTGCATATTTTAATTATAATTTAGTAATGGTCAATATTTCTAATTTGAATGTATGTATCTAATGCTCTAGATTTAACAATATTTTGATGTTAGAGTATGATGTTTCTCTAATTTGAAATGTTATAATGACTATATTTGAATAGTAAGGTGACATTCTTGAGATGGACATTGTAGCCCATCTATAGACATATATTATACCATGTCTTTTTTTAAACATTTATATCTCACCGAATTACAGAGTATAAAGTATGTATTGATTTAATAAGGAAAATACTGTATTCAGTACAAACAACTGTTATAAATAATATTTTACTCTCAGATATGTGCCCTTCATTCGTAATTAAAACATTATTCAATATTAATTCTTTGTAAAGAAAAATCAAAATTGCCAAGTAATTAATTTATGCAGAATATATTTAATAATCTGTTAT
The DNA here is from genome assembly GCA_030220185.1 of Diploptera punctata. Classification (NCBI taxonomy): domain Eukaryota; kingdom Metazoa; phylum Arthropoda; class Insecta; order Blattodea; family Blaberidae; genus Diploptera; species Diploptera punctata. The sequence continues at coordinate 519,606 of JASPKZ010007564.1, forward strand.
TTGCTTATGTTCAACAATTTTGCAACTGAAGCCACCTTCCTGTTCCCCATCTCCATCCTTCTTGATTAAGGGTACCTTCTTTTTGAAGTCCTTTTGAAGAAATAATTTCAATAAACTTTTGGTACCATATTCTTTGCTATCCATTGAAATATATTTTAGGCAATCATTGTTGTTATATCCTTGTTAGGTGTCCAAACCATTTTATGGGATGTGAATGAAAAATATTTAAAAAATATATTTTAGCGTTCAATTGGATTATTTGATAAGAAGCAAAGGTGTATCAAGATTGCAAAAAAAAAAAAACTCAAATGAAGCAGTTAGGAGATGGATGAAAGCAGAGAAGAATGTGAATTGAAAATAAGGAGTTTCTTTCAATAAATATATTGAAAGAAGTTCTACTGGCTTTATAAAGTAATGTTTTTTTTTTTTCAATGCCACCTGTTTGTCATTTGATATTTCAGGTATTCTCTCCTGGCATTGGCATATTGTAACCCACTTCTGAGGTTGGGGCACCTGGAAGACGGGGTTATGCTGTCCCAATGATATGATGGGTGATGACGATGGGTAATGATGTGCCAGGAGAGGCCTTAAACCTAAACTTAATCTAATGAGGTGAATATGATATTGATGATAATGATGGCAATATGATGTTCGAGGACTGTTTGGGCCTTAAAGTATCCTGACATTTGTCTTACAGGTGAGGAAAAACCCTGAAAAAACCTCACCCAAGAAACTTGTCCCAAGCGGGGATCGAACCCGGGCCTGCTGCGTGACAAGGCAGCACGCTACCTCGAGACCACAGCAGTGGACTTATAAAGTAATGTTAAATTCCCATTAAAAGTCTTCTAAAATAAGAATCTGCCATTTATATCTGTGGAACAATAGTTTGCAGTGTTTGGCACTCTCGGGAATTGCAATGTATAAGAGAAAAATTTGCATTTAGATTAAGAGGCCTAGGACAGCTTACTTACTTAATACTTAATACAGGCTTTCCACTTTACAGCAGTTTGCCCTTGATTCCTGCTTTCCAGAGACTCCTATCTTCCCATTGTCAATCTTCCATACCCCTCTTCATCATGGCATCATATATTCCCTCTTACCATGTTCTTCTACCTCTCCCTCTCTTCCTTCTGCCTGGTACCATCCAATCCAACACTTGTTTAGGCCACTGGTCTTCCGACATCCGTTGTACGTGTCCATACCACTGTAGAGCTCTCTTTGTTATCCTATCGATAACAGTTTCTTGTGCATCCATCCTAGGATAGCTCAGATGGTATATAAATCGAAAGGTCCTGGGTTCAAACCCCTATCTAGATATATATTTTTCTCTTCAAATATAATTTGTCCTCCAATGAGAAATGTTAAATTTATAATAAAAATATTGAAAGAAACTGTACTGGCTTTATAAAGTAATGTTAAAATTCCCATTAAAAGGAATGGTTCGTAGCATCTGGCACTCTCGGAATTGCAATGTATAGGAGAAAAATGTGTATTTAGTCCTAAGATAGCTCAGAGGGTAGAGTATTAGCATATACAGCTAAAAGTCCTGGGTTTAAACCCCAGTCTAGGCATATATTTTTCTTTTCAAATATACGGAGTTTATTTATATGTTTATTTATTCATTTATTTATGACATCTCAATGGAATTGCAGTTCTCAAAGAACCTAGCACATTTCACAATGTCTCCTATTGACTTTATGGGTTGTTTTCAATCCTTATATTTTGTTATCTATTCTTTTGAAATCTTAAACTACATACATCCCAGATGACAATAATGGTATCATTTTTATCTTTTAACATGCTTTGATCTTTCCATCTGATCAGACCAGCATTCTTAATGTCAATCTCACATCAAGCTCCAATCTGGATGACCAGGATATACCTTTTTGTCAGGATCATCACTTTTGATCTGTACAGCATCTACCACCATCAAAGCTCTCAGGATCATTTGAGCACTCAGGCACCATTGCTACAACATGTCTTTACTGCATAACATTTCAACATTATATAGGTAATTTAAATTATGGAATTTCTTAAAGGTAATTTAGCGAAATACATTTTTAAAAAATGCATATAATTATTTTGTGTTGCACATTTTCTAAAACTTTTTAAAATTATATCCTGTTTTACAGGTTTACTTTGTTTGAAAACAGAAATCTGAATGATAAAGTAACACATTTTGATATTATTATATTTTAATATTAATAATATATTTTTATATGGCAATTTTGATTTTTATTGTTTTGAGTTGATATAATAATTCTGTAGAATGAAGTGAGCACATTATTAAAAAATAAGTAAATTTAAAAATTCATAACTTTAAGTGTAATTTTTTTAATGGTCAATTCCAGTTTATTTTGTTGACTAAATTGTGAAATTGGCTTCCAAATATGATGTAAAAATTGCATACAAATTGTCAATAGTAACTTTTGAAACAGTGCAAGAGAGAGAATAAATGGTAAATAAAAATTTATAAAATATATATTCTTTACATGAAAGTGTTATTAAAAAATAACACTTTATAATCTTTTCAAATAAAAATTAATTTTGTTTTAAAATGATATTTCTGAAGCAAAGATCACAAGAATATTCAATTTCATTGTGGTAACTTTTCAGAAATCAGTAGAGGTAATACTTTTTTCTATTGGCAAACATACCATAAATTTGATCAAATTGATTTAATTTTAATTTTTTGTTTTTACAAAATTTATGAAGGTATCATTTGGATCTACTGATTCCCCTCCATCTTCTATGATCCAGAAATGCCAAACAAAGATAAAGAAGCTAAAATAATAACATAAATCCATAATTCTGCAATGATACTAGGACACTGTAATATTTATGGAAATAATCAGGAAAATTAAGTTATGTAGATAGGAAATAGTCCTGTGCCGTAGCCGAGCGGTTAAGGTAGGAAGCCTTGGCGCAGAGCTACGGGACTTGCGCTGGTTCGAGTCTCCATGGGGGAAGAAATTTTCTCATGGTATTTCGGCCAGTATGGGACCGGTGCCCACCCAGCATCGTGAGGCAATTGGGTAGCTACAATAAGTAGCGGCTCCAGGTTGAGGAACCAGCTATAACGGCTGGGGGACTCGACATGCTAACCACATGTCACCCCTACACTGGCTGTTGATCATCTACCTCTGTGATAGACACATGTGGATGTGAAGGGCCAGCAGCCGGCTGGTAAAAGGGCAACCGCTAAAAAGTGGAAAGACCCTCAATCGGAGATAGGAAATAACACTATGAGGTTTTTAATATTGTTTATTTTTTATTTCACTCACCTCAAGAAATAAAAAAATAATCAGGAAAATTGCTTGGTCAAGAAAGGGGTAATATTATTTTTGACATTTGAAAGAGAAATAGTCTATGAACACCTTCGGCAATAATAAAATAAGGAAATGATCACTATAAGAAATTGAAGCCAAAACATCTGAAAAAAATTAGAAACATGAAATCAGGAACATTCCAGGAGGTCCAACTGGGCTAGGGCTAGTAGTTGCTCATTTCTGTTTATATACTGGCGACAGTATCCTTAGAAAACATACACAGAGTTTGGGCTTACCTACCCCTGTCTGCATTACTCTGTGAAGAATGAAGGAATGGGTGGATTCCATCTCCAACATAACCCGGCTCTATGTAGTTCCATTGAGGTTGACAGATACTGGGATGCTAGGAACTACAATCTTTAATTATAATATTTGTTAATGATTTGTCATCATAACTTGCAGTAGCGGCTTTTCAGGTGATGTGAGTGAAGTGCCTCTTCACCTGTATTCTAATTATATAACAGCACAATTATTTCATTTTATTTTATTATTTATTATCTTCCTCTAACAAAAAAATGTCTATTTTAGTCAGCTTCTTAAGAACAGTAGCTACTGATAATTCACATTGTGTTTGCTAGAACGTTCCTACCACAGTGAACTGAACTAAAATTTAATGGGTTATATATCTTTGACACTTAACAACTTTGGAAAACAATTTTTGCCTTCTCACAGTTGCTATGGCAACCACAATGGCAACAGGTATTAAGGATATCCAGACCATAGAGAACCAGTTCTATTCTTCTAAAATTCTGTCTAGGGGTGAAGACGTGGTGTAAGTTTTAGAGAAACACGTTGGCACTTAAATTGGATCTGTGTTGGAAAATAAGGGTGTTTTGGTTTAGTACGTTGCCTTCAATTGGCACAGTATCTACATTTCAGATTTCCCTTTAGTTTGACTCAATGGTGAGCATTTTTGTAGCCTCGTGGCATAGAAAGCCGAAGCTCTTGGGTTCAACCCCCAGTCTGAGTATGTATTTTTCTCTTCAAATATAATTTGTACCTAAATTACTTTGATTTCTTAAAACACAAATAGCATATCAGTTCTTGTTACACCAGGCTCTTTTTTATGACACTGCCAAGTCATAAAATCTTCATTAAAAAAATTCTTGGTTTGAACAATACTCATGGTTATGCAGTCGTGTGACATTACAAAAAAAAAGGTACATATTTTTTAAGTTTTTATCCCAAAAACTCTTTTGTTGGTCATGTATTTTGTTTATTAATAAATTTGGTGTCTGGAATAAACAAGGGTTTTGCGACTTTCAAAATGTGATGCGTGCTTTAAATAAGCATAAAGACACCGAGGAGCATTTGAAGTGACATTTGCAGTTGAAAACTTTTGAAAAAAATTGTAATCACAGATGCTCTAAAGAAGAATGCAAGACTGTGTTCTCTTCGATTTAATGAATGTGTTTCTTTGAATCGACAAATCTTGAGGCTAGTCATTAGGGCTGTACTATATTTAAATATTTGTTTCCTTGAAGAAAGGTCCCCGTCCGGAGATCCGAATGGGGGACTATTTTACCTCCGGATTTGTATTTCTTTTTCCAAGGCTTCATGTTTGTATTGGAGTACAATAAACTAGTTGTAACCGTTTAGTAGTAGGCACCACATGTGGTGGTTACGTCACCCATTGAGAGAAAGTAGGTATAGGAAGGAAGGAGAAATGAACCCCTAGGCCTCGAGTACTCTAATACCATCAGGGTCGAAAGAAACAAGAGGTCAGTCAAGGGAGACTGGATAGAAAAGTTGAAAGAGGGAATTGGTATGGGGAGGAGAAGTAATACCAATTCGGTCAAAAAAGAAAAACTCACCAAGCTGACCAGTGCTTGTTGGTGAGTAGCCCTTCCCTTTCGTTCATCATGCATAAGCATGATTACTAACAGCTGCACCACGAGAAGGTGAGGGATTGGACACTAGGTTATTGTCCAGGTCGGTTCCTTTAAGCATTCGATGGAAGGAATTAAAGGGTCTCCTCTCTGTTAAAAACAGTAGCCTTTCCGCAGCATAAATACATCAATAAACTTAGAGAAGAATACACCACCAAAACATCTGGAAAGGAATGGAAAAATCTACAAGCTTATGACATTACTACATTACAAAGAAAATCTGCAGTAGCAACATTCAGACTGCTAACGGGACATGACTGCTTGAATAAACACCTACACAGAATTGGCATAACAGATTCACCTAAATGCCCTTTTTGCAATTTAAATGAAGATATGGAAAGAAACCATCTCCTCCGTTGTCCAGCTTTTGTAGAAGAGACCAGCCTTTCTGCTAAATATTGGAGTGCAAGAGAGCGAATGATTTCATTATCAAGTGCTCGACATTAGATACCAACCAACCATATTTAAATATGTCATCACTTCATCTATTTTTTCATCCACCAGCCGCCACTGATAACTTGGTATTAGATTAAATAACTTTTTTACTAATTCTCATGAACAAAATCAAAATCTAACTGGCTTCTTTTATATCTGCTCTGCTAATTGTAAATATATGTAATAAAAACTGAGTTTTACTTTTCAGTTATATTAATGAAATCTTTACGTGAGAAATAGTTTTAGGGAAATCAGTGTAATGGATAGCATCCCATGGATCCTGAATTTGATTCCCAACTATACTACAGAAATTTTACTTCATGTGTATGATCTAAAACAGGATCCATTCAGCCTTCTACAGAAACTAAAAATGAAGGACTGCATCATGCTGACTCCCTATACAGCCGTCCACTAGTTAGTGATAGCAACTACTTAGTTGGTATTGGCTCTTTGGATCTATTGTACTATGGATAAAAAAATCTAGCAATCTTTTCTTATCCCTGAGTTTCCAAAACTATACACATACAATTATATTGATATGCCCATTTATTGTGAATAAATAATCATTAAATAAGACAGAGAAGCATACTGGTTAGGGTGGGCCAAAAAAACTCATTTTTTTATTTCAAAGTTGTAATAGCACAGAAAAGTTGCAAATTATGTAGACAAAAGAAAAGAAAAAGAAAAATATCAAAATCAGTTGACATCTTCCGGTCGCGCAAAGGGTCTAAAGTTTGACAAAATATGAAAAAAACTTCATTTTTTAAATTATTTCTTTAATATTTTAATTATATATTTTCATAATGTAATAGTTTGTAACATCTTCGAATAGAGCCTAAAAACATTGTGTTTTAATTTGGTTTAGATCAGTTGATATCTTCCAGTCGTGCATAAATTCCAAAATTTGCCAGAATAATGAACAAGTTATATTTTTATGCATTTTTGCTATTTGATAAATAACTTCCAGAGTATTGATTTTCAGATCCCACAGATAGACATAAACATGCTTAGCAAAGATCAGCAATACCTACTCGATATTAAAAAAATAAGAAATAATTGCAAAAATGAAGTTTTTTTTATATTTTGCCAAACTTCAGAACTTTTGCACAACCGAAAGATGTCAACCAGTTTTGATAATTTTTTTCTTTTTTTTAGCAATATAATTTGCAACTTTTCCATGCTATTACAACTTCGAAATAAAAAAATGAGTTTTTTTGGCCCACCCTAATACTGGTGTTTATATGACATATCGTCCACCGCTGTGGTCTCGAGGTAGCGTGCTGCCTTGTCACGCAGTGGGCCCGGGTTTGATCCCCGGTCGGGGCAGTTTTTCTGGGTGAGGTTTTTATCGGGGTTTTTCCTCACCTGTAAGACAAATGTCAGGAAAACTTTAAGGCCCAAATGGTCCCCGAAATCATATGGCCATCATCATCATCATCATTATCATCATCATCATCCTTCACAGGTGTGGAAAGCAACGGGAAGCTACCACACCTTCACAATTCCCTAGTAAAGCTGCAAGCATAGCATGAAAATGCTATGATTGCAGTGAAAGACGTGCCTTCGGGCAGAATTACTATGGATGGATGGATATGACATATCAACAGTGAAATAGTCATAACTATAAGTAATTCCTCAACTTTTGTCCAGAAAAAAATTATATTTAAGAAAGAAAATTCTTGAAAAACATTGCCACGTGCTGTAGTTTGGTTCCACATTTTTATCTAAATTCATTAAGCAATAAAATATAATTATTTCGTTCATTATGTATATTTTAAAAAATACTGGGAAAACTCCAGAGGCTAAGTTTCGTTTGTCATTCAAACTGAAATGTTTTTTACTTCCCGTTGATATTTGCACCAATAGTGTAACTAACATATGGATAAAAAATTATACTTGTACTTAGGCAAAAACATGCTTCAAAAGTCTTCCCACTTGTCTTAAGATATATACACGATTTTGAAATAAAATGTACTTAATATTTTATTATGTGCTTGAAAACTTTTATATGATTTAAAACACACATTAAATCTTCTATAAGAATATATATTTTTATAAAATTGCCATGTTCTTCTAAAGTCAGCTTCTTTTTCTTCAAATTTAGAAATGAAAATATAATGTTTCTGATAAAAATCCTATTTATAATTAATATTTGTACCTTTTCTTCTCTCTCTTTGTTTATCAATTTAAATATTGATATTCAGAATCAGAATTTTTTTATTTTTACCATTTCCACAATTATTGCATTTCAAATTTTTATACCATTTTTTTTAGCCTTGGTTCATAAAAGAAAATTATATGGTAATCAGCTATTTTAGTTAAGTTCCTGAAATTAAAATTTTGTGAGTTTTGAGTAAAATTAAATATTATACAAAATTCATATAGTGAAATAGTGAAATCTTTCTAATCTGCTTATCCTTTTTAAAGATTTTGTATAAAATAACATGAAAAATAGTGTGTCAGGTTATGAAATTAAAATTTCTTATATTGTTTGTATGAACTATTAGGAGTTTTAATTCCAAGATTATGTTAATTTTGAAAGTAAAAAATCATAAATTAAGCAGTAATCATTAGTGAATATTTTAATCCCTTTCTGTCCACATCAAACTTTATACATCATTAACACTGCATCAGTATGGAATTGTGTTTCCATTCACCGTACAAATAATATTTTTGCACTATAGTGCATTCTGTCGTACTTACAGGAATGGCGACCATGATTGAAAGTTCAATTTCTTAAATTTTGGGGTTGCCAACGTATAAATAACTAAATAACTATACTGTAATATTACAAATTATCTACCTAGGGCAGGAAGTAAATCCATGTCTTTTATGTATACTACATACAACGTATATACAGAAATATATAAAAAAGGTAGTGTTAATATACATTATATGAAAGAAATCACTGAATTTAAAATGAACTGAACTTTATTTGAAATATACAAAACAATAAATTTATACTTGCTGCCATTTTATGCGTTATTGGTGTCATGACTTGCTGTAGTCTCAAATTATTTTTGGCATATATCGTTTGTACATTGGCCAGACTGCTAACATTAGTCAGTTGTTTATAATGAACACAAATATTTCCAACATAGATATTATTTTACTATTATTTATTGTTTTGAAAACATCATCATGCAAAAAATAATGTACAACACAAATTTGTGAAGTGTTTTATGGAATCTCAGAAATTAAAAACCACTTCCCAACGTCGCATTATAATATTCTATTGTGAAGTTTTTTTCTGGTCTGTCACCCAATTTAATTTAATTTGCCTCTGGACTTTGTAATTATTGATATTTATGTCATCAATAAAATTATAAGTTAGCACTAGCTCAGATGTCTGTTTCCTGACTAGCAGAAATTATTATGGTGGACTTATGATTACTAGTTTGCCTCTGCTTTCAAGGTTCATGAGTTCATATTCAGTTAGGATTTATGGATTTTTAGAAATATGGGTTCCTCTGAAGGGAACTAAAGCTGTGTGTTCCATGTCATAGATTTATGACATGTAAAAGAACCTCAAGCTTGAAAGAAGAGGTCTCTGCTCAAAATTTATTGGCTCATTCATGCCCACATTTGAATTACAATGTTGATAACACTTACTGTTAAAGAATGTCATCAAAATAAGAGCAAATAGCTAATTAGCAATGTCAGAAATTTTATTTATAAAATGTTCAATCTTTGGGATAGGAGGGATGGTGGTGTACAATTTCATTCATCATTCTTCATTATATGTTTCCAGTCGTGGCTGATGACATGATTCCATTGCATTGGTGATCTTTCCTATATAAACTGTATTTTATTCGCAGATGACCAGATCATTGTAGCTTCCTTGAAAATCAACTACAAAGATCAGTTTATAAAGTGTGGAAACTAATAAATGATTATAATTTAAAGATATCAACAGAGAAAACAAAGTCAATGGAATTTATTGGAACTCAGCATAAAAGGACAAAAATTGTAATTGGAGCAAACATAATTGAACAAGTAACTTGTTTAAATTATCTGGGATGCATGATATCGTACCAGCAAAATTTGGACATGGAGAAGAAATTAGGGAAATTTCAACAGATATGTGGTTCAATAAGAAGATATTTGAGAAATAAGACCACAAGGGAAACTCAATTAAAATTTTACAGAATAGTAGCCATTCCAACATTAACATATGGGTCTGAGACTTGGCCTTTAACGATCTCTGATAAAAATAAAATTGAGACAATAGAAATGAGATTTCTCACATCAGTTGCAGGTGTATCTCTAAGAGATCAAAAGAGAAGTCAAGATATCAGAGATGAATTACAAATATATAATATAAACAAGAGAATACACAGAAATAAACGTAATTGGTTTGAATATATACAAAGAATGCTAAATAATCGTTTATCAAAGCAGCTGCTTCATTATAGGCCTCTAGGCCGAAGAAATGTAGGAAGACCAAAACATCGTTGGAAAGACGACCTGCACCTGCAGCATATAGTGCAGCGGAATGGGACAACAGGCCCATACCTTGAAGATGATGAACTGTAAACAAGCTCTGCAATAGTCCATAGCTTAGGTTGGATAAGATGAATTGAAATGTTTCACCCAAGGTTTGAGGTAATAGTTACTTTAGAGTATTTCTATGACAATTTATAGATGTACAGTTCAGCAGAATATGTTCTAAATCCTCCTCTTCAGCTTGGCACACAGGTGAGTCATTTAGGTTGAATATATTTAAATATGTATTAGTCACTATGTAACAAATTTTAATTATTTGGGTTGTAATTTTACTATAAACACAAAAACTGAAAGAGACATACATATGAAACTGTCATAATTTCAAATGATATGCGGAACTATACATAAAACATTAAAGAATAAAACAAGAAGAGATACTAGATTGAAGTTTTATAAAACATTGGCAGTTCCTGCATTACTTTATGGGAGTGAAACTTGGGTAATGACCAAAAAATTGCAAAGTAGAATACAAAGTGCAAAAATGAACTTCCTTAGAAGAAACAAAAGGCTGCACAAGATTGGATCGGATAAGGAATGAAGATATAAGAACAGAGTTAAATATATATCCATTGGATGAGAAAATCAGAGAATATAGAGAGAAATGGTTCACACACATGGAAAGAATGAATGCATCAAGATTACCAAGAGCAGCATTCAACTACAAGCCAAGAGGTTCAAGGAATATAGGAAGGCCAGTGAAAAGATGGACAGAACAACTGTGAGGCAGAACAGGCAATTTGCCTAGCCCGTGAAGTGAAGAAGAAGAAGAAGTGACCAATTCTTGCTCTTGTTGAAAATGTCTGCACATGCCGTGGGTTGTTGTCATACAGTTGTTTTAAATCATTTGGTTTCTTCATAATTTGTTATTGCTAGATTATGCAGATGCCTAGATAAAATTCCAAACCTCAATAGTACCTATGTAGAAGGTATATGGTACTGAATGCCATCTCATAGAATTCCAAAACCCATGCTACGTTCCTACCCCCAAGACAAAAGATCGCTGGGACACCCAAGAAAGCGCTGGATGGAAAATTCCTCTTTGAGACTGTAACAGCTTACATGGCTTAATACTTGCATGGATGATGATGATATTAGATGACGACATTAAGTCTGATAAGGTCTGCTTGTGCTTTTCAGCATGATTTGATTATATGCTGACATCTGGTTTCACCTTCTCCCTTCTCTGCAGCATCATCTCTCGTCCAACACACTTTCATTAAAAGCAAACATTTCTCTCTGTGCACAAGTGAGCATCATCTACGTAACATAATCAGTGAAAGTTGTGCATAAATTTAAAAATATACCACATTAATGTCATCTATCGCCTAGTGAGCAAATCAAAGCATAAAAAGTGCAGTAATTGGTATTGAAACACATAAATTTGCATATTACTTCTTGGAATTTATCATCCATCCAATGGGTGATTGGCTCAAATTTGAGCTTTGATCTCTCTTAACTTCTGCCTCCAATCATCTCTATTCTGTGCGGCAAGCCTTCAGTTGCAACACTTAAGTAGGTTTGCAGCATCTGCCTTAATACCATCCTCCCATCATTTTTTCAGTCATCCAACTCATTTATTTCCTATAAACGTTTTGGTGTTCAGTCTATTGAGAGCCTTTGTACATGGCTATTTCAACCTTTTACATTGTTGTAACTTCAATGGTGGTTCATTTTGAATTTTAAAAGTATTAAGTGTAACAGGATTTTGTGAGATTATCTAGGGTCGGGCTGAACTTATGTAGGCGCGCAAGCTATGTTATGAGTTTCTCTATGTTTCTTCAGGGTCGGGCTGAACTTTAGGATTTTAACCGGTGATAGATAAGGAACTATTTAAGGTAAATAGTGATCAAACTAATTTTAGGTGACGTGATAGAAGGATTTTATTACTTTTCTTTTCCCTCAATAGTACAATATACACTTTGCTCTTATAACTTGGCTAAGAAACAGTCAAATCCATGACTAAGTTTAATAATGCTTATCACGGATCTTCTTTTGTATGTTCCCCTAATGGGAACACTCACTCCACGCACTTTGACTATCGGGGAGCACTTGTCCCTCTTGCTTTACTATTGACTATATGTTCTTCAGGTAGGGCACTCGCCCTATTTACTCGACTACTGACTATAAGGGAGCACTGGCTCCTCTCGCTTGAATATTGACTTACATAACATTTTATATTAAATATTTAAGAAAGTCGTGGATTTGACTTATTTTTCCATCGCCATTACAATTTTTATACAAAATTTTCATTGGATAAAATAAATCTTTTGACACACCTCTATAGGCTACATGTGCAAGTTGATATAGGCCTACTAAATTTAGGGCGTGGCCTTTTACATGACTATCTTCATTTCTAAGTTACTCGAGGTCAATAATCTCTCTAGCTGCTCGCTATGTTTTTGGAGGCTACATCATTTTTTTTCCGTTTGAAGTTTCTTAAAAGCAATAAACCAATCTTTCATCCCTCCTAACCGTATCGATGCTCCCCTTCTGAGTTTTAACCTTGAGGATTTGCGTAAAGTCTAAGACCGTAATATACTGTTTTTAATACCTACCGACTTCCAAAATACATAACGTATGACCAGACAATAAACTTAACAGTTATTCATATTTCTTCAAACACCCTCAAATAACTTAAAACGCTGCTGTCGGCAATTACTTGTTTACTAGAACATATTACTATATTTTTACAATCAAAAGAGCCCTCCAATTATACCGGTACATAAGATTTTTAATCACAATTGATGGTTTATTTTAGCATTAGAGGTCCAAGTATATATGGAATTCTGATTTTTGTTTATTTTCACTTATTTCACTGTTTGAATTTTGTATTTGAGACAAAATGTCACTCATGTATAATGATAACATATCATTCTATTTACTTAATCACTTGATTTTTTTTTTGTGTGTAAAGAAAATTTGAAGGATTTATTAAGAAAACTGCTGATTGAGTCAGAAACTGCCAAAATATTGAATTTTTGGAGGAAGTCATTTCTAGAATAAAGAATAGTTAAATAAAGGACACATTTTTAAATTAATTTTTTTATAAAATCTATTTCTTTCTTATTGCCAGGTTTTGAATGATGTTTTATGACCTGAGCTGTTGAAGTGTAGGCCCATCATTAAATTGTATATACTTAAGTTATGTAAGTAGGAAATAACACTATGAGGTTTATTTTAATTTATATTGAGTTGTTTTTGACTCACCTCATACTTCTTAACTCCTTCGCAGACTCAAATTTCTTCACTGCATTTGTGACATTCTCACTGCTTGTATCACGTTCACAACTGACGTCCAATGGCCTCCTCTCCTGCATCTCTCCATTTCATAATGTCACAAATGCAGTGAAGAAACTCAAGTCTGCGAGGGAGTTAAGAAGTATGAGGTGAGTCAAAAACAACATAAATTAAAATTGTGTACACGTACCTAATCTTTTTCTGATAATTTTCATAATTTATTATAATTATTATTATTGCTCAGATCTTACATACGTAAGATCTTTTGGAGTTAGAAAGATCATTCAGGGACCTATGAAACTAGTCAATTTAATTGGTCTTAGCATAGATTATTTATTTATTTCAAAACCCGATGTATGTTGATTCAATGTTGGCCAATATAATTTATTCTTCAGTGAGAAGTGTTAAATTAATAATAAAAACATCAATAGAATTGTTTAGGAAAAGAAAATTTGAGAGGTCACAGCTTCGTTCTAAGGTATATTAAAGACCGTTTGTTCTATGTCAAGAAGATATTTGACTTATTAGTGAACCCTTAGATATGCAAGGCATGATCTTGATATAATTTACTATAAAGAAACTTATCTTCTGGGAGAACAATTAATCTAAGAGCAGATAAAGGTGATGTTAAATGAACAAAACAAATATTTATCTTATCCCAGAGATCTTGTGTATTATTCATTCTTGTTATTCCACCCGTTAAAATAGGCTTGGATGTAATAAAAATTGTTACAATGAAATAGTGATTGCTTAGGAGCCATTATTTCGTCTAATAAATTATCATCTTCTGTATTTTACTAATGATCTCATCTCCAATCTTTTGTTATCAGTAACATACCAACTAATACACAAAAAGAGCTTATTTATTGTATGTAATGAAATCATGTATTGAAATAATTATAAATTATTGGGATAAGATAAAATGTTGCATACTGGTTACGACTAAAAGGCTGTAATGTGAAATTAATGAAATATATAATGGTCTAATTAGCCATTTGAAATATAAATAAGTATTATTTACTGACACGTAGTACAGTGCATGGTTTTTTAAATTTAAATATGAATACACTATTGTTGATATGATTTTCTCCAGAAATTCTGTTTTGAAAAAAACATTAAATTCTGCAACCATTTCTGCATTTTTTATGTTATTTACACATGGTAACAGTTTTTAAAAATAAGGAAAGGAAATGATGTGTATGGTTGATGGATCTCTTTGTTACATTAAGATTTTTTTAAAATGAATTACATGTTTCTTGTTTAATGTGTGTGTGTATACCAGGGTCTTCTGTTTGATTGATCCACTGCCAGATGGAGTCACATGTGTAGTTTGTCCAGACCAACAAGACTTGTCATGTCAGGTTGTTTCTAACAAATTTATTACTTTGTCAAAATATAAAAGACTTAATGTATTTTAAACTTAGTTTTATTACTATAGGTAATATCCTAGGACTTGTGAGTTACAACTCTCGAGTAGAATACTTCATGTAATGTCAAACTTCTATCTTAGGTGAATCAAGTCTGTCACCTGATGTTACTAAATAGCTAAGAATTTGAATTGGTTCTTTACACTTAACCTTATATTTAGCTCTCTCACCTGGGAGATATATGTTAACTATGGTCTATAGATGGCTTGTCTGGAAAAATGAATTTCTACATCAGGTCTATCCATCCATAGTAATTCTGCCCGAAGGCAGGTCCTTCACTGCAATCATAGCATTTCCATGCTATGCTTGCAGCTTTACTAGGGAATTGTAGGTGTGGTAGCTTCCCGTTGCTTTCCACACCGGTGAATGATGATGATGATGATGATGATAATGATAAGGATGATGATGATGATGGCCATATGATTTTGGGGACCATTTGGACCTTAAAGTTTTCCTGACATTTGTCTTACAGGTGAGGAAAAACCCCGATAAAAACCTCACCCAGAAAAACTGCCCCGGTCAGGGATCGAACCCAGGCCTGCTGCGTGACAAGGCAGCACGCTACCTCGAGACCACAGCGGTGGACAATCAGGTCTATATAAGGTCTATAATTAGCTGTAATTACAGCAAAACCCCATCATAATGGTTTTTAGCATAGAAGCATTTTCATTAAGACCATACTATATCCGAGCTAAGTTCCAGTTATACTGTAAACAAACTTGCATAAGGTAAGAATTAAATTAATGTTTTTATTACTTATGGTGCTGAGGGATGGACTTTGGTAGAGGGACAAAAATCTAAGATCTTGGCAGTGGAGATGGATGGAATAAGACGCAGTGCCAGGGTGTCCAGGTTGGAAAGAAGAAGAAATGAAGAAGTGAGGCAGATGATGGATATGGAGGAGACAGTGGTGGAAAGGATCGAAAGACGAGCTCTTCAGTGGTATGGCCATGTCAGGAGAATGGAGGATGATAGGTGGCCCAAAACTCTTTTGGAATGGTCACCTTCTGGTAGAAGGAAATGGGGCAGGCCAAGAACAACTTGGAGAGGAGAGATCCATAGATTGATGAACGACCAAGGTCTGGAGGAGGATGAATGGCGTGATCGGTAAGAATGGCAAGAATGGGAATACGGGGTAACCGCTGAAAAGTGGAGAGGCCCTCAAAAGTAAAAAAGTAAGTTTTTATTACCTCACCTCATATCCTTTTTCTTTTATACTGCAGTTTCGGAGCTTATCTCCATCGTCAGTAGCCTCTGGTTGACCGGTGTTATGTCGTTTCTTGGCGGTTTTCTTCTTACTTCTATCGGTGGACCGATGAACCTCTGGATCAGGTCAAAATTTGCGGGAGTTTTGAAATTCATGAGTTTATCTTTCTTGTTTTTTTTGGATGTGGATTTTTTCCCAGACTGTGAGTTTCTTTAGTTTATCTGTGTGTTTGATTAGGCTAGCTTCTGAATCAATTAAATGTTTTTCAGACCAAGCATGGGCTGCTACAGCTGACTTGTCCACTTCACCCTTTTTTACATTTCTAAGGTGTTCCTTCAATCTGGTTTTTAAATTTCTTTTCGTTTTTCCTACATAGATTTTGTCGCAATCCTGACATTTGATCTGATATATCCTGATTTATATTCTTCTCCAATTTTTTTCATTTTTGTTGGGTTTAATTATCTTGTTTAGGCGGTATTCATTCTTTGGGGCCAATCGGATGTTAAACTTATTGAAAATTTTCTGGTGTTTTAAAGGATGGTAAGTGAATTTTTTGAATCTTATGTTCTCTTCTGTTTGTTTTTTTAAGTGTGCTTTCATTAATTAGTTTTTGCCTTTTAAACTTATTTATTTTCTTGTGTTACCATGTTTTCTTCATGTGTACCATGTTTTCTTCATAACCATTTTCTATTGCTACTTTAATTATGTATTCTTTTTCTTCTTCATATTTTTCTCGGTTCAGGGGTACATTCACCAATTTGTGTGTTAGACTATTGAATACAGCTTCTTTGTGAGCGAAATGGTTGAATCCTGATGCCTTAATGTAGTTATCTTTATGTGTGTTCTTTCTGTATATTCCAAATTCTGTTTTGTTTTTTTCGTTTCTAGTTAGGTTTAGATCCAAAAATGAAATTTGCATAAAGTATTACTCTGCCGACTCTGTCTGTTGGGGGAACCCTGGTGTTACTTTTACCTGCCATGTGAGTGAATTGTGCATGAAATTGTTATCTGTAGAAGCATTGTTCTTAGGCAATATCAAATTTAACAGGAAATAATACAAGGTAAGATGGTACCAATAATTAGGAACTTCCATTTCTTATTTACTTATGACCTAATCACACATTTACGCATTTTCCATGTCGATAGATATCCTTTATTTACAATTTCAATATAAATAGAATTTATTCTCCATTCTGATCACCTGTAAATTCTGCTGTTATTTTTACCATCCTCAATGGGTAATGTTGGATATTTTTCTCTAAACTGTGGAATACAGGCTTTCACGGCTGGTAATCATAATGTTAAAAGATTCCAGGCTACGTGGCCGTGGTCTATAACTGGTGTTTGTTCCAGACGTTTCTCCCTCAACTGTGAAGGGAATATTCAGTGGTGAGTGCTCCTAGGTGGTGTTCCCTTGTCGTAAACACAGACGAGTTTACGACAAGGGAACATCACCTAGAAGCTCTCACCACTGAAGATGTCCTGCCAGTAGAGGGAGAAAAGTTTAGAAGAAACACCAGTTATAGACCATGGCCACATAGCCCAGAATCTTTTAACATTTTCTCTAAACTGTTTGAAAACATTCAAAATAATTAGTTTCTTTCCACTTTTCATATTTTTTTTTTTCAATCTTTTAAGAAATTCTACAGAAAGCATCCATTTCAAAACAAAGAAATCCCAACATAGTCTGCATTGTGCAAGCGTAAGAATTAAACAATGAAATGCTTCTCATATTTAACTAGAATGAAATACTTATTTATTTAATCTATTCAAATTGTAAATATATATTTTAAGATTCTCCCAGGTAACTTATATAGACATGTGCTAAATAATACATATTTTTATTATTTTTATTTTACTTATTTCGAGTGTTTATAGAGTGAACTACATTTTCTTACATGCTTAAAAGTTAAACAGTTATTCGACCAATGAAAATGCAGTCCATACATCTGGTTTGTTTACATTACAACTGTAACTTAGCTTGGGAGAGGTATAGTGAACAGTTTTCACTACTTATGGAGGACTCAGGAATTAAAATAGAAAGAATTTGTGCTTGCTGCATGAATACAAATCAAAATCGTGGATCCACTATAAATTGTATATACTTGTGCACTCTACTAGTCGTCTAGAATGGTCAATGATAGAATGGTCGTGAATAAAGTTGAGATTTTGGGGTTCAAGTCCCAGCTTAGGTACAATTTTTTTTCCCCTTGTTAACTTTTAATACATATCTGGTGGCTGAGAGATGAAATTAAGGAGAGTTTAGGATGGAGTAACCAATCACAAATTGTCTACTCAGCAAATGTAACTCACAGGTTTTAGTTAATTTTAATATACAGAGTGATTCAAATGATAAGGAGCTTGCAAAATGGTAGTTTTCAGTTTCATTTTCACAAAACTTATGAATACAGAGGACAATAAATTCACAGATCCTACTAGTAGATCTATACACCCAAACATACTACATGTGATATGATCAAAGATATTCAAACATTCAAAATAAAAAAAATAACAGTTTCCAAATGTTATGATCAGAGTCAATATTTATATATAATATAAAAGTATATTAATAATTAAATTAATGTTTTTATTACCTCACCTCATATCCTTTTTCTTCTATACTGCAGTTTCGGAGCTTATCTCCGTCGTCAGTAGCCTCTGGTCGACCGGTGTTATGTCGTTTCTTGGCGGTTTCCTTCTTACTTCTATCGGTGGACCGATGAACCTCTGGATCAGGTCAAAATTTGCGGGAGTTTCAAAATTTTACATTTGTAAAAAAGGGTGAAGTGGACAAGTCAGCAGTAGCAGCCCATGCTTGGTCTGAAAAGCATTTAATTGATACAGAAGCTAGCCTAATCAAACAAACAGATAAACTAGAAACTCACAGTCTGGGAAAAAATCCATATCCAAAAAAACAAAAAAGACAAACTCATGAATTTTGAAACTCCCGCAAATTTTGACCTGATCCAGAGGTTCATCGGTCCACCGATAGAAGTAAGAAGGAAACCGCCAAGAAACGACATAACACCGGTCGACCAGAGGCTACTGACGACGGAGATAAGCTCCGAAACTGCAGTATAGAAGAAAAAGGATATGAGGTGAGGTAATAAAAACATTAATTTAATTATTAAATTAAACGTCATAGTGTTCTTTCCCTGTGAAAGTTAAATAAAAGTATATTATTTAAGTGTGCATATGCTTATGATTTTTGTCCCTGTGCTGTAGTCGAGTGGTTAATGTAAGATGCCTTGGTACAGAGCTATGGGACTTGCGCTGATTTGAGTTCCCATGCGGGAAGAAATTTTGTCATGGAATTCCAGCCAGTATGGAACCAGTGCAGTGCCCACCAAGCATTGTGAAGCATTTGGGTAGCTACAATAAGTAGCGGCTCCATGTTGAGAAAACCAGCTATAATGGCTGGGAGATCCAATATGCTGGCCACATGTCACCCCTACACTGGCTAGATGGTTATCTATCTCTGTGATTAACACATGTGGATATGAGGCTAGCAGCCAGCTGTTAGGCCAAGGGCCTTCTAGGCCTGTTACAACATAGAGTTAGTATGCCTATGATTTAAAAATACTGTATTAAAAAAAAGGTTAAAATTACTACAAAATATTACATAGTTTGTGCTATTTTAACAAATTTTATTTACATATAAAGAAGATAAAGAATTTAACCATCTTGATACCAGTATTAAATAAAGAATTTTATCTTGTTACTAGAAAAAATTATCGAGCTTATATATCATCATCATCTTATCATGTCCACCTTTTGGAAGGTCAATACTAATTCCATTCATTTCTATACTCATATGCTTTTCTTTCTCTCAATTCGCCCCATTTGTATCCCCTTTCTCGTAAGTTTAGGTTAATCCATTTTCAATTTATAAAACCATATTTTTTTAAAGTTTGGATGATAAAGCTACAAAGAATCTGGATTAAACATAGAACATTTGTTTACATTCATAGAAAAATCTAAAATCAAAATGTCCAGGGAAATATTCTATCACCATAATCTTTCTTTAATGTTGTAGTCATAAAATGACTTTCATGGTCTACAAAAATTTTTCAATCATCTCTTCCTAGACCATTTCAACAATCTTTTACTATTTGGTTGGGTACTTTAAAATTTCCTTAGGAATTCAGGATCTAGACATATGGTCCACATGATGACGCCAGTTCTGTTGATACTGATGGATAACACTGGTCAACAAAAATGAACTTTTTTTCTTTCACAAGAATAAAAATATGAGATTTTAGAAGTATTTTTCATCCTGAATTTAAATATAATTTCAGTTTTTTTCTATCAGGCAAGAGTTTTCTGTGATATTCATTTACATCTTTATAATTTTTAATAAAATCCATCTAACTCTAACTCATTCTGACTGACCTAGAAAGTGGTAGATAGTGATTTTCGGCCATATTTTGCATCTGGAACATCTCTCTTCTTGGCCCAACAGTAGTCAGCCAGCATATTAGAACTCCACTTGCCTTGGTCTGAGCATGTTAAAACACGCATGAACCTGCACAGTCTTGTCTTTTGGTGGTTCAGCATGACATTACATATAATTTCCTTAAATACAGCTTGAATAAAATCGCTACATATAAGGTAAAGATTCCTATGACAGGTCAAAGAGAATGCTAAAATCAATTTTAAAAAAAGTAGCTGTCACAAAAAAAAAACTGTGCCTGATGGAAAAATTCTGACTACATATCTGAATTCAGTATGAAAAAATGCACTAGATTCAGTAATCAGATTTCTTGTGAAGAAAACCTTGTCGACCAGTGCAATCTATTGTGGGATCTTATTCGATTCCTCAAGGATGTCATCATTTTATAAATGAATTGGATAAAATGTTTTTACATCTCACCTCATAAAGTCCATTATATAATTTTTAGTCTGATCATCTTACCTCAATATTAATGTTAATTTGTTCTTGAACATGTTTCAAAACAATTCTGTTTTATCATCAGCTTGTCCAGACTGGTTAGATTTATGTTGCACACCCTGGATGTCGATGTCAGCTCCATCCTATGGTTGGCCAAAGAACCTCCAAACAAGGTCACGCTCAGTCGGTATTTCAAAATTCATAACTCTGTTTTTGTTCTTCTGAATATAGACTATTTGGGAAAAACTCTATATTCAGAAGAACAAAAACAGAGTTATGAATTTTGAAATACCGACTGAGCATGACCTTGTTTGGAGGTTCTTTGGCCAACCACAGGATGGAGCTGACATCCAGGGTGTGCAACATAATCAAACCGGTCTGGACAAGCTGACGATAAAACTGAATTGTTTTGAAACTTGTCCAAGAACAAATCAACATTAATATTGAGGTAAGATGATCAGACTAAAAATAATATAATTAAAATATCACTTCTAAAATTAAATATAAAGTTCCATGTTTTCATGATACGAGTTTCAAAGGTCATTTTGCCTTCATCTTTAGTCAAACTCCAACTATTGAAATTTTGCCGTTACCACCAT
This sequence comes from Diploptera punctata, assembly GCA_030220185.1. NCBI lineage: Eukaryota > Metazoa > Arthropoda > Insecta > Blattodea > Blaberidae > Diploptera > Diploptera punctata. Next base: position 541,126 of record JASPKZ010007564.1, read on the forward strand.
CTTCCAAACTGCCATCTGGTGCCGATTTTATGAACTTGGAGATTAAATTTTGCTCGCCAAAAACTTCAAAATTCATGATTCTATAGTTGTTCTTCTGAATGTATATCTTTTCTCAAACTGTTAATTCCAAAGTTGGAGTTTGACTGAAGACGAAGGCAAAATGGCCTTTGAAAACATGGAACTGTGTGAGGTAATGATGTAAAAACATTTTATCCAACTCATTTATAAATTGAAAATGACCTCATAGTGTTACTTCCCACTGGAATTTTGATTAAATGTTGTAATTTCTTCTTTGTTCCTGTTTGGTATAGCTTGCTGTTTAGTGCATGTGCCTCATCACACACTCTGTAATTCTACTTTCATCACATTTTTCTGCAACTCCCATAGCAGAAAGGAAGTATTCTAATTTTAGAATAATCCATGATCACACTATGTATTCATAAAGTTTTATTTATCTGATTAGAAATAGTTATGTTGGTAAAATAAATTTTTAATTGATATCTGAGATTAATAATTTTGAAGCCATTGAATATGGACTTAAGTGTCACATGTCATTAACTGTGGCAATAATGCTTTGAATCATTCTGTATAATATGAGAGTAGTTGTAACTACTGCCCACATGCTTGCATCCTGTTACCCGGAACTCCCTCTAGCTCTTTGTAACTAGACATACACGCTTTAATATGATAGAAGAAAATAAGGGAATTGGTAAATCTTGACTTATTTAATAATTCATTATTTATTTAAAGAAACTCATTATTATTCCATCCATTCATAGTAATTCTGCCCGAGGGCAGGTCTTTCACTGCAATCATAGCATTTTCATGCTATGCTTTGCAGCTTTACTAGGGAATTGTAGGTGTGGTAGCTTCCCGTTGCTTTCCACACTGGTGAAGGATGATAATGATAAGGATGATCATGATGATGGCCATATGATTTCGGGGACCGTTTGGGCCTTAAAGTTTCTCCTGACATTTGTCTTACAGGTGAGGAAAAACCCCGATAAAAACCTCACCCAGAAAAACTGTCCCAACCGGGGATTGAACCCGGGCCCGCTGCGTGACAAGGCAGCACGCTACCTCGAGACCATAGCGGTAATATTATTATATTAAAAGAGAGGTGGACATACATGCAAATGGAGAAGACTACATAACAGTGAGCTACATGATCTTTATAGGAAACCAGATATAATAAGAACAGTTAAGTCTCATACACTGTGATGGGCAGGACATGCAACAGGGAATTAAAGAGGGGCATGGAAGCTTCTTGTAGGAAAACCCGAGGGGAAATGCCTAGTTGGTAGGCAAAGAATGAGGTGGGAGAATATTAACCATGATTTGTGGGAAGTTGATTATACAGGGGAAAACATTATCTAGGATAGGGATGTATGGAGAGCTTAGGTCCGTGCGGCCATGAATCTACAGGGTTGATAGTACCATTGAGTTTTAATTATTGCTATTATTAATATATGCTATTAATTCAGGCTTAATTTTGACCTTGTAAGTTTAAAAATAATGTTTAGTTAGGGATAAAAAAACGTATAGTCTATAAACTTTTTAACATATTTTCTCGATTTTCTTGAAGTTAATAAATTAATTATCTAATTGTTTAGAAAATAATGCAACTTATTGATAATTTTATAGACTAGATGAATGGAAAATTAGTCTTATCTTCTAGTTCTTATATGCTTATAAACAAGCTTTTAATTAGTTAATGTTGAATTCAATTTGACAAATGTGCTGGTAATCTAATGCAGTCTTCAAATAAAAAAAAAAGCATGGACGCAACTCCTGGCACGAGAAGGAGGTAGGTCAGTCAACCCCATGCCAACTTTAATTTCAAGGAAGTTCCCAAACTGAAAGATTTAATCAAAATTCTAGTCTTATTTTCTTCAACCTCTTAGCCATAAAATTAAATGACTACCGTATAGGAGAATTAGTATATTTATACAGGGTGTTAAAAATAACGTTTACAACGTTTTAGGGATGATAAAGGACGTAAAAACAAACTTTTTTATCTGAGAAAACTTTGGTATATGCACCGTTTTGCCCCTGATGGTCTTACGTGTAGATGACTTGATTTCCGTCACTACACGCACCGATTAGTTCTGTTTGTGCTGCTGTGTCTGCAACAAGTTGAAAGGGTCATCACGGTGTCAACGAAAACCTGCTATGAAGACTTGCTACGATAAACACGTAAGTACGTTTGCGTTTACTATCCATTTTCGTGCCTCAACATACTTGCAATGTTGAAACGTGTTCACGTTTGTACTACATGGCAGTTTCCATTTGTTATAATGCACTGTACACAACTGATACGTCACAGATGGCTGAGTACACTCTAAACGAGCTTACGGACATGCATCTTCTGTATGGAGACACGTGCAGCACGGCATCTTTACGCAGAAAGGTTTCTGATGAGAAGGTTACCATCTCTCAGCTCCTCGTCTGGTTGGTCCCACGTGTCCAGTTCCGCGCATACGGGCATCAATTCGTTGAAACAGAACATCAAATGATAATCTCCTCATCGAAAACCTTTCTGCGTAAAGTCGCCGTGCGGCACGTCTCTCTCCATACAGAAGATGCATATCCGTAAGCTCGTTTAGAGTGTACTCAGCCATCTGTGATGTATCAATTGTGTACAATACACTACAATAAATGGAAACCGCCATGTAATACAAACGTAAACACGTTTCAACATTGCAGGTATGCTGAGGCACGAGAATGGTTAGTAAACGCAAACGTACTTACTGTACTTATCGTAACAAGTCTTCGCGGACACCATGATGACCCTTTCAACTTGTTGCAGACACAGCAGCACAAACAGAACCATTCGGTGCGTGTTATGACGGAAGTCACGTCATCTACACGTAAGACCATCTAGCGGCAAAACGGTACATATGCCAAAGTTTTGTCAGATAAAAAAGTGTTTGTATTTACCTCCTCTATCATCCCTGAAACGCTGTAAACGTTATTTTTAACACCCTATAGATAGTAAACTTATTAATTAGTATCAAGTTTGTGAACTGAAGTTATTATAAATCGAGAGGTTTAGGATGGCGTATGGCATGGGAAAGAAAATGTACGTACCAGCACGTATCTTGACTTTACATACGCCACTATCTCTGGATTTACGGTATACTACCGTATTGGAATATAACTTACAGTATTGTTACGTTATTTTGTCAACATTGCCAGAGGTAACGGAAGTGTCCCCCTTCCGGGAGCATTATTTTAGGTTAATAGGAAGAAAGAAGTAAATTGGATCCGATGGATTGAAATAATTTAGTTTATTTTATTAAACAAACACTCTTAGGCTATGCTTTTGCACTTCTAATACATACTGTATACAACCATAAATTTATGAGGAAGTCTGAGTTCGAGAGTCTGAGAAGCGCTTATGATTAGGTTTAAATTGAAGATATGGAAAGTAAATGGCAATTGGCAATAACTTTGGTTTAAATATTCTGTGAGTAGAAAGAAATAGGCCTATCTTATTCCTTTTGTAAAATGCTCATCTTACTACCAGTGAAACTTAAAAATATCGAAAGATACACGCAATATTGCTCTAGTGTAGTTCAATATTCAGTATTATGCTATTGGAGCGTTCTCGGCCTTCGAGATTTCATTTGTTATAATTAATTATATCGTGTTTTGTATGGGTTCAGTATCAATGTGCCTTATGCCAATAGGATCTCTCGCGATTTAAGCAGTTTTTAAATGGACTCCGTGACGTGTGCGCGGGATTGTATTTTACTGTGGCGTTTTAGTTCGGTTAAATATGTTATGTTTGTGAAGTATAGTTGTAAAAGAGGTGCGTGTGTTCATTAATATTTTTGATTATTTATTTGAAGGTGTGACATTCCTGTATACTTGACTTTGTCCAATTTTGTGAGTGTATGCGGTACTTTTTTGATAGTGTACAAATAATGTATTACATAAAATGACGTAGTGTATGAGAAAGTAGTTTGAGGGATGTTTGAAAATTATAGATCTAACGAAATTAAGAGAGGAACAACAAACATCATTTTAACTATACCATCCTTCCGTTGATGAAAGTATTGTAGAAAGCATTTAACATTTTCATTATACGGTAATATATTTAATTTTAATCCTCTTCGTGTAGAACTACCTGAGAATAGTGTTGATAGTCGATACATATATTTTAAAACTTTCTGTTTTTTATGTTTTCTAATTATCAAAGTTTCATCTCTAACAGAGGCTAGGTAAGTTCCTGATTTTATTAACAGATAAAGTAGATATTTTTTGTATTAAGTTAGATGGCTAATTAGGTACACTGGTTTAATAGTTATCTCTGTTAGACTATGTTAGGTACAATTTAATAGTTAATTATTAATTTAGACTATATCAGTATAACTTATTGGCGTAATTTAATAGAAACATTCGCTGGAATATTATATTATTTCAACATGGACGCAGTATTTTTTTATAGGGGAATTAAACCCAATGGGTACAACTTGGACACTACACACACCCAGTCCCAAGGTTGAGATTTTTTAAAAATCCCTTAACCCGCCGGAAATCGAACCCGGGTCGCCGGAGTGGAAGGTAGGGACTCAACCGACTACACCACAGCGACGGACATGGACCACAACTTAATTCATTTTATTAGATCAGAAGGAGCAAGTGTATGCCAGATTAGTTCTTCATAGTTTATTTAATATTGCCAGTAAAGGGGGAAAAAACTTACTTTAGAAATTTCACTAATTTAAAAGTGGCATAAGTCTACGAGCATTTCTATTTAATTAGCCTTAATAGTAATTTTTTTTACTTATGTATGTGTATTCGTAATGGTTTTTATACGTACTAACAACATTTATAGTTTGTGACAGTCACCAAATAGGACAACCCTATTTAGGTTCTTAGGTCTATGCCTTCTTGGGTTTTAAAATATCGGTACCGGTAATTTGCGAGAATCCGCCCAGAATAAATTTGACACAGTTCACTTTAATGAATGATTTAGAATCGTTGAAGTTACATTTTTTAGCCTAATACTAATATTTAAAACTAACAAATATGACGTAATTAATAACCTATATTATACGAACATTAGGTTGGTTTGAGTGTTTTGGATTAGTTTTTTTAGATTGATTATCGATTTATAGATGTGAAGTGAAACGTCTTGGAAATAATATTTTTAGCATTCATAAAACAATATATAATGCAATTTTTCGCTGACGTGACTTGTTTCATTATGGAATTAGTTCTAGACAGATTTATTACAAATTACCGAAATTTCTAATTCCTCAGTATCATGTTATTTACAAAATTATGTGTGGGTGACTTACACAAATATTAACTTTTAGAATAAAGCCATGAGGCTCAACTGCACTTCTACTAGCGCTTGATTTTTTCAGTTATCTTATTATAAACTATAGCTCTTCTTCTGTATTTACAAACATTATTTAATATTTTAAACTTTTTCAAACAATTTTTATGACATTATTAGACAATTTTGAAGTATTTATTTAAATATGCAAATCACAATATTATGACACTGTTTGACACTATTGTGATGCTAACGGCTATTTTCTCCACAAAGTTATACTTAGTCTATGCTTTTTCTATCATTGTTTTGAGCTATCGCTGGTTGGATCAGCGTTAGGGACTGATAAATAAGTGTACACCCATTTTTTAATAAACATTTGGTAATTTTAATATTATTAATATATTTTTAAACATAGATTTGGGGATTTATTGCAAATATTGGTCATTTAAATTTCATAGCGATGGATAGTAATCGAGGATGATAATCGATATGCGGTTCGATTGTGGGTTATCGCTGGCTCTATGAACTCTGGCACATGCACACTATTATTCTATAGGACTTTGAAAATATTTCACGCTAGTTTAAGTGCAGTTTTTCCGAATAAAGAAATGATTATTGTAAAATTATAGGTACCAGCAGTTTGAATATTTTGGGTCATATTTATAAATTAGACCTATGTTTGATAGAATGTTTTTGGTAGGTTATTTAAATTTACTCAATATGTTAGGGGTATGAACAGTTTTAACCTCAACACTACAATTTTCCCTCTTTAGAGTCAATTTCACGTTGAATGAGATTACAAACCTGAGACCTCAGTATATTTTTACAATAATACTAAGTCTTCTTCTTCCTTCCAAGTATTAGGCCAAGGCCTGTTACGATCCTCCAGCGTTTCATAGGACGGACCAGATATCTTCATCCTCTTGGTATATAATTATAAACAGCTTTGGGGATCCGATTTGAACTCATTCTTTCAAGATGGTGTTTCCAATTTAGTTGGTACTGTTTAATGTATTCCAAAATTTGCATAGTCTTCAATTCTTTTAAGATATCGGTGTTCCTTTTCCGATCCCATCTGGTGTAACCCGCTGTTCTGTACATGAATCTCATTTCACAAGCCATTATTCTGCTTTCATGTTGTCTTTTTAGTGTCCATGCTTCACTGGTCTAGCCAAAGTGTTATATAAACATAATCTGGTGGTTTTTTGTACAAAGGATGGTTTCATAACTTGATTAATAATTCCCAAACTTTTATTATAACTAGTAATTTTTTCAAGGATATCCTTTTCATACCAGATAGAGAGATAATATCCAAGATATTTAAATTGATTAGATCTCTCTAAAATTTTATTCTGGAGACAGATTTTACTTTGTATGGAGTCCTTCCCATGAAATGCCATAATTTTAGTTTTGTTAATTGATATCTCCATATTAAATTTGGCACCTATTTTTAGTAAATTATAAATTGATCATTGCAAATCATTTTTGGAAAGTGCCAGAAGAGCTAAATCGTCTGCAAAAAGAATAGCATTGAGTTTGAGGTTCCTATTGATGGGTGCTTTCCTCCATTCGTTTATTAATTTATTCATATATATAATGAAAAGCACCGGTGAAAGTCCACATCCCTGTCTTACTCCAGTGTTGATCTTTTCCAAGAAGATACTTGCAATCTTGTTTAATAGAGATTTCATTATCTTTATAGATGTTGAAGATATTAGTAATATATTGTTGTGGAACGTTATCATCAGCTAAAATTTGTAGTAATATATTTCTGTCTACTTTGTCAAAAGCCTTTATGAAGTCAACAAAGGTGATATGGATTTCTATATTGAATTCATTGTGCTTTTCTAATAGTAGTTTTAGAGTGAAGAATCCATCTGTACAAGATCTACCCTTTCTGAATCCATTCTGCTCTTCTCCAATTATATTTTCATAATTTTTTTCAATTTATTCTTAATTATATTAGCATAAATTGTATATCCAGAGTTCAACAAGCTAATTCCAGATAGTTATCTTGAATTTGGCGACTTCCTTTTTTTGAAGATTGGTATTACAATGGTTTATAATACTAAGCATCAAAACCAATTAGAATATAGTCTATGGAAGACCAAAACGTCGTTGGAAGGACGACCTGCGCCTGCGGCATGTAGTGCACCGGGGAGCCAACAGGCCCATACCTTGAAGATGATGATGATTATCAACAACATGTTACATTTAAATTATAAAATATCTTGCATCTCTCTTGGCTGATCTTTTGTCAGCCTAAATTACCATAGTATTCCAGTTTGGATTCACTTTATTTATGTTAATAGAAAGTTTAATCTCAAGAGCAGTCAAACTAACACTCTACTGGACTATCGAGAGACCTGTTGTGACATACAAGTGAAACCTGGGTTTAAAAGAAGTTCATAGTTAAATATGGGAAATAACATTATGAGGTTCTTAATTCGTAAATTAATGAGTCATTTTTTAACATCTTACCTTACGTAACCGAGCGGTTAAGGTAGGAAGCCTTGGCGCAGAGCTACGGGACTTGTGCTGGTTCGAGTCTCCATGGGAGAAGAAATTTTCTCATGGTATTTCAGCCAGTATGGGACCGGTGCCTACCCAGCATCGTGAGGCAATTGGGTAGCTACAATAAGTAGCGGCTCCAGGTTGAGGAACCAGCTATAATGGCGGGGGGACTCGACATGCTAACCACGTGTCACCCCTACACTGGCTGTTGATCATCTACCTTTGTGATTGACACATGTGGATGTGAAGGGCCAGCAGCCGGCTGGTAAAGGGGCAACCACTGAAAAGTGGAAAGACCCTCAATCGGACCTCATATTTTATGTTTCTTCGAACACGGGAACTAGTTTTCGAGAGAAGAATCTCTCTCATTTTCAACCGACATTATGACTACCAGATTTTTGTTGGAATCGTTGTAATCTCCATCAATAACGTTGCCATCTGGTGTTGATTTGATGAACTTTGAGATGAGGTCACGTTCATCAGGAATCTCGAAATTCATGGATCTAAATTTGTTCTTCTGAATATATATTTTCTCCCAAATTATCAATTCTAAAGGTTTTTCCAAATGTTTTAAAAGTAGGGCTTCTTTTTCAATTTTATGATTCTCCAATAAACTATGTGCTGCAATAGTTGATTTTTCAATTTCACCATTTTTAATATTTCTGAAGTGTTCCTTAGTGCGAGTGTCCAAATTTCTTTTTGTTTTTCCTATGTATACTTTATTGCAGTCCTTACAATTAATTTGATAAATTCCAGATGTTTTGCTATCTGGTGTGTTCAATTTCTTATTGTTATTAATAGATTACCAAGGCTAAATTTATTTGTCGGTGCCAATGTAATATTGAATTTCTTGAAATTTTTTTGAAATTTGTTATGTATTTCAGGATGATAAGTAATTTTCTTAAACTGGTTTCCTTCTTTGAATCAGATTGCACGGTAGTGTATTCTTTCAATCTTTTTTGTTGTATGAATTTCTTTAATTTATTTACAATTATTTCTTTTCCAAAACCATTTAAATTGGCTATGTTCAAAATGTGATTGTATTCTTTCTTAAAATCTTCTTCATTTAATGGAAGTTGTTAAAAATTATTAGTATTTGAAAGAAGGATATTGAGAAGAATGTATGGAATTTACAAACTAGAGAATTAGATTATAATTTAATGAAAAACTTGACAGAATAATAAAACACAAACATATTATCTTCATAAAATCCCAGCAATTATATTGGATTGGACATATGGATGACAGACTGGTTAAAAATATATTTAAATGGAAACCACCAAAAGTCACACAAAAGAAAGGTAGACTAAAATACAGATGGGAGGTCAATGTGCAAATGGATATAACATCTATGAAAATTAAAAATTGGAGGATAGGAAGATTTGAAAAGTAATAGTTGTGAAGGCCTAAAACTTTCACAAAGTAATGTTGAAGTGGCTGAAGAAGAAGAAGAAGAAAATAGTTTAATCATAATAACTGTCACAGGATTGATGATTGGGGCAAGAGGTACTATACCAGGATTCTTAGCCAAATTTTGGAATTCCTTAGATTTGGATAGGGTGTATCTTTCTAAAATTGCCATCGCAGCCATTAGAGGATCAATTTCAATTTTAAGAAACCATATTTACAAAATTTCTACTTTATAGTATATATACTTCAATTAGGCTTACAATTTGAATTTTTTAAAATGTATTTACAAAATGTATTTCATCAATTCCAAAAATTAATTGTCTGTATCACTTTGACCTTGATGCAATCCTCTAATGAGGAAAGTTGTATATAATAAAAATAATCATATGATCTATATTGTAAGATGGGTGCCTAATATCTAAACTCCTTTGTATATCAGCACATATCCACAAATCATTCACAAAGGTGGAGAACCATCTAGCCAGTACAGAGATGATATGGTTGATCCTCCAGCTATTATAGCCGATAATCTTTATATGCTACTTATTGAAGCTACCATAAATTCTGACACCGAGCTCTGTTCCTATTCGTTACCTAAATTCCATGAGAAATTGTTCTTCCCATGAGGATGCAAATGAATGTGGATCTTGTAGCTCTGCCAAGGCATGATCTCATATATCACTTTGCAATTGTGAAAGACACATGTATATCAGCATTTAATTACAATTAATATTTCAATAAAAATGAAAGTAATGCTATGTGGTATTTACAATTTATAAATTAATTGGAGAAAATGTTTTTATACATCTCACCCCATAAAATTGCAGGTATTCACGATACTGATTTGAAAGGTCATTCACCGGGAAAACTGCACTTAAACTAGCGTGAAATTTTTTCAAAGTCCTATAAAACAACAGTGTACATGCGCCAGAGTTTATAGAGCCAGCGATAACCCACAATCGAACCACATATCGATTATCATCCTCGATTACTATCCGTCGCTATGAAATTTAAATGACCAATATTTGCAATAAATCCCCAAATCTATGTTTAAAAAATATATTAATGATATTAAAATTACCAAACATTTATTAAAAATGGGTGTACACTTATTTATCACTCCCTAATGCTGATCCAACCAGCGATAACCCAAAAAACAGCGATAGAAAAATCATAGACTGAGTAATATACTCTGTGGAGAAAATAGCAATTAGCATCACAATATTGTCTAACAGTGTCATAATATTGTGATTTGCATATTTAAATAAATACTTCAAAATTGTCTAATAATGTTATAAAAATTGTTTGAAAAAGTTTAAAATATTAAGTAATGTTAGTAAATACAGAAGAAGAGCTATAGTTTTCAACAATATAACTGAAAAATCAAGCGCTAGTAGAAGTGCAGTTGAGCCCATTCACCTTCATCTTCAGCCATTTATATACTGATAATATATTTAGATTATTTTAGTTTTATGTAAACCTATTCACTAATATACACATGTTAGACTGTGATGGGCAGGATATATGGCACAAAGGGTAATGTTTATAGGAAAACCAGAGGGAAAATCCCCTGTAGGTAAGGCAAGAATGAAGTGAGTGGATAACATTATGATTTGAGGGAAGTAAATTATAAAAGGAATGATTGGAAAATATTAGCTCAGATTAATAATATGTATGGAGAGTTCATGTATGCACAGGCGTAAAGCTTCGGTTTGGTATGTCAGTTATTTAGAGCTAAAATTTTATTCAGACTGTGACAACTTTACAAACTTCGACAACTTTACAAACTTCGACTTCAAGGGGCATAATTTCTTTTTCAATAGATTTTATCATTTAACATTTTATCATCGTTCACAAATATTCTAATTGTTCTACTTTTGCAAATTTCCAATTCTCTGCTTTCAAATATTTTTAGTTAATGAAATGTGCATATATTTGGTTCTTGTGATACTAATTTTGGAGCTTTCCCCCCCTCTTTATCAAGAGCTGTAAATAAGGGTTTTGTGTCTTCTTCTATTTCTCCTATGAATATTTAATTTGCATAAGCAAGTAAGTTAATATTTTTATTGTTAAAAAAATAAATTTTATCTTCTTGTAAATATTTTTCAATAACAAAATTATAAACAATTGGAGATGATTCATCTTGTTCAGCTCCAATGTATATATAAAAACTGTTTGATAAAAGGGTTACTAACTGTAATCTACATTTAGGTCCCTCTGTGCCATTTTATTAAATTTATTAACTTACGAAGTGTTACATTCTCAGCTATAGTTAAACACACAGTATCTCTTTGAATAGTCATATGCTTTTCAAAGTCACAAAAAAGAAAATTTATATTATAGAAACTAAAAAAAAAGTAAATAAAAACAAATTGAATAATACTTTATTTATTCAGCAAAATTTACAAACTTAGAACAGCATAAATTACAGGACTTCTTGTTGCATTACAGTATTGACAAGTTTACATTTGCTCTTACAGTATTATTGTTTTTATTTACATAGTCATTTCATTTAAATTAGATATTTCATTGGATGCTCAAATTACTTTAATGTCTTATTCATTCCTTTATTTTTCTTCTCATATATTTTGATTCAAAGTTTGTTTAATATTGATATAATCTTTTATAATTGGTAGTGAGTATACAATAGAATTAATTGCTCTTTGGACTTCTGACAGCTACAGTGGAGTCTAGAGGAGGTGTAAATTATTATCACTCATACATAGAGTGAATATAATTTTAAAATTTCAATAAGTAAAACAAAAGTAATGGCATTTTGTGGAAGAAATACTCTGCGTGCAAAAATAGTAATTAGAGATGAAATTATTGAACAAGTATCCCACTTTAAATATTTAGGATGTGACATCAGCTATGGGTATGATAAAGATATTGAATACAAAACACATCAGTTTCAAGCTATTTGTGGTACAATAAATAGAACATTGAATAATAAAGCCCATAAACAAACAAAATTAAAATTTTATAAAACAATGGCTGTCCCTGTCCTTTTGTATGGGAGTGAATCTTGGATTACCACTACCAAACAAGAAAATAAAATCCAAGCAGCCGAGATGAAATTTTTAAGAAGAGTAAAAGGCTGCACTAGAATGGACCAGATAAGAAATGAGGATATCCGTGAAGAACAGATCTACTCCATAAAAGAAAAGATATCTAACAACAAGATACAGTGGAAAGAACATGTAGAAAGAATGGAAGAAAGTAGATTACCAAATAAAATCTTCCATTATTTTCCAAGAGGAAGAAGAGATGTTGGACGTCCTCAGAAGAGATGGTCTTAGATCTATTAGTGAAGACGGAACAGGCAACTCTTTCCTAAACCAGAAAGTGAAGAAGAAGAAGACATAGAGTTACGGCAGTGATGTTGAGGAACACCAGCTTGCCAGAATTTATATTTGGTAACCTCTCACCATGAATAATAGTGATAATAGGCATGACCATTAACTATGATAAGAGATACTCTCTCATTAACTGAATACTAATGTTTTATTGAGTAAAAATGAAAAGCAAATATATTAAAAAAATCTTAACCAAAACCAGGTGATCATATTTTGCAGAACTTACAAGATTTCAAAACATTTTGCAGGAGTGTTTGAATTTGTGGGCTGGAGGATAAGGGATGATCACTCAGTGACTAGCTATTATTAAGGTTTTTTATTACTAATTATTAATGATATGTATGTCATGCTGAACTGTCAGAATTCCAGTTATCTGTTAATTCCATAAATATATTCACAATATTAGAGGAGAGAAGACAAGAAGCACTAGAAATATTGATATGGAGGAGAATAGAGTATGTGAAATGTACATAAGAAACAAGAAATTTGCACTAACAAGAGTGAGTAAAATAGAAATGAAGATTTAAATCATTAAAATAAAAGGGCAAAAAATTGGCTGTGCCACTAGCAATAGAAGAATACACTTAAAGGAATGACGGGTAATAATTACCCAGGAAGAACATGATGGGGTAATGTAAAGGAAAAATGAATAGTATGAGAACATGAAGATAAAAGTAGAACAAAAAAAAAGAGTGGAGAATGTTAGTCTGTAACTGATTAATCTTGGGCAGTAAGCTATGAATTAATGTTGTTGTCCAGTTTTCTTAACGGTGATATGTGACACAAATTGGGAATGAAAGAGTGGCCCAAAAATTCTAACAGGAAAACCAGAAGGAAAGAATCCATTATATAGGTGAAGATTGAGGTAGGAGAATATTAAGTATGATTTAAGGGAGGTAACTTATACCAGGAATGATTGGAAGACATTAGCTCAGGATAGAGATGTTTGAAGAACTTATAAACCTTTGGATTAGATAGTGACATTGCATTAGTTAGTCAGGTTTTCTTAAATTTTTGAAGTCTAGATTTCATTCCAACCTCTTTATTCATGCAGTCTAGTTCTATGTTTAAAACAAATTGTTTTTATGTTTTTTGATACTCTTATAGTTATCACGTCCCGCGCCGTAGCCGAGCGGTTAAGGTAGGAAGCCTTGGCGCAGAGCTACGGGACTTGCGCTGGTTCGAGTCTCCATGGGGGAAGAAATTTTCTCATGGTATTTCGGCCAGTATGGGACCGGTGCCCACCCAGCATCGTGAGGCAATTGGGTAGCTACAATAAGTAGCGGCTCCAGGTTGAGGAACCAGCTATAACGGCTGGGGGACTCGACATGCTAACCACATGTCACCCCTACACTGGCTGTTGATCATCTACCTCTGTGATTGACACATGTAGATGTGAGGCCAGCAGCCAGCTGGTAGGCTAAGGGCCTTGTAGGCCTGTCGCGCCAGGAGTTAGTTTATAGTTATCACATCTTTTGGTATAAATGTTTAGGGATTCTATCCCCGCGAGGTGGATAGAATTTTTTGAGTAAAATAATTGGGGATGTAGCCTAAAGGATTAAGTAAACTTTCTCATACCACAGATATATATAGCAAGTTAAATAACATGCACAGCAAGTCAGTGGTAAAATTCTCAATTGTTTGAGTTCATCTCTCTGTTATTGCAATTGATGTCCTTATAGAAATAGTGATTTTAATCAAAGCAAGAATTCAAAGTAAAAAAAAAAATGGAAATGTAACCCAGAAAATCCCAAAAACAAGAGTCTTGTTATTTCACTAAATAACAAGTCACCAATCATATAACTTGGTTTAGTTGTCTAAATGTAAGAGAAATATGAGTAAATGAAAATCTTTCTTTCAACCCATATGATAATAGAAGAGACTGAATTTTACTAGAGTCCTTACTGTTGACTGAGTGTTGATGTGTCAAAGAGATTTTTGTCAACATTTCTATTATGTTGTAGTCTTCTTCAAGGTTGGTCTGGGCCATGGCATGATGGCAAATCGTCAGGAATGAACTCTTGGATGTGGTGATTCCGATTGAGGGTCTTTCCACTTTTCAGCGGTTGCCCTTTTACCAGCCGGCTGCTGGCCCTTCACATCCACATGTGTCAATCACAGAGGTAGATGATCAACAACCAGTGTAGGGGTGACATGTGGTTAGCATGTCGAGTCCCCCAGCCGTTAGAGCTGGTTCCTCAACCTGGAGCCGCTACTTATTGTAGCTACCCAATTGCCTCACGATGCTGGGTGGGCACCGGTCCCATACTGGCCGAAATACCATGAGAAAATTTCTTCCCCCATGGAGACTCGAACCAGCGCAAGTCCCGTAGCTCTGCGCCAAGGCTTCCTACCTTAACCGCTCGGCTACGGCACGGGACTGGATGTGGTGATACTTAAGTAAAAAAAACTGTAATGAAGATTCAGGTTGTGGAAATGAAAGATTTTTTGTATTTTTTATCATTGAATCTTACTGTCATCTTACTGATGTTTGCTGTTCCAATGTTAACATATGGGTCTGAGACTTGGCTTTTAACAATCTCTAATAAACATAAAATTGAGACAATAGAAATATGATTTCTGAGATCCGTTGCAGGTGTATCTTTAAGAGATCAAAAGAGAAGTCAAGATATCAGAGATGAATTACAAATATATAACATAAACGAGAGAATATACAGAAATACATATAAATGGTATGAACATGTACAAATAATGCCAAATAATCGTTTATCAAAACAGATGCTTTATTATAGACCTGAAGGCCAAAGAAATGTAGGAAGACCAAAACAACATTGGAAGGATGACCATTAGCATATTGTGCAGCAGGGAGCAGAACTGATCAATAGGTTCATACCTTGAAGATGATGATGATCTTACTGTTAAAGAAAAAATTTGAAACACTTTTATCAGAAACAACCAAAGGCAAAAAAATTGATAATTTAATTTTCTATGTCATTAGGTACTACAATCTATTGGCCATTTACCCTATATGAAAGAGGAAAAATTATTTAAATGTAAGATTACAAAGTGGTTTAAATTCAGAAAAAAACAATCATTGTCCTTTTTTTTTTCTAATACAACCATAGTCCTACTGAATTTTATGCTAGAAATGTTGCCTGAAAACGAAATAACTTCGTCAAGTTAGATACCATATATCACACAAATGGTGATATACAAACTGACATCTGCCTTGATGATAATACTTATTTGGTTTTAAATATTTTCCTTTGCATTCTTAAAAATGCCTTATATGGTGAAATGCAATTTTTAGACAAAAATATCCATAATCTTTTTATTAAATTTTTAGAGCATGTTACATGTAAAGAAAGGTTAAAATAGACTACCATTTAATTTTTCTTTCTTAAATTAAATTTTGTCCAGGATTGGATAATGTTAATTCAAATAAAAACATAAAAAATAGTCTACCATATTTCTATATATCTTCATTTTAATATACACTACCATGAGATGTAAATTCATTTCATAAGCTAACACCATCATCATCATCTGGTATCATGGCAGCTGCCGCCATCTTCCAGAAACCAAATGCCATTCATTCATAAGTAACAGAGACAAATTTTTACTTCTACTGAATAAAATTATTTTAAGGCTAAGTTTATTTTTTCTAAAAGCTCTTCAAATGAAATATGATAAAAATAGATTTTATTTCTTCTTCTTCTTCTACTACAAGGTTTAGGCTATGCAGCCTGTTCCGGCGAAGTTAAAAGTGGAGTCCATCTTCTACGTGGTCGGCCAACATCTCTTGTTCCTCTGGGATTATACAGGAAGGTTCTTTTTGGTATTCTTTCGTTGTTCATTCTCATTAAGTGTTCTGTCCATTTCTTATTATTTTCGCTGATTTTATCTTCAATTTTATATATATTTAATTCTTCTCGTATAGTTTCATTCCTTATTCTATCCGCTCTTGTGCATCCTTTCACATTACATAAAAACAGCATTTCTGCAGTCTGTATCCTGCTTTTATCCCTTGATTTCATTATCCAATTTTCACTTCCATACAACAACAAAGGAACAGCCATTGTTTTATATAATTTAAGTTTCGTATCTTTCCTTGTTTTCCGACCTAAGGTTCTTTTTATGGTTCCACAAATAGCCTGGAATTTATTTACTTTATTTTCTATATCTTTATTTTCTCTATAAGTTATCACATCCTAAATATTGAAAATGTGATATTTGTTCTATTATTTTGTTATCCAGTACAATTTTTGATAGATTTTATTTTCAAACAAAATAAAGTTAAAAGATTTTCACCGTCACTGACTTTAAATAGAAATAGATCATCGGTTGATTAATGTCTTTGACATCGTCCGATTCCTAACAGCCAATTTTGACAGTCCGTCCAATTGCCTGGTTGTAGATGTTTTTCCTTTATGTATAAATATATTCCCTGACTCCAGGAGGTTTTAGGTTATCATTTCACCTTATCTTTTCTGTCAAATTCTTCCTTATTAAGGGCAGATCAGACTCTTAGCTATAGTGAAAGCAACTGATCTAAGGATGGACACCTGAAAAAAAAAACCCTGGTCCTCCAGTTTGGGTGTTGATGCAGTAGGCCGGCTCCTTCCCATCAGAAAAAAAAATACAATGCTAAAAAACCTAACAGAGATAAGCCGGTCGAATTAAAAGGAAGATTAATGAAGCTATGGAAAATAACTCTGCTAATTGGAACATAGAAATAATGTATTTAATTGTAGGTGGCAGCTCTAATATGCAAATGGTTATACACTCGCCCTCCACCTCTGGGTCCTAAGTTCACATCTCGGTCATTCCATGTAAAGGTTGTGATAGATGAATTGGAGCCAGGATAAGTTTTCCTCAGGGTTTCTCCCATTTTCACCTGCCTAAAACTTCCATCATTCCTCCATATTTATCTTGTAAATACAAACTTTTTGTTTAGAAGTTAAATATACTAAATATATTAGATAAATAATATTATGTTTGCCATCCATTTAATTTCATCTGCCCCTATGGTGGTGCAATGTGTCTGGTCAGCTGGCATCCTTGTATACCACAGACCTTCAATAATATGAGCTTCATCTCACCTCATCCCTTGGCCTGGCATTACACCAATCAGTCAGAGGGTTTACTGTATATTTAATTATAAATATGATATTAGACAATGAAATGACTATGCAGATTTGTATTAACAAACTAATTCATAAAAATATTATAATTATATACACAAAAAATAAGCTTTTTAACAAACATTAAAATTGTTTCGATAATTAATAATTGATATTTACATAACTGAAATTCTACTGTTTTACTTAAGTGACTTTCTAAATTATTCACAGACTCACAGTTCATTGATCCATCATGACGCTGTGTATAATTACTCAGACGTTTAGGTTCTTTGGTGTGATAATTAAAAAGACTTCAACTATGGCTCACTAGAAAAATATCTACTTTGTAGCAAGATTATTGTTGGCAACTGCAGTGGTTGTATCTAAAAATATCTACTTCATTACAAAATATATAAAAATATATATTATTGTTTTAAGATAATTCATGACAATTGTGAGTTTTGTACCTTAATACTATATTGGCAAATCTAATTTAATTTTTTTTAAATGATTTTAAATCTATGCAATAAATATTCTGTTATTATAATTACATAATGATATACAAATTACAGCACAAAGTAATGTAGTGCTACTCTTTACATACCAGAATCAAACATATAGTGTATTTTTAAAATAATGGAATTCAAGAAGCTTTTGCAAAATGTAAACATAAAATATGTTTTTATTATTAATTTAACACTTCTCGCTGAAGGATAAATTATATTTGAAGAGAAAAATTTTCGCCCAGACCGAGACTCAAACCCAGGACCTTTGGCTTTCTAGGCCAATGCTCTACCATCTGAGCTACCAGGGCAAGTTCCAATCCAGATGCAAATTTTTCTCTTATATACATTGTAATTCCCAGCACCAAATGCTATGAAGCCTTTGCTTCTATCTTTGCAAATGGCGGCTTCTTAGTTAAGAAGACATTTATCGGGAATTTAAACACTACTTTATATAGCCAGTAAGGCTTCAATTGATGTTTTTATTATTAATTTAACACTTCTCACTGAAGGATAAATTATATTTGAAGAGAAAAACTTTCACCCAGACTGAGACTCAAACTCAAATATAAAATATAATGTTAGGCCTACTAGATAGACAACAGAACACATTAATAAATTTTAAAACTTGAGGTGTCCCCTCTTAGGGGATGATTCACAAATTACACTAAATCTAAATTTATATTAAGCATTGTTAATGAGTTGTATATTTTGACTCACCTCATATTTCTTGATTTTTATGCAGACTAGTTCCGTCGCTTCTGTGCGACATTCTCGATTCATTACAACTGTTGCCTTGCAGTTGTTCATCCTGCAAGTTGATTTCTGCTCCTTCTGCTGGCTGACTGATGAACTTCCAAATCAAATTTTTTTCTCTTTCACCGGGAATTTAAAAATTCATGGTTTTCTTTTTATTCTTGCAGATGAAAATTTTCTCCCAAATTGTGAGTTTCTTAGATTTTTCTAACTTTTTTAGTAATTTTACCTTAGCTTCAATTCTGTGTCTTTTTTACCATGCATATGCAGCTTTTGCAGATTTTTCTATTTCTCCATTTTTAACATTTCTAGGTGTTCTTTCAATCTTGTATTTAAGTTCCTTGTTTTTCCTATGTATATTTTTTCACAATCTTTACAATAAATTTGATAAATCCCTGATTTGTTACCATCTTCAATATTTTTATTTTTGTTGGTTTTGATTAATTTATTCGAACTGTAATGATTTTTTGGTGCTAATTTAATGTTAAATTTGCTGAAATTTTTAAAAACTTATTCGTAGCGGTTAAGGCACTATGCTACAAGTCGGAAGGTCGAGGGTTCAAGTCCCGGTGGGGTCAGGATTTTTAAACTGACCAAAACCATATTGGTGGCACTAAGGCCCTGGGGTCAACTCAGCCTCTAACGGAAATGAGTACCAGATGCTTGTTCTGGGGGTAAAGGCGGCCGCCACGCAGGGCTGACAACACGGCTGACATCAAGTGCTGATTGTCTAGAAAAAGTGGGAGCCTTAACCTCCCACTACCCCAAGGGCCTCCTGAGGCCTGTAGTGGGATTACTTTACTTTAAGTACCAAAGGATGGTATGTAAATTTATTGAATTTTTTACCAATTTACCTGTTTGAAGAATACTTTCATTTTGCTTTTTATGTTTTGAATTTATTTTCTTTGAATCATCTTTTCCTGAAAACCAATCTCTTTTGCGACAAAACTAGTCTGCATTAAAATCAAGAAACATGAGGTGAGTCAAAATATACAACTCATTAATAATTAAAAGAAACTTCATAGTGTTATTGCCTATTAAGAATATTTAAAAATAATCATATGCACCTTACATTAATAAAAATACATAATTTGTGCAAATAAATGTATGTATTTAATGCACAGGATTTTACAATAATGCCATTTTCCTTCAAACTCAAAAGGAAAGTATCAACCAATGAATGCTGAAACCTACCTTCAAATTTCTCCCAGAGAAGCGTTGTGATGTACCAAGGCCGTGTTCAAAAAATTATCTACCATTTTCAACTGCAAGGTACAAAAATTGAAGCCAGAATCCAGTAATGGGCAACTCATTGTGCAAAGCAGATGAACTCTCTGTGTGAAAAAAGTGGAATGTAGTGTAGTAGGATGCGGCATGCGAGCAGGTTGTCAGGGTTATCCATATCACCAATTCAGCAGTTGTATTACTACCCTGTAGTTTTAATGAGAGTTTTGGTGCTGGATTTTAGTGTCTTGCAGTTAAAAATGGCAATAATTTTTTGAACACTGCCTTGGTACATCACAATGCTTCTCTGTGGAGAATTTTCAAGGTAGATTTCTCCATGCAATGGTTGATATTTCCTAATTAAATAAAAATAAAACGTAGTTTTATTTGATTTTCATATTTATTATATAATTCAGTGACAGCTGTTTCGGTACACTGTACCTTCTTCACACATGTTAACAAATTATATAATAAATATGAAAATCAAATAAAACTACGTTTTATTTTTATTTAATTAATAAATATGGATTTTCATCAAGTAAACACCAACTCAATTGATTAGTTGATATTTCTGTTGTCAGATATGATTTTGTTCTAAATTACTAAGAAATGCATTACAAAATATTTAGTTTTTAAATAAAATTTTGAATTTTACACATTTTTTAAAATTTGATTAGGATTCTAGAAAATAGTACTTAATTTTAACATTGGTAACACTGGTCAACATGATTTTTGTCTCATGAGTACCAATAATTGTACTTAATGCAGTTTTTTATCATGTTTTCAAATATGTATTTGGAATTTCTCCATCATTCACAGTTTTTTTTATTTAAATTTCAATTAATGAATTTAAATAATTATTTTTTTAATGAACTTTTTTCGTCCATTTGTCCAATGTAAAATAAACCAAATGAGCTAACCCAAATGGTTTCAGCTATGGAAAAGAGATATCAAGGCAAATGGAATCCTAATATGCTGGCCAATTATTATTGGACCATCAAGAAGGTTACTTCTTCTTCTTCTTCTTCGTCAGGCTCTATGACTTCCAGTGGAATGTCTTGGCCTTCTCAACCAGTTTACGCCACTTCTTCCTATCTTGTGCAGTAGATTTCAAATCAAAAATCCCCATCTCTTTCAAATCCTCAATTACGTCATCTTCCCATCGATCCTTGGGTCTTCCCCTTGGTCTTGTTCCCTGTGGCTTCCAATTCAAAATATCATTCGGCAATCTTCCCTTTGGCATTCTTAGTGTATGTCCAAACCATTGTAATCTCTTGGATTTGATGAAACTAACTATATTTTCTTTATTATTCTTGAGGTATAATTCGTCATTCCTTCTCAACCTCCAATTTCCATTTTCCTTTACTGGTCCTAGCACTCTTCTAAATATTTTCCTCTCAAACGTTAATAGTCTTAATTTATCTGCTTCTTTTAGTACCCAGGTTTCAGCTCCATAACATATGATTGGTCTTATTATTGCTGTATATATAGTTTGAATTTAACATTTTTTGATATTAATTTGCTTTTGAATATATCGAAATTAGCAAAATATGCTTTATTCCCTTGCGATATTCTTGTTTTGATTTCTTCTTCAACAGTATTATTATCGTTTAGTATTGTGCCTAGGTACTTAAAGGAGTTAATTTGATCAATACAGTCACTATTTATAGTTAGTTCAGTCAAATTTGTTTTATTTCTCATACATCTTAAATATTTTGTTTTATTTAGATTGATTACAAGCCCATATTTTATACTTTCATTTTTTAATTTGTCAAAGGTTTCCAGTAGGGAATTTTTTGTTTCTGCTGTTATTATTACATCATCAGCATATGCAAGACATTGTTTTAGTCTTGTTGAAATATTTCCTCTTAGATCCAGTTGTTTTAAGACCATATCCATTACTATACAGAATAATGTTGTAGATAAAGGATCTCCCTGTTTGACCCCAGTGTTTACTTCAATCGCATCGCTGAGTGCGTTGCTACATTTTAATCTTACTTTGGTATCTATCAAGGTTAAAGCTATTAATTTTATTAATTTTTGAGGTATCTCATATTCACTTAGACTTTCAATTATTTTGTTTCGATGTACAGTATCAAAAGCTTGGTAGTAATTCAAGGAGGTTACTCCACAGGTGAAATATAGCAGAAAATTATTTCTTACTTTCTAGGTGAGTCCGAATGTTCGAATATTGTACAGTTACGAATGTAGAAAATATTAGTGTTTGAAATTATAAATGCCTGCCTCTCGGAAACCTTACGCGATGGAGAAAAACCAATATCATATTTGAATTTAGGAGAAAAAATACTATCAGAATCACATATTTTTCTTTCTGAGACAACAAAAAAAAATTTCTTTTTTGTTGCTCAGTGTAATTTTTCCAATGAACATTTGCTTGGAATACATGCTCAGAAACTAAATCAGACTAACAAACCTACTCCATACATCCTTTGATGTGTTTTGTTGTTATTGATGACTTGCTATAACTTTCTTTTTCTTCTAGAGAATGCTTGGCAAATTATATGTCCTCTGTGCAGTAAACACGTTTCCATCAGTATATAACTCTTGGACATGTATTCTCTCGCATACCTAGAGTCTTGGCTTTTCTTCCTCTCGTCAAGATATCATTGTAATTTACAAGATGAGTCATCAACAAGCTTCACTCTCCCTTTTATCATTGAATGTTATATCATTAAGATACAATTGTTGATGCAGCGTACGGTGAATTTGATTTCATCTCAACCATTATCTTCATTGATTTTGAGTGTCCAAAAGAGTGTAAAATTCAATATGGCCTTATATTTCTGGTTTTTAGCATTGGAAATTTAAAGCTAAAGTGAATTAATTAACGTATTACAATTTTTGGGAACTGTAGTGCAAATGATTGGCATAATTAAAAAAAAACATACATGACTTACTTTGTAGAATATGATTAGCAACCTGATAAATGTATATAAAGGTTTTGTTCAGAACAAAGTGCAAAAAAATAGCAAATGATTGAGTTAGAATAATTGAAGATAAAATAATCTAAAATACATTATATATATATATATATATATATATATATATACCGGTACACATTTTGGATTGTGCAAAGATAGAATTGACAATTTATGGCTAAAGCCTGGTACACACGTTAAATAATAGATGTATAAACATAATTAATAAGAGGAGACAGTTCTGAACCAATCAGATGCTAGATTGACGACCACTAGCCAATCAGCTTAGACTTTGTCCAGCCATCCTGGGACCAGCACTAGTATAAATACCGGTTTTCAGCAGTCTACTGCTCATTCAGTTGAGCCTGTGACCATGGAACTTACTTACTTACTTACTTACTCACTGGCACTATCGAACCCATAGGTTCATGGCCGTGCAGAAATAAGCTCTCCATAGATCCCTATCCTGAGCTAATGCTTTCCAATCATTCCCTGTATAATCTACTTTCCTCAAATCATAGTTAATGTTATTCTCCCACCTCATTCTTGGTCTACCAACTGGGCGTTTACTTTCTGGCTTTCCTACAAGAAGCTTCCATGCAAGTCTTTCATTCCCCATATGTGCAACATGTCCTGCCCATCACAGTCTACGAGACTTAACTGTTATTATATCTGGCTTCCTATAAAGACCATGTAGTTAATTGTTATGTAGTCTTCTCCATTCACCTGTTTGTTCATCTCTCTTTGGTCCTCCTAAGTACTTTATTCTTGACCATGGAACACTATCTAGAATTACTCTCCACTGAAGATGCCCTCCGCATTCAAGGGAGAAACATCTGGAAGAAACACCGGTCCCGGACCATGGCCACATTGCCTGGAACCTCTTAATATTATGATTACTGGCTGTGAAAGCCTTGCGTTCAACAATTTATGGGAATGTTAGTGTATCTTCAAGTCTTATTTTCTCATCTTTCATAATGTAGACTAACTGTAGCTAACCTAAAAACTTTAACGTTACCAAATCTAATGAAATATAAAAAATGTAACTTAACTAACTTACAGTATTTACCTCTGTACAATTCTTGAATCAAAATTTAGAACTTAGTACCAAATGATGTCAGTAGATATTGCGATAGAAGAAGACAACATTTTGGCAATATGAAAGGTAATAAAATCTGTAATGGAAATTAATAAATGACAATCAATATAGCTTGTATCATATGGTCTGTAGTAACATGCATTTAGTCATTTGCACTACAATAACCATATTATTTATTTTTTTCATGTTTGGGAATTTCTATAAGATGATTCAGACTCATTTAGAAAACTATAGAATATGATTGAGATTATATAAATTTTTGTATTAAGTTATGTAGGTAGGAAATAACACTATGAGGTTTATTTTAATTAATTTTGAGTTATTTTTGACTCACCTCATATTTTTTGATTTCCATGCAGACTCAGGTTTCGTCACTGCATTTGTGACATTCTCGATGCAATATGACGAACACAACTGCCATCCAAAGGAACTGACTGTTTGGGAGAAAATTTACATATGCAAGAATAAAAAGAAAACTATGAATTTTGAAATACCCGGTGAAAATGAGAGGGGATTGATTTGGAAGTTCTTCGGTCAGCCATCAGAGAGCGCAAAAATCAATCTACAAGAGAGAAAACTGCTGGACGGCAGTTGTGATAGTGATATTGCATCGAGAATGTCACAAATGCAGTGACAAAACCTGGGTCTGCATGGAAGTCAAGAAATATGAGGTGAC
Source organism: Diploptera punctata (assembly GCA_030220185.1). NCBI lineage: Eukaryota > Metazoa > Arthropoda > Insecta > Blattodea > Blaberidae > Diploptera > Diploptera punctata. The sequence goes on from JASPKZ010007564.1 coordinate 565,977, forward strand.
TCAAAAAACAACTCACAATTAATTAAATTTTAGTTTATGCACATTTCATGAAGTTTTTCAGTAATAATATTGAATTTAATATAATGTTTAGGTGTAAAATCTTGTAATATTTACAGAAATATTTTGAAACAGTCTGTTGAATATTAGAGTTCTTGAAAATTATTTGTGTTCACTATGGAATTTCTTTATTATTGTCTTGATTTTAAGTTTTCACATTAATAAAATTAAGACTGGCAAATTTATGTATGAATACTTGGGTTCAGAGAATTTATTCATAAAATTATAATATAGATAAGTTTTTAAAATTTAGAGCACTATACATTTTTACAATCTACTGTCCAGTACTTCCCCTGGATCTGCTAATGCTGATTTCCTGTCATTTATTGCTTTGATCAACTTTTTCCTTGGTCCCATGCCAAGACCAAGAGTTTTTAAGTCATCTTCTGTGAGTAACATGAGTGCTGCCAAGTCTATCTGCTCACTCACAAACACACTAACAAACTCACTGAGACCTGCTGACATCAGGAAGAGTTGTAATGGTGACCACTGTGGTGGATCTCCGCTTGTGTCATCATCTGAAACAGAACATTTAATTATTACATCATTCTTTTTATCAGCCTCAATGGTTATGGGGTCTCTGATTTTGAAGGTTAAGGGTTTAATCCTGGCCATAGTCACTGGATTTTAGGTTAAAAAAATCCAAGGGCCAAGCCATTCGGAAGAGACTTCATGTCTGAAGATTTTTGGGCTCATAAAAGTAGCTCAACTCAATTAGTTCCTGAGCAAAATTAATCTACTTTTCCCATCCAAATAATACCTTAATTTGTTTCTAGATGTCTCTTTGAGTTTATGAGTAAACCACTTGTCACTTGCTGACATTGGTAGAGAATAAGCATAAATAAATTAGATGTTATATTTTAAATTAACATGTTCCAGTATTGGATATAGTTCTATTTTAGAAATAAAAATTATGTTCGAACCAGAAGTCGAACCTCTGACTCTGTATGTCAGTGTGGTAACCGTTACGCCATTCGAACTTCCGATTGGAACGTCAAATTTCTTTCTACTTATACAATTAATTCTTCTTTCATCTGAAGGCCGATAGCCATCGCTATCAAAAAACACCATCTGACAACTTCTTTTCGAAGTATTTTTTATTGAGAATTTAAACATTAATTTTTAAACGGTTAAACTACTATTTTGATGTTATGTTTTAAATTAACATGTTACAGAATTGGATATAGTTTTATTTTAGAAAGAAAAATTATGTTCGAACCGGGAGTTGAATCCCGGACCTCTGACTCTGTATGTCAATAAAAAATACTTTGAGAAGAAATCATCAGAAGGCATTGTTGATAGCGATAGCTATTTGACCTTTGGATGAAAGGAGAATTAATTGTATAAGTAGAAAGAAATTTGACGTTCCTATCGGAAGTTCGAATGACATAACGGTTACTGCACTGACGTACAGAGTCAGGGGTCTGAGGCTCGACTCCCGGTTCGAACGTAATTTTTCTTTCTAAAATAAAAATATAAGTAAATTAGCTTCGTTAAACAACTCCAACAAGGGAGAACCCTTGTCCTACTTGGAAATGTATGGATATATACAAAAAACAGACATCCTTTTTAACAAAGTTTTTGGTCTATTTGTTGGATTTTTTCTCCTATAGTTATTTATGGTACAATAAATTATCTACATTGTCCAGAGAATCTAAAATGAAAATAATTCATTAATCAGTCTGGGTATTTTAGTTTGCTGTAGAAACCTGGAAATTAAACTGAATGCACAAGACATACTCTCCAAGTATGTGAGAGAAAAATTATTTAAACATTTTTCTGTGTGAAAGTGAAGTGCCAGCGAGTGAGTGAATGAGTTTGTTGTTAGTTAATTGGTGACTTGTTTCATCTGTGGTATTTGCTATATCTCATGTTCCCATTGGGAATATTTTATGATTTAACTTCACTATTTGTGAGTGGCGTACATGGAATTTAAAATTTAGGGAGGCCAGGAAGAGATAAGGGGTAAATACTTTTTTAAAAAAAAGACCTACACTATTACCTGCATAGGAAATTCACTTGTCAATCTAACAAAGAAATGATGCCCTCACTTGTATCCATAACTATACATTAACTAGTATAATAAACTGGCTCGAGTAAGTTTCACACTAACTGACATCATGAGGATATCACATCAAATAGCAATACAAAATAATCTCTCTTATTGGTTGAACTGTTGTTGTCATTGGGGAGGAATTTGTCTGCATTGCCTACTAGGAGACTGCCCTGGCCATCTGTTGAGGAATTCTACAACCACTGGCACTACAGTCAACAGGTATTGGTAACACTTTTTGTTTCTAGTGAAAAAAAAAAAGAAATCCTATAGTATTACAAGCCTGGCTATATCATAGAAATTTTTCTTTGGTTGTAGGGTCAGGAATCAATGTCCATGAGAATCAGCGCCTTATGAGATAAACTGAGTAGCTGTTTTATATTAAACTAGTAAAATGTAGTTAATAAAACTGAAACTGACTTCTTGTACTAGCCAGTGACATCCTTCAGTCTTTCTTAGCTCATTGGAACTATTGTGCCTCAGATATATTCCTTTATTTAAATCTAGGAAATGCAAGTCTGAAATAAGAGATCTCTGGAAGAAATTATGTTTAACCTTTGATTCCCAGCTTTGAATTAACATCTTAATGGCATAAGTTGTTAAAGATTATAGATAGATAGATTGTCGGTTGATTAATGTGTTTGACATCGTCCAATTCCTAATAGTCAATTTTGTCAGTCCATCCAATCTTCTGGTTGTAGATGTTTCTCCTTCATGTATAAATATATTCCCTGACTCCTGGAGGTTTTAGATCTTCCTCTGCCTTGTCTTCCGTCAGGTTTCCATTCCAAAACACATTTTGGTAGCCGATCCTCTTCCATTCGCTGGACATGTACTCACCAATCGCACAGGTCATCATGGTGAGATATTGACTAATATGGTATTTCTTTCACTTTCATATCATATTTTTTTATCTTTCCTATCCAGTCTCTCTGGACTGAACACTTATTGTTTTTCGAACCTGATGGTATTAGAGTATTGGAGGCCTAGGGGATCATTTCATCTTATCTTTTCTGTCAAATTCTTCCTTATTAAGGGCAGATCAGGCTCTTAAGGCTCTTAGCTGTAGTGAAAGCAACTGATCTAAGAATGGACACCTAAAAAAACCTGGTCCTCGAGGTTGGGGGTTGACGCAGTAGGCCAGCTCTCTCCCATCAGAAAAAAAATACAACACTAAAAAGCCCAATAGAAATAAAGATTATCATTAAATAAAATACTACCTACCTGCAAGTCCATTATTTTGTTGTAAGTTATGTTTTTTTAAAGTCAATAATATAAAAACATGTCTTACCACTTTCAACATCTTCATTGTCCCATGGCAGGTCTTGTGCATTACGTTGATTACGTTTTGCTAAGCTGCCAGCACTGCCTATACTGCAGTCCTCAGTAACACTTCCTCCTCCCACTCCTCCCTTTTCACTATTGGATGTCACTGTGCTCTCCTTGTCATCTGTACGAGGCAATGCACTTAATGTCGCACTGATGCTGTTCCTACAATGGTCATGAAAAAACATTTTATGTGAAAACATTTGTTTATTATTGATATTTAAAATTTTTGTACAGGGTTTGGTCATAGGTTATGATTACTTTGTTTTGATTATGCAGGTGCATTAAAAAAATGAAATATTTCCTTATTTATTTATTAAACCCAATTCCAAGTAATATTTTCATAAGTAATGCAACAACTTAAGTAACTAGGCTATAACTTTTTATACATTACTAGAGAAGATAAGGTGATTAAAAATTCTAAATTAAAAAAAAATCACTGAAATAAGAAATTGGACCGAAAGTTATGATGTAATTGTTTGAGTTATAACTTACTGAAGAAACTACCAGAAAAACTGATGATAAAAGACTAACAGTAGGATAAACATTGTTCAAACACCATAAAAATGGAGATATACTAAAAGATTTAAAAATAGTGTGCATATTTCCATAAGTGTAACAGTATAGATTTTGGTAGGGAAACATGTCTAAAAAATGGATTCCACTAGACAAATAAGGGCTGTTTCACATTTAAAAAAAGTAAGTATTTTTATTTAGTGGGGCTCTTTTACAACTCAGTTAATTAGTGTTGGAATTCAAATTTGGGCATTGTAGAGTTGACATTTTGCTCAGACCTTTTCAGGCTCAAAGTTCTGTCACATGACATAAGAGACACACAATTTTACTTTTGTTCTGAAAGAAGTCATGCTCTGGATTTTTGTGCTTTTAAGAATCTATCAAACCTGATCAGGGTTGAATCTGGCAATCAAAAGTGAGCATGGTAACTGCTAATCCACCAGGACCAATTATCTTTTTGCAGACAATTTAGCTCTTCTGGCACTTTCTGAAAATGATTTGCAATGATCAATTTATAATTTACAAATAATAGCTGCCAAATTTAATATGGAAATATCAATTAACAAAACTAAAATTATGGCATTTCATGGGGAGGACCCCATACAAAGTAAAATCTGTCTCCAGAATAAAATTTTAGAGAGATCTAATCAATTTAAATATCTTGGATATTATCTCTCTATGTGGGATGAAAGGGTATTCCTGAAAAAATTACTAGTTATAATTAAAGTTGGGAATTATTAATCAAGTTATGAAACCATCCTTTGTACAAAAAATCACCAGATTACGTTTATATAACACTTTGGCTAGACCAGTGTTGACCTATGGTAGTGAAGCATGTACACTAAAAAGACAACATGAAAGCAGAATAACGGCTTGTGAAATGAGATTCATGCGCAGAACAGCGGGTTACACCAGATGGGATCAGAAAAGGAACACCGATATCTTAAAGGAATTGAAGACTACGCCAATTTTGGAATATATTAAACAGTACCAACTAAATTGGAAACACTATCTTGAAAGAATGAGTTCAAATCGGATCCCCAAAGCTATTTATAATTATATACCAAAAGGACGAAGATCTCTGGGCCGTCCTATGAAACGCTGGAGGGAAAATTTTCTATAGGATCGTAACATGCCTTGGCCTAATACTTGGAAGGAAGAAGAAGAAGATAATAGTGAGACCACTCTTATGTTATGGAAGTGAAGCAAGATCTGTTGGAAGAAAATAATGAAAGCAGATTAACAGCATGCTAAATGAGGTTCATGCACTGAACAACCAACTACATCAAATGGGATAAAAAAAATGTAAATAAGTTGCAAGAACTTGCCATATGATCAGTCCTTGATTCATCTAAAAGTATCAACAGGACTGGAAAGAGCATGTCATGAGAATGAACTTGTCCATTTTCCTTAAAGCAATATTGAAATATCACCCAAATAGAAAGTATTCACTGGATGCCCTGTGAAAAGATAGAATGAAAATCTTTTTCTTATATTGTATCAGTTCTTTTAGGACTAATACCAGACTAGGGGTCGTATCTATGAATGCATTAGACCATAAAAGTCGTACTCAGCTTGTACTCTGTAGATGTTTTTGTGTACTCAAAAATCTGTTCATGCGATAATAATTGTCGAAATTCCTAAGCTACCTGGCAAGGTCACTGTAGAGAACGAATTGTGAGCAACCCGATGGGAACCGATGTAGTTTGAAACCTTGCTGCTTACCATGCTGCTTTATCCAAGATGTCGGACCTTGAATACTTCGATCATGTTTTCGGTATACACAGAGAAGAGGAATTTGATAGAGTCTACCAAAGAATTCAACTGGAAGAACAGTAGAATCGGCGTAATATTGTGTGATGCAGACGTCGTTGTATACGGTTTTATTTGTGGATGCAAGCGTAAATACGTTCCTCTAGCAGACAAAAGTAACAGAAGTGGTTTTATCGTTAAGAATTCTGGGTAATTTCTTGCCAATATTACGAAAAAAACTACTTTGAAGCATGGTCAGTCAGCGACTCGCTAATTCAAACTTTGCATGTTCTCACAGAAAACTCAGCTCACCAGAGACTAATGTATTTGCATGTGGCCCTAGAGGATGATGGTGGTGATCTAAAATTTAATGTATACCTGAATGCAACACTGCCAAAACCAGGTCTTTCAAATATGCTGGGTGGTTCTTGTAGTAGGACATCGTCTCCGAAGCCACTGTCAGTGTTGTGGAGGAAGTCAGGTTCTGATGTGGACCGAGTGAGTTCACCTTGAGTGTCAAACACATCTCCAAGTTTCCCTCGCTGTCTTCCTGTTATAAATAAATAAAAATAATTTCAGTTTTTTTCACAATAAACATATGACTTCATATCTTTTAAAACTTTGTGTTATCTTAATTTGTTCTTGTCTAACAATATTCACAATAACATTTATGACTAATGTATTCTTTTGTCAACAATCTTGGAAATGCTTGGTGTTTTCATCTCCACCATCCTAACACATTCCAATACACGTTATTTAGTTAAGTACGGCATTTAACTGTTTTTGGTCTTATTATTATGACGTAGGGAAACGTAAATACCTGTCTTTCTTAAGTTGACCAGACTACTTTTTTCTCTTAAAATGACCAGACAACTAAATTCTCACAGGTTATAAACAATAATTAAATATATACATGAGTTGGAGAAAATGTTTTAACATCTCACCTCACAAAGTTGCGTGTCTTCATGATACCGGTTTCAAAAGTATAGTATAGTATTGACTGAAGATGGAAGTAATACTATACTATACTTTTGAAACCGGTATTGTGAAGACACACAACTTTGTGAGGTGAGATGTTAAAACATTTTCTCCAACTCATCTATTAATATAAATACCTCATAGTGTTTCCTCCCACTGTAATTTTAATTAAATACCTGAAAGAATACACAATAAATTAAAACGATATCAAATGATGTATGGCACCATAAGAAGAACCCTCCGAAAGACTCGAAGAGAAACTCAGCTCAGGTTTTATAAAATTATGGCTGTTCCTGTTCTTTTATATGGATCTGAATCTTGGGTACTTACAAAAAAAAGATATCTCACACATTCAAGCCACTGAAATGAAATTTTTAAGATCCGTAAAAGGATGTAGATTACACAATGAATCAATAAGAAATGAACTGGAGATATTTTCAATGCTCGATAAACTAGATGAGCACAAATACCAATAGAAAGAACGTTTAGACAGAATGGACAATACAAGATTACCCAAAAAGATCAACACCTACAAACCACATGGAAAAAGATCTTTGGGATGGCCAAGGAAATGATGGACTTGAGACCGGAACAGGTCGCATTGACCTAATCCTGGAAAAAGATACCTGAAAGAATGAGGGTGAGTGAAAATTCATCTCCAACATGAAACAGAAAGTAGAACAAAAGTGACAGATAAAGAATAATAAACTTAATAACTTGAATATTCTTGGTTCTGTTCATGTATGTTCATTTCATCTTCAATCTGCTATTGTATAGCTAGTCACATCCCTCAAAAAGATCATTTTTGAAGTTTTTATTTTTCGGTTTCTGATTTTTTGTTAAGACCCAGTGTTCCAATTAAGCTCTTTAAGCTGATGCAATATACTGACTGTAATTTAGATTTCTTGCTTTGTTTGTATAGTACTGTCAGAATCAGATCACTAGAGTGTTGGGTAAAAATCTGATGTTTAATTGCAATTGACAAGTTCCAGTACACATTTTTGTAGTAAGTTAAGCATTTTCTTGGGTTATTATTTTAATTATTTGAAAATATTTGTCAATATTTAGTGTGTTTTTCCCCCAGATTTTTAGCATAAACAAAATGCATATTTTTAAGTATTTTAACAAAAAGATCCAGGTGTAATAATTAGATAAGTTGGTGAGATATAAAATTTAACAATTTGATGTTATATTTTAAATGAACACTTTCCAGAATTGGACATAGTTTTAATTTATAAATAAAAATTAACGTTCGGACTGCGACTCAAAGTTAGAGATCTGGAGTTCGAGTCCCAGTCCAAATGTTAATTTTTCTTTCTAAAATAAATACTAGCAAGTTTAGTACCTCCTTGTGTGTCATATGAACCAGCATATAAAACTTCTGAATCCCTTCTCAGTCCAGTCAGACTCCGTAGCGATCTCTTTCCATCCATTTCAACCTGTACAACATTTTATAAACAATTAATTTCAAATAAAATCATTACATTATTGTTGTAAATCATAATAAACTACAGTTGAACTAACAGATATTTCGACTTCCGACAGTTCAACGTTTGAGAATTGTGAGTCTGTGTTGCCATAGCAAGCATTCAACACTGACAACAGTCAATCACTGCATGGTCACCCCTCACCCACCTGTCCACAAACTCAAACATTTCTGCAAAATATTGTGAAAGGTTGCAAGTTCAAAAACCACATGGTTCTAGCTCAGATTTTATTCATTAATTGTTTTCCTTTTTTATTGCAAATATTAATATTGTGTTAATTAGTGACTAATTATAATGATTTAAGCATAATTTATTATGTTTAATTTTAAAAATTCTCAATAAAGTCTTCTTAGAAAAGAAGCTGCCATTTGCAAGATCGAGCAAAGGTTCATAGCATTTGCCATTCGGGAATTAACAATGTATAAGAGAAACATTTGGATTTAAATTGGAGTGCTCAGGTATTTCAGTTGGTAGTGCATTGGCATAGAAAGCCAAAGCTTTCTTGCGTATATATTTCTTTTCAAATATAATTTGTCCTTCAGTGAGAAGTATTAAATTATTAATAAAACATAATTTATTATGTTGGACTCCCATTTACTAGATGGGAGGATTCATTAAATCCCACTTGATATGAAAACAGGTCAAAAGGTCTAATTTCATGAAGCAGAAGAAAAAGAAGACATAATTTATTCTTTTTTAAATCAGAATTAAAGTGGGAGGTAGGACTATGAGGTATTTACATTAATGAATGAGTTGGAGAAAATGCTTTAACATCTCACCTCACAAAGTTGCATGTCTTCATGATACTGGTTTCAAAAGTATAGTTGTACTTCCATCTTCAGTCAAACTATACTTTTGAAACCAGTATTGTGAAGATATGCAACTTTATGAGGTGAGATGGTAAAGCATTTTCTCAAACTCGTTCATTAAAATAATTATTCTATTCATGGTGAGATGCTACAACATCTGCATTACAAATTCTGGCCATATGGTTCTTTCCCCACTGCCACACATTAAATGTGTGAGTGACAACCTTGTACTCTCCTTTATACCCCAGTTGTATGTGTCAGAAGTCCAAAGATCCATTAATTTCACTGTAATGTATAATATTGCAATATATATATATATATATATATATATATATATATATAATATATATATTTAATTTCTAAAGGCTTCCATTTACTTGGAAGTAAGGTACTTAATTTCAAAATAAATTTTATGTACACAAGTTGTATATTTACCTGGCCTATTTTGAAGTCACCAACATTTTTCTGATTATTAATTTGTTGCACCTTGCCCATCTTTTGTTGTAGTTTTTTCTGTACTCCTGTAACTCCAGTTCTCTTTCCAGCAATTAGGGTACCTGCACCACCTCCACTTACTATTTCTGAGAACCTTGGACTTGAATTGCTATTTGGATTAGTCGATGATAAATGTTTCTTTTTTATCTTGAGAATTGTTAGCACATTTGATGGTCTGAAAGTTCATAATTAGTAAATTATGACTGTAATTTTTGATTTGATGTTGGAATACATTGACATGGAAAGGGGAGGTAAAAACAGTAATACTATAAATTCAAATTATTTTGATGATTTATAATATAACTTTGAAATATCATAAACACATTATTTGTAAAACAAGGATATGAAACAACTGTATTTTTTCTTTGTTTTCTGACATTTTTGGATCAATGTACTGATTATAGAAAACTCTGGGACAAAAATAGCTTGACACTGATTTTGAAACTGGTACCCCCTAAAAGTATCTTAAATTATAATTTTCTGAAGGAAGAAAGTTAATGAGGTTGTTCTCATGAAAATATTTTTGAAACATTTATATAGTTCTTCACTGATCCTATTTGATACACACCCAAATTGACCAGACCAAAATTTATATAAGTTATATATATATATATATATATATATATATATATATATATATATATATATGTCCGTTAATGCTCTAGCAGTTGCAATTTTTTGTTTTATCAGAACCAAACTTGGCATATAGCAATTGATTGAAAAAGTAATGTCGAGTTCGTTAACCAGCAAAATCGGAAAATTAGGTGTAGGAGTTCACCTGAAACAAGAGTTTAAAAATCGCTCTAGAGGTTGCAATTTTCGATGTTTCGCAACGAAATTCAGGATATGCTATTCTCCAAAAATCAATGAAATCCGTCATTAGAAATGCGTGCTTACCTAAAACCCGACATTAAAAATTCGCTCTACCAACCGCCATGTTTACTTTGTCGCAGTGCATACCATACACTTAAATTAACCTTCAAATTGGATTTTTGTTTCCTTCTAATGTCATGGTAAATTTAACCATGATTTGTGGAAGGTAAATTATACTGGGGGATTGGAAAACATTAGCTCAGGATACCGATGTATGTAGAACTTATGTCCGCGCGACCATGAGCCAATAGGTTCGATAGTGCTAGTTATATATGGGGCTGGAACATGAACAATTATAAAAATTTCCAATCAAAACTATGTTAATGGAAAATGTGAGGTGGTTAGCAATTTGGAAGAAAATAGAAAAAATCAAATAGGCTATGAAAAAATGAATGTTAAGAATTTAGTATTGGATTGTTAGATATTTGGTAGACCAAGAATGAGGTGGGAGAATAACATTAACTATGATTTGAGGGAAGTAGATTATACAGGGGATGATTGGAAAACATTGGCTCAGGATAGGGATATATGGAGAGCTTATGTCCGAACGGCCATGAACCTACGGGTTCGATAGTGCCAGTGAGTTAGTTTTGGGTTAGTTATTATGTTAGATATAAGCCATTGAATTGGTTTGGGCACGTAAGATAAATAAAATAAGAAAAAGTAGAGTGTTGGAATAGTGTCCGCCTAGAAGAAAAAGAAAGACCTGCAGTTTATGGATATAAGAGGTAAGAACAGTGATGACTGAAAGACGACTAGACGATATGAAATGGATGAACAGGACCTAGTAGAGAAGACAAACAAATGAAGATAGGGTAAACATTCGAAAACTGTATATAAATAAATTTTAAAATTCTGTTATGATTATGGAGGGGGGCAGATAGTTCAGGTGGAGAGGCATATGGATACAGACTTATGGTCCTGGTTCGATCCTGGGCAATGGAAATATGTAGATATTTCTTAATTCATCCTTGTCCATACTGGTCCTGAGGCTCGTTCAGCCTCCTAAAATACTGTCGAAAACTTTCCTAGTTTGAAGTTGATCGAAGCTTAGGGCTAACTTCTTCTCATGTCATTGGCTAAGAATTGTGAATACGTTTAATTACAATTTTATTATTTTTATGGAAGTTATTGTGGGACACACACATACAGTATATTCATATCGGAAATAAAATGTGTCTACAATATTTCAATAAAATTATAAAAGCGATAGAGTCTAACCTGTGTGGCATGATAGGGACTTCTTCTGGTCTGTTGATCATTTTTTCTCTTTCTTTTCTTAGCCGCATTTGTTCTTTCTCTGCAAGTTTCTCTGCCTTTTGCTTCATTTTCTCATAATTTTTATTCCTCTTTTCTGCATCTTTTTGTGCTTTTTCCCTCATTGCCTTCGTCTTTTTCCTGTCAACATATAAATGAATCGTATTACATTTATTAGTAATGATATGGAACAACATTATTTCTTTTTAACTTATTAAGTAACCCGGCCGGGGTCGATGGATTTTTTAGGACGGAAAAATCCAAGGAGCAAGTCTCCGGGAGGGACTTTAAGCCGTGGGTCCCGAGTCTGAAGATTTTCAGGCTCGTAAAAAGTCCTTAAGCCTGAATGAAAATGCCTCTAAGCAAAATTTACCGAATTTTCCCGTCCTAGTACTACCTTGGTTTCCTAGAAGTCAGTGTGAGGCGGAACGCTGACCACGGACCACTCAAAATGACATCTATACGAAAACAAGTGTAACTAAATTTGTATGGTTCAAATTCTTCCCTGTAGGGGGAGAGCGCCTAAATCTCTGTAAAGGGAACACATGGGCTTACAATACAAAATACAAGTATTGTCTTACTCTGACATCGGCCACTCGTGCTATTGGCGTGACTTGCCGTCAACAGTAATCAACAACTTATCTATTAGTCCGCTAATGGGCTTCCTATTAGCACGAGAACATTGTACAGAAGAAACTAGTCACGGCATTTGTATGCCACTTATCCATACTCTTAATATTATGGCTGTCATAAAAGATAGGTTCAATAGAAATAAATTAAAATTAAAATAGAGGGAAAATAAATGTCATGTAAGAAATATTCAATACCGTTTTTGGCTAAGTGATTGTAGAAAATTAATTTAAGCCTTTTATACTTGGCAGATTTTAACTCTAACCTTCCTGAATACAGAATCTGATTCTATATTGTTATGAGTCAAGGTCGGGGGTTGCTGTTAATGGATAAAAAAAAAAGTGATCCCACTACAGGCCTCAGGAGGCCCTTGGGGCAGTAGGAGGTTAAGGCTCCCACTATTTCTGGACAATCGGCACTTGATGTCAGCCGGGTTGTCAGCCCTGCGTGACGGCCGCCTTTACCCCAGAACAAGCGTCTGGTACTCATTTTCGTTAGAGGCTGAGTCGACCCCAGGGCCATAGTGCCGCCAGAAGGTTTGGGTCAGTTTAAAAATCCTGGCCCCACCGGGACTTGAACCCTCGACCTTCCGACTTGTAGCTCAGTGCCTAAACCACTACGCTACGGCGTGCCCCTAAAGTAAAGTGATCCCACTACAGACCTGGAGGCCCTTGGGGTAGTAGGAGGTTAAGGCTCCCACTTTTACTAGACAATCGGCACTTTATGTCAGCCGGGTTGTCAGCCCTGCGTGACGGCCGCCTTTACCCCCAGAACAACGTCTGGTACTCATTTGAGTTAGAGGCTGAGTCGACCTCAGGGCCATAGTGCCGCCAGTGGGTTTGGGTCAGTTTAAAAATCCTGACCCCAACGGGACTTGAACCCTCGACCCTCCGGCTTGTAGCTCAGTGCCTTAACCACTACGCTACGGCGTGCCCCCGCTGTTAATGGATAGCAGATGGAATTACAGGGAGTCGTTGAATCCTTAACTTTAATTTTCTTAATACTGATCAAATTCATACTAAAATTCCATTGAGATAAATAATCACAAAGCAAAATGCTAAAAGGTATACTTGAAGGTGTCATCGTCCTCAATTAGGTTTAAAAATGTATATTTTAACCTGGTTGAGGACGACAGTACTTGCCAGGTAAACATTTTAACGTACTTTTTAATTTTCTTGATCAAATTTTGCTACTTAAATCAAGTAGAATGCTGGCCAGTTAATTTACTGCTGCGCAGTAACGCATTTTCCTCCAGATGTATTTTATTCCCATATACCCATATACGACATTGAGTCTTCATCTTCCTTTCCTTTTTTTAACGATACTTATTCTTAATTTAGAGATATTCCCATATAAATTATTTATTATCAGCTAGCTGCGCCAACAGGCATTACTTAGTGACATAACGGTCAGTTGGCAAGAGAGAGGGTGGAGATTACAACACGGTGCGTTCCTGTAAAGTATGACATTATCGGGGAGAGAAGAAAAAGAAAGAGGAAGCCTCAAGGTACAGGGGAGCGCGTGATCAAAGGTATTGCGTTACTGCGCCGCCGATGAACTATTTGTCTATAAGATTCTTCATGAGGAATCACCACTTTTTTTCCCCCTTTCATTTAGCACTCTATCGTGTTAACTGACTACGTTATGAAACTCGCAACATTTATTTGGTTTTGCTATAGCTTGGCATCGAAAAAATGCCTTGACTGCACATTTTTCACTACCCAGACCGGCGTTTCCCTCTGACTCTCTTTTTCAACTTATCATCGTCAATACCCAATCATTTGATTTGGAGCTGGTTTCACCAGAAAAATAACGCTACGCAATAATCAATAAGAGAGAAAATGATGCAATTGAATGCCTCCCATGCTTACAACTAAATCACGTGATCGCGGGGAAATTCCAGCTCAAAGTAACTGGATGGGGAGCATTGTCATAGAATTCTAACGCATGAGCAGCATGACTGCATTTTGTTCGCTGACAAGCTATGACAACTATGCAGTTATCTTTAAAAAGTTGAGTGAATTTTGTTCCAGACCCTATCTTCATGTATAAAAATGTCCGTCTGTCCTTTATGGATTCAAAAACAGATTCATCCATTTGAATAATTTTTACCATCATTTACAGAATTTTTCTGGGGACAATTATCATATATAACATATTACCGTATATAATATAGGGCCGGAGTTAAAAAAAAAGTCTATCGATGCACTAAAAAGTTGCTTTTGGACGCTTAACTGGCTTTCGCTACCAAATACACCAAATTAAAGCACACAGAATTGAATATCTAAAAAAAAAATTATACAAAAAATAGTCCGCGACAGCATGTATCTATATTTTACAGATAACTCACAACCATATTTATCGTTCAGCTCATTTATGCCAAGAAGATCGAGATAAGTAGATTCCTGGGCAACACCGGGTAATCAGCACGGGTATCTAAAAACAATTACGATATGAAATTATAATTATTTTCTTTTTACTTATTCAGCTGAACATAAAAAACACATTTCATTTATTTAGGCGTAGAAGCGCACGCCGGGTATTAGCTAGTACCAAATAAAAGTTTGTATGGTATTGTCAGGAACCGAACCTAAGATATCAATCGGTTTAAGTTAAACATTATATCAGAGTCGTTCATAATGAAGGTCTAAGTGTGGCAAAGTAATTCCACGATAGACCTTAGCAGATTATTGGGGTAGCAGGAAGTTAAAGGCCTTTCTAATCAATTGGCACAAGTTGTCAGCCCAGCGTGACGAACATCTTTGGAGGACTCCAAATATTATCTTGAACTAAAAATTGATATACGGCGAGTGTTGTAAATTATGCATAAGTTTTATTTTTAATGGGTCACTTACTTGTTAGTGGTTTCTTCTTTGGCTGCGACACCGTCCAGGAACCTGAGAATTTCATCTCTGCTATTCATTGCAGCCAGTTCTTTGGGCGTATGAAAGTCTATGTCGAGAGCCCACAGATTGGCGCCGAAGTTGACCAGAAAAGTGACACATGATGTATGCCCTCTCGCAGCAGCGAAGTGAAGCGCTGTGTTACCGAAGTGATCTGCCTTATCTGGGTCTCCTCTGAAAATAAACACCCTTTATTATATATAATTATTCTTTCTCTAGCACGAGTGATGATTTTCAAGTCGAGTATGAAAAGCGTTTTGAAAATCTCATGAGCGTAAAAATACGAGCAAAAAGCAATTGCAATATACCATAGATAAAAAAATAACGCAGATTTATCATTGTCTGGTGGTATTAAGCCATATGATCTCCTCTGTTCCACATAATCAGGACATTCATTCAGAATGGGCTATGGGATTATCTATGCCAGTTGGAAATAAGAGTGCCCGCCGTCAGTGCTTGTCGTTCCCGGTAAACGGGGTTCACTGGAATCGGTTGTTAAATTACAGTATTCATATTGTTTACTAGCTTTGAAGCAAAGAAAGAAGTCAGAGACAAGAGAGGGAGACAGATATAGAGACACAAGAGAGAGAGAGAGAGAGATAGAGAGACAAGAGAGAGATCGAGAGACAAAAGAGAGATAGAGAGACAAGAGAGAGGGACATGCAGAGAGAGGGAGAGAGAGAGAGATGTTATAGTTTGACAGTCTGCCATAGGACAGAAGAGAATTCCAAGTCCTGCCAAACGAAACTGTAAAAGATAGGAATACACAGTGACATGAGGAAGTATATAAAGGACAATGTGCTGATGGGATCGAGTGTCAAAATTGTGTCGGAGAGTCTAATGAAGCGGTGTGATAAATACGAAGACGTGTGTAGTATTTTATAGAAAAGAGATAAATAATATTTGGGCAGTAAAATAAATATAAACTAAAAATCCATGACGCGAAGGCTTTAAAAGGTCCATGGCCTATCAGCTGGCTGGCGGCCTGAGATCCACATGTGCCATTTATAAAGGCGGACGATAATCCAGCCAGTATGGGGTGACATGTGGTCAGTATATCGATTCCCCCAATCGTTATAACTGGTTTTTTCAACGTGGAGCCGGAACTTATTGTATCTACCCACATTTGTCCTGATGCTGAACGGGCACTGGTCCCATACTGGTAGAAATTCCACGAGAAAATATCTTCCCCCATGGGACTAGAACAATCGCATGTTCGTAACTCTGCGCCAAGCCGTAATGCCGTTCACTACTCTGCTACGGCGCGGAACAAATTAAATCTAGGATAAATAAATATCTGAAGTAACTGTAAATGTGCATTTCAGCTGTAGTAATATGTGATCGAATGTAGGATCGCACAGCTATAAAAGAGCCAGTGTAAAGTTATTTAATATGACGTGTTTGTACCATACACAAACACTTTCATCTGTAACACCTGGAATTACAGAACAATTGTTCTTTGTGTGCAACGACCAATGCAAAACAGAATTATTATTCGCGGTCACTAACATCAGGGGTGTCCAGTATCTTCATGCCTACAATTGGATTCAAAACCAATGTTAGAAATTGTAATGTTAAAATAAATGCTTTAGTCGTAAAGAAATGTTTGGGGGATTCACTTATAGCAACGTCCATAAAAAAGCTCCGTATATATGCGTTCTAATGCCATCCAATGTCGGGTTCCTCGCTGGGCGGATAGATGGCACTATTATGGTATATTTTCAATTTACGCAACACTTAAGTAAAGTAAAGTGATCCCACTATAGACCTCAGGAGGCCATTGGGGTAATAGGAGGTTAAGGCTCCCACTTTTTTTCTGGACAATCTGCACTTGATGTCAGCCGAGTTGCCAACTCTTAGTAACGGCCGTCATTACCCCCAGAACAAGCGTCTGGTACTCATTTCCGTTAGAGGCTGAGTCGACCCCAGGTCCATAGTGCTGCCAGAAGGTTTGGGTCAATTTAAAAATCCTGACCCCACCGGGACTCGAACCCTCGACCTTCCGGCTTGTAGCGCAGTGCTTTAACCACTACGCTACGGCGTGCCCCAGTACGCAACACTTCAACTGACTTTTTTTGTTCAATGCCACCACATTGCCATTTCGACATTCCGGTATTTATCCTGGAATGGCGTAATTGTAACCCACTTTTGAGGTTGGGGCGCCTGGAAGGCGGAGTTACACTGCCCCGATGATATATGATACGTGATGATGATGGTAATGATGCACCAGGAGATGCCTTAATCCTAAACTTAATAAGTGTATTAATGATGATAATGATGGCCAGATGATGTTCGGGGACCGTTTTTTTTTTTAATTTTTATTACATTATATTTCAACCCGTGTTTTACCATGGGCATATCACGGGATATTTACAGTTATTTACATACATTTACATTTTGTTTTGCTGTAGTTTGATTGTTCAAGAGTTTATTCTTGAAGTGAGCAGAAGATGTTGCTGATGAAGTTCGTCACTGTGACGGTGTTGATGTGGTGCTGTAGTATCTGAGGTAGAGTTTGGGTTGTTAGAACAGGAGGCCGGTCTCTTGAGTACAGTGAACATTCTGTCAGAAGATGTATTGCTGTCTGTGGTGGACTTTCGGGGCAGTTGCATAGGGGAGATGGTGACTTTTTGATCCTGTGAAGATATGTACGGAAGCGTCCGTGGTTGGTTAGGAATTGTGTAAGGATGAAGTTTGGCCATAGGGATATAGAGAGCCGGTGGTGAATAGAGGGAATGAACTGTTTGGTGTGAAATGATACCTCGGAGTTGGTATATGTTGCATTCCATATGTTGATGTAATAGTTTAGCAGAAGTTGCTTGGCTCGAGAAATAGGGATGGAGTTATAGGTTACAGTATTTTTATAGCTGGCAGCTATTTTTGCTAGATAATCGGCTCGTTTGTTACCTCTGATTCCTGTATGTCCTCTGACCCAGTTTAGTGAGACTTGAGTTGTCTTCTTCAGAGTGATAATTTTCTTTCTGGTGTTGACTGCTATTGGTTGTGTAGTTCTTTTGTTAGAGATGGCCAGAAGTGCTGCTTGCGAGTCCACGTGTATTGCATAGGAAGTGTTTACATTACTTTGTTGTTGGATCCAGTCCACTGCCATTTGGATGCCTATAAGTTCTGCTTGAAATATAGAGCATTCGTTGTCCAGTCTACGTGACTCGGTGTAAATTTCTTTTGAATTTTCTTCTACGACTAATCCAGCTCCGACGTAGTTTTCCGTTTTTTGATCCATCTGTGAAGATCTGTATGTTGGCTGGGATAACTGTACCTCTGTAATCTATTGTTATGGTGTTGTCTTTCGGATGGATTCCTCCATATCTAGTTAATACTTCAGTCTTCTTAAGTTAGGGCAGGACTGCATTAGTGGGCAAGCCTCTACTAGCAGCTTTTATGTCTTTGCTCAGATGTAGGGCTAGCTCTATTGGCATTGTCCCTGCTATTGCTTGCAGAGCTACGTTGGAGACTGTTTTGTATGCTTTGGTCGCGAATATTAGGAAAGATCTTTGGATCTGCGTTAATTTGATATTAGCTCTTCTGGATAATGATTGGCTCCAGGCCTCCGCCGCATAACTGATGACTGGGAGGATGGCATGATTATAAATCGTGAGAAGGTGGTGGTAAGAGATTTCCCAAGATGATTTGGAACATCGAATTAGGTTATTTCGAAGCTTCAGTAATTTGTTTTCTAGGAATTGAGTGTGGGGAAACCAATCCATCTTGCAGTCAAGCATAACTCCCAAGTATTTAATTCTTGAGACAACATTTATACCCCACTTTATGACTGTCGGATGAGTACTGTATTCTGTTCTTTTCCGGATGTACATTGGCATAAGTGCTGTTTTATCCTGTGCTATTTCTAATTTTTTGTGTTTTACACCAGTCCTTTATGTTTTGGAGTGTAGTTTGAAGAGTGTCGAGGATGTGCGAATGTGAGAGTCCTTTCAGCATGATCATTATGTCGTCGGCATATATTACAATATCTAGGTCTTTTATGTTAGAAAGTTGTTCAATTAAACCACTGATGATGATGTTCCAGAGGGTGGGACCAGCAACCGATCCTTGTGGGCATCCTTTGGTGACTTGTTTGGAGATGGTCACGTTGCCTAGTTTATAGGAGGCGGTGCGATTTCGAAGGAAATCTTGGATGATACAGAAGATATTCGGAGGGCAATCTAAGTTCCAGAGCCGTTCAAGGAGTCCCGGGTGCCAGGCATTATCAAATGCTCCAGCGATATCTAGAGTGAGGAGACAGCATTTTAGTCCTTGCTGTCTGTTGTGATGAACATAATTCGTAACCGCTTTTATAGCATCTGTGGATGATTTTCCTGCTGTAAATCCGTATTGTTGCTTTGGTGTCCGCCCGGATGATTCCAAGTAGAAGTTGAGTCTTTCCATTATTAGTTTTTCCAGACATTTTCCAGGAATCGATAACAGGCTGATACCCCGATATCCAGTTATGAGGTGATGTTTACTCTTGTCAGCTTTGGGAATTGCTATTATAGCGGCGTTCTTCCAGGTCGACGGGAAGCAACCTAGTCTCAGACATTTATTAAATAGTGTTATCCAGATGGTTGGTAAATACGCATGTATTCTTTTGACGATAGTGCCTTCGATGCCGTCGGGTCCTGGGCTTTTATGGTTGTTTAGGCGTGTTATTATTTCTTCTACTTCATGGAAGGTGAAGTCAGGTTCTGGCTGGGTGTCTGGCGCGACTCTTGCTGTTACTTGTGTTCTGATGATTTTCTGTTCTTCGCTGTCGAGAGCTGGAGGTCATCTGGGAAAAATGTATCGAGGAGGGCAGTAGCAGTGTCCTCTGCGTTCAGAGTGGAGATTCCGTCTTGCAGGGTTAATGTTGAATATGCGTGCTTTTTTTAAAAATCCCGTTTGCAGGCCTTGTAGATTTTCCAGGGCGATTCTTTAGAGCTCTCTGTACAGAATTTTTTCCAAGATTCCTGCTTCGCCTTAAGGAGTTCTGTTTTGTAGTTTCTTGTGAGAACATTGAGTTTTTCTTTGTAGATTTCTTTTATCGATGGATTTTTGCATCGTTTAAACCTGCGTTTTGCTGCATTTGTTTGTTTTCTGAGTATGTTTAATTCGGTCGACCACCAAGGCACAAAATTGTTTGTGGGCAGGAAAGGAGGGAAGCAGCAACTGTTTATTTCTTCCAAGTCGCACCATATTGTGCTAATGGAGTTCTCTAGTTGTTCCTTGGTATTTTGTTTGTCTATCAGCTTCGTCCATTTGTTTTCTATGTGCCGGAGTTTTTGTTGAAACAGGTTCCATTTTCCAATTTGGGTTGCGAATTTCCTGGTGGAGTGGCTTACTTGTCGGGTTATATTTGCAGGGGAGCGCTGCATTATTATATCATAGATTATGAGGTTGTGATCTGATAGCGTCTCTTCTTTGCTGATATGCCAGTTTTGGATGTTGTGTGCCGTGTTCGTTGTTGTGGCAGTGATATCGATCCAGCTGTTACCTTGGGCGCTACAGAAAGTGGGGCCGTCTTTTTCATTAACGGTGATCAAACCCTGTGCTGTTAAGAATTCAGTCATCTTCCTACCTCTGGAATCGTTGATTGGGCTATGCCACATGCTATGCTTGCTGTTTGCATCCAGCCCCCAGACAAAGTTAGTAGGTATTGTGGACATTAGGAAGGCCTCGATAGTGCCAAGGTCCTGTTCAAGGGTGTCATAGGGAGGGAGGTAAGAACTGGCAAGGTAGAGAGGAGGATTAGTTGACGTTGTGACTATTATTATGTTATCAGATGTGGAGTGATTATGCAACATGATAAAGTTATGCACTATGTCATTCTTAATGAGTAGGCAAGCTCTGGGGTCTAGACCTGTGTTTGATTTTGCATAGAATGCTGTATAGTTGGAAGGAATGAGACATGGTGTTCCCTTGTAGCAATACGGTTCTTGGTTAAACAGTATGTCCACTTTATTGTTGTTTAAGCTTAGTGACAGTTGTGCCATAGCTGCTTTGCAATGATGAGTATTTAATTGAGCGCAAGAGAGTCTGTCCATCTTCAGTATTCGGTCTTGCTTATTATTATGGACTCTATTTTTTTCAATTTAGGGCAATCTTTGCTTAAGGCAGTGTGTCTTGTATCTAGCTTCCTATTGATGTTGGTGATAAAAGTGTTAGCTTTTACACAGTTGGCACAACATGTGTTGTGTTTATTTTTACAGTCTTTCCAGTTGTGTTCTTCTGCACAGTATGAACACATTTGTTTGTTGGCAAATACCTAAGAACGATAATTACAAACAAGAAAGAAGCGCAGAAGAAATTAAACATGGCTCAAATCTGGAAACGTATGTTTTTACGTATTAGGCCTATAGGGACTCTTGTCATCCTAACTTCTCTGAAACAAACGTTGAACTAAACATATTTAGAACGGATATTCTTCCAGTTACATTATATCTATGCGAAAAAGTCTTACATTAAGAGAGGATAAATTATTTATTTTTAATAAAGTTCTTACGACAATTTTTGGAGCAAAGAAAGACGAAAAGGAAGGGGAATGGAGAAAACTACATAAGTGAGCTACGTGATCTGTATGAGAAGCCAGATGCAATAAGAATGTCATGATATGAATATAATAATGGTATAATAGTATGAATGAATGAGTGAATGGTATATCTCGTATTAAATGCTAGTTTAGACTTGGAGTTGCGCCTCACATTGAGCTGATCTCTCATCCAGGTATCTCCTACATATCCTTGTGTGGTCAAATAGTAGGTGTATGATCCATAGTTTAAAATCCTGTTTCGACAAGTCGTGACCTTGTACAGCCCGGGTAGCGTTGGGGGTGTACATGTACCTTTAATGGAAGAGGCTAAACTAAGATTAAAAAATAAATCGTTTAAAATAATTTTATCAAATTATTTTACCAGTTTCATCATTCTTGTTCTACACAAAATATCAGTATTCTTGTGTTACTAGCTAATTCTTAAAATATCCACAACTTTTACACAATTGTAATAACTAAAGGGCGGATTTCTATGACCTAAAAAATGGAAAATATGCATGCATTTATGACCTAAAAAAAGATTTAAATATGACCTAAAAAGACAAAAATATGACCTTATAATTGAATGAATTTTTTACCCATAGTATATTAATTGTTCATTCATATACATTTTCAATTGTATCGTAAGAAAACGGATTTTTTTTCCTATTGTCCAGTGCAAACGTTTGCTACCTGTTAACAGAAACCTTCCAAACAAGTGAACTGTGAAACTGACGATTTTTATACAGATTCAAAGTTGGTTATTTCCAAATCGCCTGTAGACTAGGCTATTAAAAACCCCAAAATATGACTTTATCATAGAAATAAGCAGAAGTATGACCAAAGATCTGAAAAAAGTGAAAAATATGACTTTTAAGACCCAATAAAAACCACCTATCTTAATAATAAGGCATATATAAATGTTCTTAGTCACTTGAAGCTTAGAATATAGGATTTGGTAGAAATATGACATGTCATAGGAATCCGCTCCTTAGTAATAACAAATCAGCATAAAGAAAGATTTGAGCCGAAACATGTGCTTATTTTTATGAAACTGCCGTAACTGCACTACGAAGTGTAAATAAGAATCTCGATCTTAGACTTGAACGCAATCCATGATTTAACTTAGGTTAGTGAATATAACATCGTGTGTAGCCCTACTGTTGAATATGACGACGCTCCGTGCTCTTGCTCTTTTAATGTAAGAAGTCCATTTTGTTGAAAAAAACTGCTTGAATAGCAACGATAGTTAACATAATTTCATATACTTTGAGACAGAGAAATAATTAGATCTCTCAAAATTTGAAATTAATCATATGTTTAAGTATTTTTATGTGACAGAAGGTTGGTTAATGTAGAATAAGTACAGATTTTTATTAATTACTTAATACATTTGATAATTTAATAGCCTTATGCCAAGGAACAGAGTTAAAAATTTTTAATAAAGATATTTGGAAAAACCAGAAGAGACAGAATACAGAACATTAAAGTAAGAGACATTTTGAAGTTTGATAAAATACGAGATGAAATGGAATATATTAAATTTAATAGTATGCCCATGTTAAAATAATGAATACTACAAGGATACCACTGGAATTTAGATAAGGAGGAAAGAGACCAAGAGGTCGGTCGAAATATACAGTATAGGTACTCGGACCAACAGATCTGTGCCCCTGTAGCGCTGGCATCGTTCATAGAAAATTACGCGTAAACACTCACGCCATTTCACCGCACTCCCTTCCCACTACGTTAAAACAACAGCCATCGAGTCGGGATGTTGCCAAATGTGTCCTGGTTCTTGAATACTGAATAATGCAAGGTTGGAGTCAAGTTGACAACACTGAAGTGCAAGTGCAAGCGAGAGCTAGAATAGAGAGAGATATAGGAATGCAGGGAGGGAAATGACTTGCCGAGGGCAGAAAAGGAAGTAGGCTTTAGTTCGCATATCTTGCGGGGGCACAGATCCGTTGGACAGACAATAGATTGAAAGAACAAGTTAAGAAGAATGTCAAGAAAAGAGGAGCTGATTAATAGAAATTATGGAAGATGAATCATAGAATGGCCGAGACAGAGGAAGACATTTGTTCAAAACTCGACCCTCGGAACAGATGAAGATGATCAAATCCCACACACGGAATTAGGCCATTGTTGACCCGTTTCGGTTTAATAAAGAAAGATGCAGAAGACATTTCTGTGGACATCCAGGGGCCTGTCGTTTCTGTGGGTGATATTGGGGCATTTATTGAGGAGTCCTAAATTCTGCTATTGGAGTTCGTACATGTTGAAATCACTTATTTAATAACTTTTAAGTACCAAATTGAATACAAAGCTGAGGATGCAAATAAGAATAATTTTTGCACACTTGCTGTTAAAAGTTGCTTAATGCGAATAAAATTTCATTGATATTGTCCTTGATATTGATTTATGGTATTCTTTAGGTAATTGGAACAAGCAACTATGTCAATTTCTTAATATTGTAGTTTATCACAATGAAATATTTATAAAGAAAACTGTCCGCATTAGTTGTGAAACATTTGCATTCTATCCTCATTAATATTCGAGCGATGTGCCTACGATTAGGCAAAATGAGATTTATGTAACTGCATTATATGTAGATCGTATTTCAATATAATACACAATAATTACTATAAATAAAACAGGGTATTTTTATCCTTCAAAGTAATTAATAATTATTTAATTTTATAATTATTAGACATGTGCTATTTTATATTCAAGGAGCATTTGACCTTAAACACAATGATGGGATACAACATTTTATCCGAATGAAAATTTGTTTTATAAGTACAATTATCATTTATTAAATAATAATTTTTGAATTATCAGATATATTTTTAATAGTTTTAAATTTTACAGTGTTTCCATCAACATACAGAAAGTATCTCATAAGTGTTTTTTAAACAACATTTTTATTTGAAATGTTTTTTTGGACAAGAAATTAAACTACTCTTAAAAGTAGACCATTAGATTCTATGATATTGGGCCATTTTTCAGCGAAGTTTAATCATATTATCCCGCGACGTACCCGTCTCTGGTTTTTGATACGAAAAATATGTTGAGACTCACATCCACAGATTCAATTTTTTAAATGTTTTCGAAATTTCACTCAAGAAATGTGTTATGGATCGAAACAGATGGTAATCACAAGGTTCAAGATCTGGACTATATACTGAGTTGGTAATAGTTCGATTTCTCCCATTTTTAAATCTTTTCTCATAGTTGTTCGTGCAGTATTGGAGTCCCGCATTGTCCTGCAAGAGAACTCTATTTCGGTTAACTAATACTGGGTATATCCGTTTCAAAATTTCAAAAACTCGTTTCAATTGTTGGGAATAAAGATCCGCGTTGACCGCCCATTCCGATATTACTTATGAAACAAGCATAATATAATTATGTAATTGCTACCTATGTTGGGAATAATTGTATCACAATTTGATTTTATTAAAGAAAATACGTAGAATCGATGGCAGATTTAAGACTATTTTTAGGTGAAGAATATTAAAGAATAAGAGATTAATATTTTTTGATAAATAGATGGTTCAGAGCACAAGTAGACCAAAGTATGTCATGTTTAGAGAAACAATATGTTAAAAGTTATTAATTCATAATACATTCTAGGGAGTATTTTAAAACAATTTTTGCAATTACATTTTTAGATTAAATATTAAGTTGTGATCATGGTGAAACTATTATAATTTTCCCCCATGAAATAGACCTAGCACAGCTTTTGAACTTGGTGTACTAGTGCTCTGAACCATCCAAATAATTCACTATTTTCTTGGAGTTAAAAATTACTTCAAGTATTATTGAATTAATATTTATATTTGAATCAACATTTTACTTCGATTTTCGTCTCTGAAACAGAGGTCTGCAGTTTCAAGTACTTCAGGGCAGTGAAATGATAAAAACACGGTTAATGAGTGAAAATATGTAGGGACAAACGAGTCTTAAATTTAAATATTATTTTTATACCTTACTGGATCATATTACAATTTAATAGGTCATCATAAAACGTTGAGTTACTAAGCAATTTCTCCAGGCTTTATGGCTTGCAGGGTAAATAAGTTAAAATTCCATGTGAAAACCACTAGGCAAAACTTGATTGCATAGAAACTCTTGGTTCACCAGAAGGCTGCTTTCCTCACATATACATCACGATATAATGATAGTGTAGGGCATAGATCAAAAGAATAGATGCCACAGTGAGTGAATTTTGCGTATCTGCCACAAGCGGCGCTAGTGTAGAAGTAGCCTACCGACATCTGTTATCATATACTCGGTACTATACTACTGCAGCAGCATCTCTGGTGGCAGAAATTATGAAACAGAAAGATGATAACCAAACTTGAAATTGCATTGTACAACAGCGCCCTCAAGCGTGGGGTGCTCTATATCAATTAATATATTTGATAATAAACAGATATTGGTAAAAGTAAAGTCTCTAAGAAGAAAATGTAAAAATCATAAAAAAGCACCCCACGCTTTTGATGGTAGAATTATTTTCTTTTTGTAGATAACTCTAGTTTTATTCTAAGGTAGATGTGTTGGAGATGATTTTTTTGTTGACCACTTTAATTTTATCCCAAGCGTGTTGGAAATTAAAATTATTTTTTCATTTTTTAGTTCGGTTTTCTAATAAAGCGTGTTGTTTTAGTTTTTAAATCTATTATTTATTTGTTTCAAGATATTGACCTTACTGCCCGTGCGACCCATATTTGTAAATAATATTGTAAATATCTTACTTATTTTACACAATATTGTATGGATATGAAACTTGGGCTCCAGTGAAAAGACAGAAGGATAGAATACAGACGGCAGAGATGCGGTTCCTAAGACAAGTAAAAGGATGTACAAGACTTGATAGAATAAGAAATGAGAATATAAGAGAATAATTGAAAGTACAGCCTTTATTGGATAAAGTCACGAATTACAGACAGAAATGGATTGATCACATGGATGGAATGAGCAAGGAGAGATATCCATTGTTAGCCAGAAATTATCAAGCAAGAGGAAGACGTGATGTTGGAAGACCTAGAAGACGTTGGGCTGATGCAATATGAAGTCGGAACGGGCAATTGCCTAATCCCTGGAGTGATGATGATGATGATCTTACTTTTTGTCTAATAAAGTCCTACTACTACTATTTGTTTCAAGGCGCTATTTATCTGGCTACCCAGGTTCTTGAATGGTGTGTGGGTACTAGTTTCATGCACTGGCCGAAATTCCATGAGAAAACTTCTTCTCTCATGACAACTTGCACCATTGCGCAACCCGTAGACTATACGTCAAGGCAATGTGATGGTCCAGACCACTCGACAATGGTCCGATACAAACATCTAGACTGGCAATTTGAAATAAAATTAAATGCATGATTCATTTACTTATTTTGCATTTAAATTACAGTTTTAGACGAACTCGGAGAACTCTAATGAAAGTTTCGTCTTGAGAGTGTTTTTCTTCCAGGTGATTTGTTTTAGCCTACGTATGATTGCTTGTTCTTAAGGATTAAATTAACTCACTGGCACTACCGAACACAGCTCGCGCAAACTCTCCATACACCCATATCTTGAGGTAATGTTTTCTAATCATTCCTTGTATAATTCACCTCCCTCAAATCATGATAAATCTTATTCTCCCTCCTCGTACTTGGCAAATAAACTGGATGCTTTCTCTCTGTTTTTTCTGTAAGAGCTTTCCATCCGCCTTTCATTTCCCACTCTTGTCATATGTTCTGTCCGTCGCAGTCTATGAGACTTAACTGTTCTTATTTCATCTGGTTTACCATTAACATCAAGTAGCTGGCACATATATAGTTTCATCCATTCACTTTCTGTTCATCTAACTTTAGACTAAAACATTCCTAAGTACTTTATTCTCATTCTCGTAACACTTTTTCCTCTCTTAAAAATATACCCGTTCCGCATCCATATAAACTAGAAGAATAAACGTTTTGTATATTTTTATTTCAATATTTTATGAGAGAAGGTGGGATGACAAGAGACTCCATAATAAATTAAGGATGAGTTTCCAGAGTTGAGCCTATATTTAATTTATTTTAGCTTGTTGTTCCTGTTTTTAATAATTGTTCCTAGGTATTTAAATTTCGCCACTTCTTCAAAATGTTTCTCATTTATTGATAAATGCTCATTCTGATTTAATAATTTGTCTTTTCGTGACCAATTTTGAAAAAGTAGCTAAATTCAAATACCTAGGAAAAATAATTCCAAACTGAAATGAGACCAGAAAGAAATTAAACATAGGCTCAATTCTGGAAATGCATGCTATTACGCATTGCACCGACTCTTGGCATCCCAACTTCTCTCAAAAAAGTTAAACTGAAAATATATAAACCTCTTATTCTTTCAGTAATATTATATGGATGACAAGTATGAACCCTTATTTTAAAGGAAGTGAAAACATTACGAGTAGGCCTGTTTGATAATAAAGTTCTTAGGAAAATTTTTGGATCAAAGAGAGACGAACACACAGGTGAATGGAGAAGATTTCACAACAGTGAGCTACATGATCTTTACAGGAATCCAGATATAATAAGAACAATTAAGTCTCGTAGACTGTTATGGGCAGGACATACGGTAAGAATGGAGAGTGCAAGAGGTGCATGGAAACTCTTTGTAGGAAAAACGTCCATTAGGAAGGTCAATACGGTGGGAGAATAACATTAGCCATGATTTGAGAGAGGTAAATTATACAGATGTTTGGGAAACATTAGCTCAGGATAGGGATGTATGGAGAGCTTATTTCCGCGCGACCATGAACCTAAGGGTTCGATAATGCCAGTGAGTTAGTTGTGCGTGACCGTATAATTAGAGTTATTTAGGATCGAATCCGTGAACGCATTAGACCGTAAAAGGCGTTCTGTGCTGAGAAAGTTGTATCCTTATACGATTTTGCTTACTTAATGCGATAATAATTGTTGAAATTCGTAAGCTACCTGACGAGGTAACTTAAGAGAGAAACGAATCATGAGAATCCCGAAGGGAACCGAATGTAACCTGTGTAGTTTGAAACCTTGCCGCGTACTTTGCTGCTTTATCCAAGATGTCGGACCTTGAAGACTTCGATCATGTTTTCGGTATACGCGGAGAAGAGGAATTTGATAGTCTATCAAAGAATTCAACTGGAAGAACAGGAGAATCGGCGTAATATTGCGCGACGCAGACGTCGTTGTATACGGTAATATTTGCGGGACGCAAGCGTAAATGCGTTCCTCTAGCAGACGAAAATAACGGAAGTGGTTTTATCGCTGAGAATTCTGGATAATTTCTTGCCAATATTACGAAAACGACGACTTTCATGCATGACCAGTTAGTGGGTAGCTAATTCGATCTTTGCACTTGCTCACGGTGAGTTAGCTCACCAGTGATTGGAAGTAATATGAGTAGAGACTAATGTATTTGCATGCATAAAAATATCAAATTGTCTCAATAATTTACGAAGATTCATTATATAGGCATCATGCTGTAAGAATGATGAACATTGTCGGTGTTAAAGATCATATTTACTTACAGTATATTATCATGAGCAGCCATATGGCGAAATTAACGCACAGGATCACAAATTGAGCCGATGCAATTAACATTTATGGCGGTGATAAATCACTCAGGATTTTTAGTAAAAATGAGAGGAGTAATGATCATGTTATCTCTTTAATAAAACGGGAATACACAAAAACTGTTATCTTGGTAAACATTGGGAAAGTTCGTAATTTTCACACACCTAACTCTAATGCTTCGGTGAAATATAAACGATATACTCTACACGCTGATATTTTAAAATATTTTCAGCTTCCAAAATTTAAATATATGAAACAAAATTTTGTCATTCATGTTAGTATATGATGAACTGTCAACTCATTGCGACCGAATTATAGACTTAGCATTTTACCCTTACATTAAAAGCATAGGGACTTGTAGAAGAAAACATTTTCTGATTTCAATTATTGGAACGATATCCAAAAACCACCTACTGTGAATATATTCCTAGGAAAATCTATTGTATGCTAATATAAAGAATTAAATATAGGCAATAAGTTAATAAATTAACTCTAAATTTCATGTTTTTCATTATTTTACTATCCTTTTTTTTGTGAGTCTTTCACACGTTTGAGGATAACGAAGGCAATCATTCTTATGAAAGAAGTGAAAATATTGACATATCTAGAATAGTTAACAGATTAAAATCGTGCGTTAAGAAATTAAATTCCAAATTAAACAGGACATCAATAATATTATTCAGTTCAATGTCCCTGTCGTTTACGCTAGGGGGAAAAAAAACAAACTAAAATTATTCGAAAATCATGAAACGAATATTCGGTCCCGTAAGGAATTTAAATGGAGAATGAGGAACTCCATATTTTATAGCATTATCATATTATTTTAAGTTTATTAAGTCTAGGAGATTGATGTAGATAAATCATGTGCTGTAGCTTGAATGTGTGATGGTAGAAATAGTTTCAAAATACTCGTATTTATTGGGAAATCCTTAGGGAATAGATCAATAGGAAGACGTAGATGAGAAGATAATATCTTATGGATTTTAGGGGATTTCATATATGAGATATGAAGATTCTTTTGCAAATATTTTGTATTCAATAATGAACCATCGAAAAACCACCACCAAATTCAAAAAAATGTGTAGTCCAAATGCTTATTAGAGTGTGCTAAAAATGTGCCAAATTATTCTATGAGGTACACAATTGGACCACATAAGAAATAAGTGAATTAGAAATATATTCTATAAATGGTAGAATTCAACAACACCGCATCGGTTAGAAACAGCACGTTCAGAGAATGGAAGAAACAAGATTGCCCAAGATAGCATATCATTAAATCAAAAGGATTATGGAATGTAGGAAGACCTAGAAAGAGATGGAAGGAAATCATTGTGAACTCGGAACAGACAAATCGCCTAACCTTGGAGTAAGATAGATTGTTTATATAATACTTTTTGAATGAAACTCAAATGTTATAATTAACTACCATCCTATGTTAAGAGGCTCATTCAAGAGACCCTTGATTTCATTCGTGATTGGAGTGATGAAGAAGAATAAGAATTATTCTATGAAAGAAGCTGCTTCAACAATTATTCAGCTAAATAATATTGATTACAATCTAGCTCTGGTGATTGATGGAACTTGTCACAAAAGAAACCACATGGAATTTACCTCATTTGGGAGAAGCTGAGTCTAAGAGATCTAATAACTTTGGAAGCAGTCAAATCACGATTCTTGAAAGCCGCCCTAGGTATCTCAAAACACACAAAGTCGAGGCTAGCATATGAACTCGCCAAGGAACCATTCTTCACAGAAGAACTGCTATGAGGCTACCATCCACAGACAGCTCAAATAAACTACTTCAGGAAAGGGAGAAGAAGAGACAAGATATCCTGGACCAACACCAATCAAGAACTCCGACACCTGGTGAACTCAACAGCAGTGCATGGATACCACCAGAAGATATGCAAGACCAAGTGTTTCCACGATCCCGGGAACAACTGTGTGTGTGAATTGTGCGAGAAAACATGCGACCGTTACCATGTAACCACCTGCAAAAAAGGACGGATACCCCTGGTAGAATTCTGCAAATAACAAACTGTGTGAATCAAATTAATGACAAAACTTATGTAACATATATTTTCTGCACAACTTGTGCGCCTTTATTCTATTATTAAAGAAACCACATGTCTAACCTTGGTGTTGTGGCAACGACAGTTGAAACCGTTAAGGTATTAAATGAGGAAACTCTCACAAATATCATCATGCATATAAGAAAACAGGAGATAATGCAAATTGTTCTGTAAATTTTGAGGGTCCCAGTGACAATATGGAAGCAGGAGGAACAATAAGAATTTTTCAGAGATTTGTCGATTCCAGAGATGTTAGATACAAATAGTATTTGGGCGATGGTGACAGCAAAAAAAAATAAAGAAAAAATTGAATGCGTAGGACATGTTCAAAAGCGTATAGGTTGTCGAGTCAGGAAACTACAGAAAGACTTGGTTGGTGTAAAACTATCTGATGGAAAAAAAGGATTGGAGGTGTTATAAAGACATACAGATAGTGTGATAGAGTTAAACATTTATTATGGTCATGTTATTGGAAATAATTTGGAAAATTTACAAAATATGAAGAATCAGTGTGGGCTACATTTTTCCATGTGTCATCTACAGACGACAAACCTTTGGATGGACTTATCCAAAGGAACCTGATTTCTGGTGTTAGTACAACAGAAAAGAAGTAAATTACACTCATCATGGTCTGTCTTTGGTTATAATCGGAAAAATAAAACCATTTACAGGAATATAACTCATCCAGATCCCCTAAAAAGTCTGCATGGAAATCCTTATAAGTGCAATGAAGCATTTAATTATGTTCTATGGTCCAGGATTATAAAAAACTGTCTTTGTCGGTTTATATGCCATATGACGCAGCAGTTTAAGTGACGGGATCTGTGGGGGACTCAAAGTGTTGAAGAAATTATACATCCATCCAGGATACAACACCGTGAAGATAATTCGAGAAATTGACCAGCTGCGAATCAGGAAAGCATATATTATGGGAAAGATGTAAAGATATAAAAGGGCAAGACAAATCAAAAGAACATAAGAGTAAGAGAGGACACAAGGGATCAGGATAATGCAGTAGGAATTTTTAAAATAAAGTTAAAGGTAAATAATTAGTGTATAAACTTTATCGCACTTTTTCTCAATTTCGTTTTTTAAGGTAGAATTTATTAAAAAACTACTAATTCCAATTAAATTTTTAGTGTGTATTTAACAGACACAGATGAATAAAATAGGAATATATTTTCTGCAAGATTCATATAAGCTGTTTAAAATACACCGTGTCTCGTTCAAACCTCCCACATTTTAATTAATCATAACTCTCAAAGTATGCGGAATTATGAAATGAGGTTGTTATTAAAAGAAAGAGAAACTCAAAGAATTTTTGTTTTCATTGTTGCAGTTAATTCATCTGTCGCATGTTGGACAGTAATGACATAAAACAAAATGGCGACTCCTCAGCAACGAGCACTAACTGTTTTCTGGTATACAGAGACGAAGTCAATAATTACCGTGCAAAGAAATTACCGGAGAGAATATGGAGGAAATGCACCTGATGGGAAGACCATTAAGGCATGTCTTGAGAAGTTTCTGGCGACTGGAAGCGTTAAAAAAGAATCAGAAGGTGCTCGTACACGTGTTTCAGAAGAAAATATTGAAGAAATTAGAGCAGGATTTCAGAGAAGTCCACAAAAATCAATTCGCCAAACTTCCCAGCAGTTCAAAGTGCCGAGATAAACTGTGCATCGAGTGCTTCATAAGCGTCTTCGTTTGTACCCCTACAAGGTGCAAATTGTTCAACAAATAAAGTCAGATGATAGGCCACGGCGACAGGCATTCGCTATTGAAATGCTGGATCATATTGACAAGGACCATCAAGACCAAGTGGAGGCTTTTATCCGAAACTACATAACAATAACAGGGATTTCCTAATCTATGACAAGAACATGAATAAGTAGAACAGCAATGCAAAAATAATAATCACCTACTCTTTCTCTCAGGTATAGTCTCTCTGGTTTAACTTTACGAGAAATTTGTAGAATGAGACACTATGCTTACCTCTCTCTCGCACCAGTGTTGTCGGTGTTTCTTCACCAGATGATAATAAGGAAAAGGAGGAAGAGGAAAACAGGGTGAGTTCTTTCTTTTGTATCACGACTAAAGTGGTCAATGATCTACCCCTTTTATCTCCATCTCTCTCTCTGCCAAGTTAAACCACATATACAATAGCAACTTATTCCTTTTTGCTACCTGAGTACATTTCTTACTTTGTGAATGGATTACAATATTTAAATGTAGGGAAGACTGCTGCTGCTATACTTGAAGCTGTGCTGGGAAATATGGTCTTACTCCACAGTTCATGAAATTAGTAAAGTTCTTGTAGGTAAGGCCAATATTATTCTCACTTACATCAAACTATCATATATAGCGCAGTACATGTTTGTCCCATATCATATGGTGTCGAGCAAACTTTTTAATCGTACAAAATAATTCTGACAGACAGGCGTTAAAAATATAGAAAAAGCTCCTAACTGTGTATTACGAACGGAATTGATAATTTGATTATCCAAATCACAAGTATACCATATTGTGCTCGGGCAAATTTCATGGAAAAACTAATGTTAAAATAATTCTAACTACATTTCACCATGTTCGTACATGTAATGTATAGAATTAAAAATAATTGTAATTGCAAAGAGAGTTTTGAAATACACCCTAGAATTATTTATGGATTAATTCATTTTAATATCTTGTTTCTCTTAATATGA